>VXBU01017706.1:24699-41181 GCA_013400315.1 Bombycilla garrulus | reverse complement strand
CGAGCCATTTGTGAACCGTGTGGCCACAAGAGGAATGGTATTCTTGTGGGGGGATCTATGGCAAAGCAGGAGGGACTCTGCTCTTCCTGTTAGATTGAGGAAATGATTGTTCAAGGGGTGGATTGACTGAAAATCCTAGGTTTTGTCTTTTCATGTGGTTTTGGTGGGAGAGTGAACTGTAGGTGGGGGGAGGATGGATGTTTTGAAAGTTTCCTTCTGGTTTCTGGTTTGTTTTTTTTCTTCTTTTTAGTGTTAGTTAATAAAGTTTCTTCTTTATGCTTTAAGTTGGGTGACTGTGCTCCTTTTTTGGTCCTATCTCACAGCAGAAATTGAGAAAAATATATTTTCATGGGTGCACTGGCCTTTGGCTGGTGTCAAACCATGACATTCTTGGTTCCCTGACCGGGAATCGAAATTTGGTAAATAAACCCATGACAAAAGTAAATATTTTCAGAATTTAAAATTCAGATAGAGGGGTGACCTTTTCATCCTGCTGTCCTTTCTGTCAAAGTATCTATGCAAATTGAAACAGAATTGTTTCTGCCAAAAATGCTGCCAATTGATACCACCAAAACATCATCTTCATGAGTGAAAACAAGTTTTATTTCCTCACCTCCTCCCAAAAGAAGAAATACTCCTAGAAATTCTCACAGAGGATGATTTTTCACAGAAGAATATATGCCTCAAAAAGAATTTGAACTGACAGAGACAAATGCTTGCTTCAATACTGGTAAAAGGAGTTGAGTTTCTGATGAGGCCCCCAACCCCAAACTGTCCCTACTAAGGCTCACTTGAGTATTCCTCATTTCTGCTGAAGAGACAGAATTGGTATATTTCATATGAGTATCCATATGAGATGGATCCTATACACAGGATTAATATGAGATGGATCTTAAGGACAATTATCCAGAAAGGAACAGTGATGGAACCTGTATATCCTGATTATTAGTCCTGTGCTTTAAGCACACACACCTACCCTGAGCTTTATGCTCTATTTATTCTGACAGACATAAACAGTAAAGTGATAGTCCCTTTACTGTTTCACTACAGAAGTAACTGAATTCTACATGGTTCTTCCTCTATTCTTCTGATAAAAAAAAAGTACTTGAAAAAAGTTTATGAATGGTCATTTTTAGTTCTATTCAAGCTGATAAAAATATCCAATAGAAATAGGGAGAAAATGAAAAAGAGATTGTATTTCAAACCAACAGTNAATTTCCTCAGACTGTCAGAGGATTGATTCAAGCAGTGTTAAACCTAATATTCTCAAGAAAAAGATTTTGTTGTTCAGATTTATTAAAGAATATTTTAAACATGACTTCATAACAAAAGGTAATTTTTTGACAAAGTCAAGAAGAAATGATGCTTTTTTGCACCACAAATCCAAGTACTTTTTAAAGTCATAGACACCACTATTATATGGGTTGAAATTTTGTTCTTCCTATCTTGTTTTTGAGCAGAATGTTTCAATATATAGAAGCATAGTGTAAATTTATGTAATAACAAGAGTGTGATCAATTGTGTTTTAAAACAATGCTTGTCTTTCATCTGTCTAGCAACTGCAGTAAAATGAAGAGTTTTTACTAGTTTCTGTAAGCACACAAACCTAAACTGACTTCACTTCATCACTGACAGACTCACAGAAAAATATTTCCTGTGGATTTGTTATAGTCCCTATTACCTCCAATAATTGCAGAGTCACTTCTGATTGCATTAGCTAAGGGCTTTCCCTCATCTATTGGTCCAGAGTGATCTGCAGCAAAAAAAATAAAAAAGAAAATGACAGACAAATAGAAGACTTTTTTTTAATAAATTCTCACACTGTTACAGTTCATTTACAATATGGTATAGTGGCAGCAGTGTGGGTCACTAAGCATGCACAGAACACTAATGTAGATGACACTTTCCAGAGATAAAAAGAAAAATGTAAACATTCAGATGAAAAGAGAAAGGCTAGAGAAAAGGAAGTAAGTACATATAAAAGGGAATTATTTACAAACTGCTCCTGAGACGTTAACCCACATGGAAAAATAAAAAGTCAGTTGTGATTCAGGTCATGAGTATTCTATTTGGATTTTGTTTCAGAGATCAGAAAAAGTGATAACCATATGGTACCTGCAAATGAATGGGTTGTTTCACTTGATGTGGAGTCAGCTCCAGTTAAAGCACCACAGTTGGATTCAGTGAAACGCCCTTTTACAATGACAGGGGCTGAACTGCTGTGGTGCAGTGCAGCCTTCAAAGGAGCAATGTGGTTGAACTGCACTGAAGATAGACAGCCAACAAACCCCTGAGAGTTTGCCTTCATAGTCTCCTCATCTATATCGCTGTTTTCTGTTAATCAAAAGGAACAGAATACAATTAATTATAGTGCAAATGTACAAAATAAAGTGTCAGAAGAATAAATGAATAATTAACCTGTGTTCCTCTGAGTATAGTTGAGTTGCAGCAACATATGTAGATTCACTGAATCCCTTTCTTGTCTGACTTTAATGAAAAGACAGTCAGATACATTCAACCCACTCCCCCCCTTTTTCTTTGAACAGATGACAGTTACTAATCTGCTGTGGGAAATGCTTTTAAATCACTATAGTAAGTTCCAAAGCAAGAAGTTTCTATTGTAAATAAAGTATTTAAATTAAAATGCAACACTTTTTAATTCTGAAAAAATATAAGACTGAAGAATGAATCACAGAAAAATGCATTTTATTGGCTTTCTTCTCATAAATAAACATATTTGGAAAATATTCCCATCTATTCCATTCCAGCGCCATTAAGTCTGTCAAAACAAAAACCCTGAAGATCTCAGATCCTCAGATCCTGCAAATCCATCAAGACATTTTCTGTGAATTTTTTAAAAATCAATAGTGTTCCAGTTTACTATACATTTTAAAGCATGATACTGTTATTGGTACAACAAAGCGGGACAAAAAATAAAAGAAGGTACCTCCTTACTTTTTCCCTTGAGTTGCCTTTCTGAATGCACGTGAAAAGTACTGTGCATGTTAGAACTCTCTGTTGATTCACCAGGTAATGCTCACTAATGCACCACTTTTGATGTAGAAAAGAAAAAGTTTATTTACTCTGACAGTTCTAATTTAAGCAAAAACTCTGGAAGTACTGGTTATAAAAGGAGGATTCATAAGGCAAGTAAATTTGCAAATAAAATAGGAATTTCATCTCATTAATTTTCATTTCCAGCTTATCCTGGAACCCACAAACGAACCTGTTGATCTTTACAACAACTACCATAATAATTCTAAGTTTTACAGTGCAATCCTCAATAAAATTTAGGTTAATAGTGAAAAATGTGATAATGTGTTCAGGTAGAATGTTGCAAAATAGCAGAGTAGCATTTTCCTCAACTAATCTCTGCTTATTGCAGTGATGATAGAATACTAGATAGATGCATGTCAACCAAAAGTCTGTCTGCCTACACTGATGGATTACATGAGATGTTGGCTGTTTAATTGTCTCTGCTTTCTTTGCAGAGACAATTTCTTTTCTTTTCTTTTAATATCTGCCTCTATGCACTGAAGGATCTGCTAGGATGGCATGTTTTAAGGAAAAGATTAACAGTGAAGTGGCAGGAAAACATTTCCACAAACCCCCTGTGAAAAAAATATATGCCTCTAAATTTGAGTCAGATTGAAAACCTCAAGAGGAGAACGGTTTCTATTATTTTTTAATTCCTATACAAATAATTTATTAAACTGCATCTGTGTATAATAGGAAAGGAAATATTTTAAATCCATTTATTTCATTTGACTCCTTAACTAGAAAATATTGCTGGGATAAAGTAAAGCTTTATATTGGATCAGGCAATTTTGAGGGTAAAAGGGAAGACCACCATCATTCACTTTCCTGCTAAACTAAAATTAAACTGACTGAAAGTGACACTCAAAAACACTCACGAGTTGATTATTGGAGACTGTATATTTCAGTAAACTGAAGTTTTGCATCCTTAAGTTTCTTAATAGCAATTAATTTGCTAAATGTACCCAAGTTCACCATAGACAAAATTACTCCATCTACATTGTCTTCTTAAATAAAACAAACAAAAAAGATCCTTGTGAAAGTCCTATCAGAACATTTTAAGACAAGAACTGTGATGCCTTCTAGTATCTTTAGATCTTATATTGCATCACCCAAAACTGCATACCTCGAGGTGAGGCCATCCCAGCTCAGAGCAGAGCAGGACAATCCCCTCCTTTGCCTGGCTAGTGATGCTGTGCCTGATGCCCCCCAGGACAGGGTTGGCCCTCCTGGCTGCCAGGGCACTGCTGACCCATGTTCAACACGTCATTGACCAGAACACCCTGGTCCCTTTTTGCAGTGCTGCTTTCCAGCATCTCATTCCCCAGTCTGTCCTTACATCCATTTACAGATTCTGGAACTTGTCTCAGTTAAACTTTGTACAGTTGGCAACTGCCCAGCCCTCTAATTTGTTGCTGTCTCTCTGCATGGCTGATTTGCCTTCAAGGGAGTTAACAGCTCCTCTTAATTTAGTATCATTTTTAAACTTACCATACCGTCGAGTCCTGCATCCAAGTCATTTAAAAAGATATTGAAGACCACAAGGCTGAAGATGGGGCCCTGTGGAACCACACCAGCGACAGGTCCCCAGTCTGATGTCACCCCATTCTCTGTAACCTTTTGTGCCTGACCTGTGATCCACCTGCTCACCCATCACAGCATGTGTACATACACTTTTGTAAGTGTATAGCTCTTTGGAAGAGACAATATTGGTCGTGGTCAAAAGACCAATAGACTATTTGTCTAAAAATGTACATTTCCATAAATTGAATCAAATGCATTTTTAAGTAAATCGATATAAGTCTTGATATGATATTTTATAAAAAATATAAAAGAAGCTTTTACTCTGTACTGGTCACTATGGTATTAACCTTATATGAGTGTGACTGCAATAAACTACAACACTTCAAAATAGTATACATTCCTGATCCAGTTTTATCATCAAATGGTAAAGTTTGGAAATATTTGTAACAATTTTCTTGTAGTAGTTTATATTTCAGCTAATATTGCTTAAGTTATGCTTAAGTGATCATTCTCTTTTCCATTTTCTGTGCATATGTACACACCATTTCTTTTCTGGAGGATGAGTTTTATACATAAAATCTACATTTTTAAAGTATACATTTCTGTTTGTGTTAGAGGTACTTAGTTTTCCAGTAAGAAAACAGCTACACTGAGATTCTCCTAATGATAGCTAAACAATAGGTTGTTGTTTTTTTTAAATGGTCTAGTAACACAGTTTCTAAATTTCTTTAATACACTTAAAGCTATTTAGCCTTTGGTAACTGTTCTCATAAAAATAACTATCACTGTATGTGTTTTATTACATATTTAAAAAGACTCTTCTACCTTTTCTGGATAACGCTCTCATAATTGAAAATAACAACTACCTATTTGACAGATAAAGAAGTAATTGGATCTCCTTATCCAAACAGCTGCAGGCAACAGCTCATTGCCTAAATAGAGACTGGGGGCAGGTGGTTCTCCTCTGGGGCCCACACTAATACCATTTCTGTTCAATATCCTCTCTAACAAAGAGTAGGATTGAGTGCATCTGAAACAAGTCTGTGGAAGACATTGAACTGAATTGTTCAATTGACACACCTGGGAGATGGAATGCCACCCAGAGGGACATTGACAGCCTTGAGAACTGGGACCAAGTAAATCTCATGAAATTCAACAACTGCAAGTGCAAAGTTATGCACCTGGATCTGGGCAACCCTCAATATCAATACACACTGGGGGGTGAATTGAGAGCAGCCCTGAGGAGAAGGACTTGGAGATGTTGGTGGACAAGAAGCACAACATGTGTCAGCAATGTGCACTTGCAGCCCAAAAGCCATTTGTATTCTGGGACTGTTCAGGGGTGGTTGGATGCAGCTCTGAGAAACCTGGTGTAGTGAAAGGAGTTCCTGCCTCTCATAGTGGGGTTGGACCAACATGATGTTTAAGGTCCTTCCCAATCCATGATTCTGGGAACCATCCAAAGCATCGTGGCCAGCAGGGCAAGGGAGGTGACTCTGCCCCTCTGCTCTGCTCTGCTCTGCTCTGCTCTGCTCTGCTCTGCTCTGCTCTGCTCTGCTCTGCTCTGCTGAGACCCCACCTGGAACCCTGCATCCAGCTCTGGGGTCCCCAGCACAGAAAGGCATGGGCTGGTTAGAGCAAGTCTCAAGGACCATGAAGATGATCAAAGTACTGGAGTAGCACTCCTATAAAGAAAGACTGAGAGACTTGGGGTTGTTTAAGCCTAGAGAAGTCTCCAAGGTGATTTTATAGTTGCCTTCCAGTACCTAAAGGAGGCTACAAGAAAGCTGAAGAGTGACATTTTACATGTGCATGTAGTAATAGGACAGAAGAGAATAGCTTTAAACTGAGCAATAGTAGGTTTAACGTGGAAATAAAGAAGAAATTCTGTGCTGTCTGGGTGAGAGACACTGGAACAGATTGCCCAGGGAAGCAGTTCATGTCCTCATGGGAAGTGTTCAAGGCTGGTGGATGAGGCTTTGAATGACCTGGTCTGGAGGAAGGTGTCCTGGCACACAGAAGGGGTGTTGGTCACGTCCTTTTCGACACAAAACATTCTATGAAATTAATTTAGAGGACTGAGAAACATCCTTTAAATTTGCACCAGCACCAAATCTTCCTCTATCATTGGGTTTTACCAATGTGAAAGGTATAAAATAACAAGATCTTGAGAATTTTAGTCCAGGCTATTGCTATTTTCTTTTAAGAACATAAACAAAATGGTCATTGTAGATAGGTAAATTTAATTTTGATTATTATTACAGAGAAACAATTATATTTTGAAGAATCATCACGAGAAAAAGAATCTGCAATAAAGATTTGACTTACATTACCATATTCTTCACTGTTTGCACTGAAATCTAATCACAGGAAAGTGAGGAAGTTTTTCAAGTACGATAGGTGATTAATAGTATTATATCATCTTTGTGTATGATTTCAATTTGATGTGTTTTTCCTCCAGAGTAGAAAACAAAGTGGTTTTTCTTAATGCTTGATTGCAAAAAGAGAGAGAAGTGTACAATTATTTTTAATGGAACCCACTTGAGCACTTTTCCAGGAAGCACTTACTTGTGGTTATATCTGTATTTCAACAAGACTGAAGTTTCTGCCTTGATTGTGACTCTGTTTCTAAGTAAATCCACAACAACAAATGTCTTTCAATGACATTTGTGTTATTATTTTTCATGCCCTATGATGACATTTTGATCCATGTTTTAGAAAATTCTGTAGTTTTAGAAAACCCTGCAGAGTGCCACTTACCTAAAATCTTGCCAAGTGTGAGAGACTTGATTGCATTGAATTCAGTGCCTGAGGACAGAATAAACTTCATTCTTTCATTCTGGTTAACCTATAGAATGATGGAGTGAGGAACAAAGTAGAATCATGGAAGAGATAACAGTCAATATTTTCAAAAAAGCAGGTAAATTCAAGGCTAAAAATAAGAGGTTCTGAGGGAAGCATTTGTTATTTATTGCACAAAAACTCATCAGGAAATAGATTATCAGCTTCCTCAGATCACTGATTATAACTAATATTCTTAAGCATCCCACTTAATAAGCATTTATTTATCTTATTGATTTGGCTGATTCCTTGTTTTTCAACTCTAAGAAGAATAAAAATAGAAAATCTTTAAGAATATGAAAAAGTCTCTTTTCATTTAAAAAAAACATTCAATGTTTAACTTCATAAAGATCAAATATTATATTGTAAATACTCTGCCTCTAAGGGTACCTCTAGAACAACTTCAAGCCAAGTACTATCACAAACCCAAGTTCTAGCCTAAAAATACTAAATTGTAACATACAGGTATTTTGAATTGAAAATTAAAAAAAAAAAAAAAAAAAGAATGGAAAGTTAGTATCAGCCATTACCAAAATAAATGTTTCTATTTTATCATAAGTTTCTATTTTATCATAAAATTTACACAAAAATAACAAAAAAACCTCCTTAATAGCCACATTCCTTTGATGGTGTAAAAGAGACCAAAGAAAGTTTTAAAAATAGACTTAAATTATTATCTGGGTGGTAATAGATTTGTACTGTGTACTGTAGTTTAATGCATAATTTAAATTAAGAAGAAAAAAAAAGTGAGACTCGAAACAAACAACAGCAGGCATACACATTTACTGGTTTTTGGAAATTTAACCATCAAACAATTAACTGCATTTTCAGTGATAAAAAGATGATACTGACCTTTTGAAATTAACAAAGTTAACATCAAAGAGATTGGCTAACATTAATTTTGACTGTGCATTATGAGAGTGTTAACTTTGCTTTGATTACTTGAGATATTAAGGCACATTTTATTTGGGGGTAATTACCTTTTTGCAAGTATTTACTTCATTGTGCTTGTCTACTTTCTATGATAATCCACTTTTTCCGCCCCCCCCAACAGAATTACCTCTACAAAGAGTGTTTCCTCCTCTCTATTAATCTTCACGTGTTGTAGTTGTCCATCAGCCATGCTTTTGAAACTGACGCTGAAGACATCAGGATCTTGATGGCTATCTAGCTTGTACCTAATCTGTAAACTTCCTGCAGGGATAAAGAGACGAAAGGTGTAGTACACTACATACACTATAAACAGTATAGATCATATACTACTTCACAGGGGTTCTTCAAGGGCAAAACAAATGCTTGATTTATTTAAGGACTTCGCCATGAGAAATAGATATATATGAGAAATTAAAGGCAACAGAATGAGTAATAGCAATGTTGGAAGCAGAATATAGTGGCAAAAATAGCCATAACCTGTCTCAATTCTGATTATTGAGTTAAAGTCTGTGTAGAAATTTCATAACTACTTTCAAAATTCAGTTGTTTCAGATGAGAAAGAATCAGTCTGGTAGCTCTCATAGTTGTGACTTTTCAAACATAACTCATAATTCTTGAATAACATTTTCTGTATCCAGTCCTGCAGTCCTCTGATCTTGTGAAAATGAAATAGAATGCAGTGTACCAACTCCTAGATCACTTTCCATTCCTTATTGTTAACTCCTGGACTACCATCTGTACACAAATAATCACACAAAGACTCAGAGGAGAACACAGAGGCAATGTACTTTCCTGGTTAGACATTCCTTCTCAGCTGCAGATGGACTACAACTTCCTACTCATTGTCCACAAACCAAGGCCCATGTCAGACCCAGGCCAGTCATGAGCAACACATGTTCCATATCATGTGACAGGGAGGATAATAAGCTATTCTATATCCAAATATGTGTCTAGGAAAACACAGCACCTTCCTTGAGCACAGAACCAGTGACTGCAAAGAGTCTTTGATAAACCTGAAGATTTAACTCAGCCTGCTGGAGTTTTTTTACTTAGAAAAACCCAGAAAACCTAGATCTAGATGAAAGAATTGAAAAGAAAAATCCAACTAATAATTAATGTTCAGGTTAAATAAAACACCAATAATGTTACATGTATTTTTACAGGTATGTATATATAATATGTATTTTCATAGGTATATAAATAGCTTATTTCAATTTAATGAAATGACTGCTGATTAATTTGGGAAACTTACAATGCACTTTCAAAAGTATTTTATTTCATCACTTATTTTGAGGATGGCAATTAATAGGTCTCATGAGTAGAACACAGCTCAGATAAATTTTAATTTTCATTTCCAAACTTTAAAACTCAAACATTTCTGAAAGATTTTCAGAAATAAACATTTTTGACAACATGATGAAAAAACAGTAGTGAAAGTTGAAAGTACAATAGGAGGACTGTTTTTCATGTGGATAGAATTGCTTTATGCAGCTGAAAAACAAAGATACCATCTAAAGAAAAATGGGACAATATGTAGTTGATGACTCAGGTCTGGAAATCAGAGAGAATCCGAGCTGATAGTTATGATGTTCATAGTGTTTCCAGACATCCAGTCTGAAAACTCACCATTCCTGGTGAGAATGACCGACAAGTACTCCTTGTAGAAGGAGCTGACATGGAGCAGTAAGCTTGGCGTCCTTGTTGTTCGAAAGGCAAATGTAATTGCTTCCCTGGTCAGCGTCATGTCAGCGTAAAAAGAAGAAGCATGAGAACTGGAATTTTTAGCTAATGTGTAGTATTCTTGAAAGTTGTATGTCACAGAAGTGCCAGTCCAAAAATAGGCAGAGATCTCTGAAACAAAAAGTAATTAAATATTTAAATAAAATGCAAAATAACATTACAGATTTTTTTGTTGTTTGTTTTTTTTTCCTTCTGCCACATCACAGAAAAAAATAAAATGTATTCTAGACTATTGCGGTAAAGACAAAAAGTAAATATAAAGGAAACTAGCATTTAGAACCACAGAGAAATATAAGACACAACCTGGGGCAAAAGCTCATTTAGACATGTGTCTTATACATCTGTTTCATGAACAAGTGCATTTTTTTCTATGTTACTTTTTACTGATCATCCAAGTCCTCAAGTACAATATATTCCATCTTGTACGCATACTGCTTCTACAAAGAAGTAAGTGCAATTATTCGAACCCTAACATACAGCTTAGATTTGGCCTGAAACACATATGTGGTAGAAGAGACTGGTCGGGTGGGAGACAGAAAATAGAAGCTAGCTTATGGTCTTCTTATGGATTAATCACTTACAGAGTGGTTCTGTAATTCTATGATTTCTCATAGCTGACATGGAAATTAAGCTGCTAAGTACTTTACAGAATGCATTTACTATATGGAAGAAGTAAGACTTCTTTGCAAATCCAAATTATATGCAAACACCAAACTTCTAGATAAACTTCTAGATAAGTTTTGAAATTCTTTTTTTGAATAGACCTGATGACTTGTGATTATCTACTAGTATGATAAATTCACCAAATAACTACTTTAAAAAGACTTGGACAATGGGCAAAGTCCTGTTTGCAAAGATCTTATTTTCTCTTACAGCAAATGTAGATTTAAGTTCTTCAGTTTCTTGGATTGTTTTCCAAACTCAGATTGAGTTTTGAGATTACTATTTGAAAGACAGAAATCCAAAAGCTTACCATAAAAATATAGTTCCTAGATTTACTATAGCAACAAAGAATCAAAAAAGTTGTATGAAGATGCTGATCCTCTCACGTAATGCGGTTCCTGCTTAAATGTTATATACTGAAGTTATCTCTGAAAGAACAGTGTTTAGAAAAACTTACAGATATTGAGTAAATTCAGCTGATAATTTACCTACATTATGTAAATTGAATATTTTGCAAGCATTTAAACATATCTTTAAGGGCATGTGAAGATCTTGATCTGGACATATGGTCCTGTTTTCAATAACTGATAAAGCTAAAAGACATGCTTGCCTTTATTACAGAATGGACCAGCATAGGCTGAGAAAGTGCAATCACAGGAGAATCCACTGTATTTCTCTCTGCATTTTCCACCGTTGTGACACAGGTTACCATAGCTGCTACAATGTCCAGGACAGCCTGGTTCAACCCCTGGTGTTATCTTTGCTCTTTCTTCCAGATCGAGGGCCATTCCATTCAACCGTAATGAACGAATGCATCCCAAAAATCCCTTCTGCCTGGATGCTGTTCCACCTGAAAATAAATTTATAGGAGCTTTTTAAACTGTAAAATAATTGATATGTAAAACCATCTTTACAGTTTACAGCTTTTGAACAGTATATTATGACTTTCCAAGACACAAGCTTATTCATGTGAAAATATTTTTAAGTAGCTTTAAAAGTAAATCTGATTTCTGTTTTGTCAAGTAATTACACAGAACCCTTGAAGACTCTATTAATTCACAAAAAATATACAGAAGAGAGGAGAGAGAGGAGAGAGGAGTGTGATGAGCTGTATAGTTTCATTCTTTCAGTAGTCTCCTGACTGATAAACTGACCTGTGTCTGTGTGTCCAAAAACCTTATAGTATGGATGATGATACCCGTACCATGAAAATTTTTCTGGAGAAGCTGGCAGCTCATGGCTTGAACAGGTAAACTCTGTGCTCTGTTAAAAACTGGCAGGATGGCCAAGCTCAGAGAGTGATAGTGAAGGGAATTTACACCCAGCTGATGGATAGTCACTGATTAGGTTCCCCAGGGCTCAATCTTGTAATTGTAGTTCTGTCTATTACATTTATTGGTGATTTGGATGAGGGTACTGTGTGCACCTGCAGTAAGTTTGGCGGTAATACTATGCTGGGTGGAAGTGTTGATCTGCTGAAGGATCTGCTAGGGGATCTGGACAGGTTGGATTGATGGGCTGGGGTCAGTTGCGTGAAGTTCAACAAATCAGAATTCTGGCATTCTAACACTTTGGTCAAAACAACCTGATGCAAGTCTGTAGGCTTGGAGAAGAGTGACTGGAAAGCTGCCTCATATAAAAGGATCTTGGGTTGCTGGTCAGCAGCTGAACATGGGCCAGCGGTGCCCAGATGGCCAAGGCCAATGGCATCTTGGCCTGTATTTGCAGTAGTCTGGCAGCAGTATCGGGGCAGTGATTGTCCCCCTGAACTCGGCACTGGTGAGGCCACACCTTGAGTGTTGTGTCCAGTTCTGGGCCCCTCGCTGCATGAAAGACACTGAGGTGGTGGAGCATGTCAGAAGACAGGGAATGGAGTGGGTAAAAAGGTTAAGAGAGTAACTAATTTGAGAAACAGCGGAGGGAACTGGGGTTGTTTGGCCTGGAGAAAAGCAGGTTCACGGCTGACCTTATCACCCGCTACAACTGCCTGAAAGGAGGGTGTAGAACGGTGGGGGTGGGTACCCAGGCAAACAGTGATAGGACAAGACGGCATAATCTCAAACTGTGCCAGGGCATGTTCACGTTGGACATCAGGAAGAATTTCTGCACTGAAAGGGTCATTAAGCATTGGAACAGACTGCTCAGGGATGTTGTGAAGTTCTGACTCCTGGAAATGTTCAAGAAATAACTGAATATGGCATTTAGTGCTGTGGCTTAGTTGACAAGGTCATGTTCATTCAAAGGATGGGTTTGGTGAACTTGGAAGGCTTTCTCCAAACTTAACAATTCTATTATACCCCTCAGCTGGTGTCTATTCTGATGCACTTGGTCTCTGAAGCTGTGTCTATTCTTCAATAGGAAGATTATCACCAGTCTATGNTCCTGTTTTCAATAACTGATAAAGCTAAAAGACATGCTTGCCTTTATTACAGAATGGACCAGCATAGGCTGAGAAAGTGCAATCACAGGAGAATCCACTGTATTTCTCTCTGCATTTTCCACCGTTGTGACACAGGTTACCATAGCTGCTACAATGTCCAGGACAGCCTGGTTCAACCCCTGGTGTTATCTTTGCTCTTTCTTCCAGATCGAGGGCCATTCCATTCAACCGTAATGAACGAATGCATCCCAAAAATCCCTTCTGCCTGGATGCTGTTCCACCTGAAAATAAATTTATAGGAGCTTTTTAAACTGTAAAATAATTGATATGTAAAACCATCTTTACAGTTTACAGCTTTTGAACAGTATATTATGACTTTCCAAGACACAAGCTTATTCATGTGAAAATATTTTTAAGTAGCTTTAAAAGTAAATCTGATTTCTGTTTTGTCAAGTAATTACACAGAACCCTTGAAGACTCTATTAATTCACAAAAAATATACAGAAGAGAGGAGAGAGAGGAGAGAGGAGTGTGATGAGCTGTATAGTTTCATTCTTTCAGTAGTCTCCTGACTGATAAACTGACCTGTGTCTGTGTGTCCAAAAACCTTATAGTATGGATGATGATACCCGTACCATGAAAATTTTTCTGGAGAAGCTGGCAGCTCATGGCTTGAACAGGTAAACTCTGTGCTCTGTTAAAAACTGGCAGGATGGCCAAGCTCAGAGAGTGATAGTGAAGGGAATTTACACCCAGCTGATGGATAGTCACTGATTAGGTTCCCCAGGGCTCAATCTTGTAATTGTAGTTCTGTCTATTACATTTATTGGTGATTTGGATGAGGGTACTGTGTGCACCTGCAGTAAGTTTGGCGGTAATACTATGCTGGGTGGAAGTGTTGATCTGCTGAAGGATCTGCTAGGGGATCTGGACAGGTTGGATTGATGGGCTGGGGTCAGTTGCGTGAAGTTCAACAAATCAGAATTCTGGCATTCTAACACTTTGGTCAAAACAACCTGATGCAAGTCTGTAGGCTTGGAGAAGAGTGACTGGAAAGCTGCCTCATATAAAAGGATCTTGGGTTGCTGGTCAGCAGCTGAACATGGGCCAGCGGTGCCCAGATGGCCAAGGCCAATGGCATCTTGGCCTGTATTTGCAGTAGTCTGGCAGCAGTATCGGGGCAGTGATTGTCCCCCTGAACTCGGCACTGGTGAGGCCACACCTTGAGTGTTGTGTCCAGTTCTGGGCCCCTCGCTGCATGAAAGACACTGAGGTGGTGGAGCATGTCAGAAGACAGGGAATGGAGTGGGTAAAAAGGTTAAGAGAGTAACTAATTTGAGAAACAGCGGAGGGAACTGGGGTTGTTTGGCCTGGAGAAAAGCAGGTTCACGGCTGACCTTATCACCCGCTACAACTGCCTGAAAGGAGGGTGTAGAACGGTGGGNTTATGCAATCCTTCTCTATTAATCGAAATATAAAATTCTTTAATTTTTGGTCTAATCTCCATCTTCTTCCCTTGATACTTTTTGAGGCACAGGTACAAATTTTTATCAGCATATATATGACTTCCCTCCTTATTTCATTTTTCTCATNCAACTGCCTGAAAGGAGGGTGTAGAACGGTGGGGGTGGGTACCCAGGCAAACAGTGATAGGACAAGACGGCATAATCTCAAACTGTGCCAGGGCATGTTCACGTTGGACATCAGGAAGAATTTCTGCACTGAAAGGGTCATTAAGCATTGGAACAGACTGCTCAGGGATGTTGTGAAGTTCTGACTCCTGGAAATGTTCAAGAAATAACTGAATATGGCATTTAGTGCTGTGGCTTAGTTGACAAGGTCATGTTCATTCAAAGGATGGGTTTGGTGAACTTGGAAGGCTTTCTCCAAACTTAACAATTCTATTATACCCCTCAGCTGGTGTCTATTCTGATGCACTTGGTCTCTGAAGCTGTGTCTATTCTTCAATAGGAAGATTATCACCAGTCTATGCAGAGGAATACCAGCCACACTATACTTGACTACCAAGCATAGGTGATAACTATACAGAGCAATTCCAAGACTAACGGGCGTTGTTGATTCATTTCTTTCCACTGTTCCTTAATTTCAGGGCACTTCATGATAGCTAAGATTTTATTCATCTGTGATGCTTAGCAAGCACACATACATGATGCTACATACCATCTCCCTTGTCCTTAGTGGCAAAACTTACTCTGACATTTCTTGTCCTTTTTTCTCTTTTAAAAAGTAAAAGCAGAAATTATTCCACTACATGTGAGACAGTAAACTATACTTCATATATTTCCAGTTCTTATTTGGATAAATGCTTCCACGTGATCACCCATTTTAAGTTTCTTCAGTTTTAAAGTTTGTATAATTCTTGGTGTTACATGGACTATCTCGACATAACTATTGTTATTTTCAGTTATAATGGAAAAAAACTATCTGGTGGTGGCAATTTCATCTCATCTCTGTTAAAATGGCAAGAAATTGAAACTAGATTAAGGTCCCTTTCAATCGTAATCACTCTACAAGTCTATGATTCTATGATTTCAAGGGCTGCTTTAGTCTTTAGTTCTTCTGGTTTTGAAAAAAACAGAGTGTATACAACTTCTTTACTTCTTCACAAAAAGTAGGGACTGTTTTAGCCTGAAGAAATCATAGTCTTCATATGTTACTGACTGAGTGATGGGTGACTAAGGAAGGTACTAGATTTTCAAGTTGGCATTTAAGTAAAGAGTGCCTCTGCTAATGTCATTCTAAAGAAATTCTATACTTTATTTTTCTCTGGATACTTTAATTAATCTCAGATCTTCATGAATTTTCTGAGTGAAAAAAAAAGACACAGAACCAGATGCAAAACAAGTCACTATTCCTGAACATTACCTAAAAAAACAAGCTAGACAACTTGCCTGTAGATAAGTCAAAACAGTTTTTATACTGTCAGCTCTATAAAAGAGATGGGAAAGAGTGTATAATTTTACTCGACTTTGCCAGATTATTTGACCACAAAAATAAAATAAATCACTGCATTCAGTGGCAAAAAAGTTGTCAGAAAGTACAACTGTTAATACAGGATAGTAACAGATTTTAGGAGGAGGATTAGAAGAACTAGAGACCAACTAATTTGCAAAATAATTAGAAAAGATTTTAGACTTGATAGTGCCAAAAACACCTATAAAATTAGACCATTTAAGTGATCTAATTTCACGTAATAGTAGTTACATGGCAAGTCAAGTCAGAGAACAGCAGTACAACTTACTCTAGCAGAGTGAACAGAAATCTGATCTTTTCATTAATAAATCTAGTGCACTACTATAAATATAAACCAATCTCAAAATGTCTCCTAACTCTACTGTAACTGA
>VXBU01017702.1:10826-25273 GCA_013400315.1 Bombycilla garrulus | reverse complement strand
CTGCATGTGGCAGAGTGCAACATGCTCCCCACTCAGAGGTTATTATTCAATTTGCTTTGAACAGTGCAATTGCTTCCCAGGTCCTCCTTTTATCTCATAAGTTAAAAGAAAGGAGTGAGACAAGAACTGCCAGTGGAGTCAAGCTCTTCAGTACTGTAGCACACAGCAGAGGCTTTCTCAGGACAAGTGGGCTGACTCTCTGGATGCTATACTATCCATACAGAACGCACAACTTGGCAACAAATCTGTGATCTACACTTAGGAACCTCAGTAATTGGTGGGTATATAGAAGAATTCCCCCAACAGGGTTGAGTCACAGTCCAAACAGTAGCTAGCAATTCTGTACTGTTATGGCCAAATTTCAGTTTTTAATCTGCTGTATTTGCTAAGTTCAGGGCACATTTTGCTGAACACTTTGCACTTACACTTTGCTGTACACACTTTCGTTTTCATAGGATTAGGCACAACACTGTTATTACTGCTCCCTGTACACATAACCATGACAGCTGAAAATTAGAGTATTACTTTTTAATGTGCATTTAAGTAATGCAGCCAAGAAATTGAAGTGGTACTAATGTCTTTTCAGTGTAAATCAACTGATGGGGTTTACATTGATAATACTGGCTTAATTTTATCAATTTTATTTTGTTGGTTTTATGCAATCTGCTGAAAAGCTAGTGTTTTACTGCAGTGCAAAACCAACTGATGAAGCCTCTGTTGATAATACTGATTTTATTTTACTGTAGAAGTTGGTTATAGGTTAGTACATCTCACTTATAACACCGCAGAAGATTCATAAGGCTCATCTCCAGCATACTTATTCCACAGATGTCAGAAGTATATGCGGAAGTATAGCCACATAAAGCAAAATTTAATCTTTTTTGTGTATCATGTCACTGCAAACCTAATTGGACCCATGACAGTAAACGAAATAGAGCTTACTCCTCTCCACATACAAATTTTGATCTGATTTGCAGAGTGAAAATACCATGGCTTCACAGGACCCAGTGCATAAGAAACCAAGAGACTGATCTGCTGTCGTACCTGTACTTTATCCACAGGAAAACTGTCTGTGTGCAGAGCTAGAACCAAAACAAAGGTGCTTCTTGGGATACTGTTATTACCTAGCAGCATGATATACATAATTAATTTCTTCCTCAATCAACAGAACTATACCAAGTAGTTCTTATAAATCTTTATTCAAGTGTAAAGAAGATACTACCTGTAATTACCCTTCCAATTTTACTCAAATTTATTACAAATTCTAAGCACAAGAAGAATTTAAATTCCAGTGCAGCAACTATTTTGCAGTAAATCACAGCTTTATACTGATCAATTATTCAGTTCTCTCCTTTGGTTAATTGTAGGGCCACAAACTATTTCAGATTGGGAGGTTCCTTGAGAGATCATCTAACACAGTCTTCACTTCAATGCAGGGTCATCTCTGAGAACATATCAGGTGGCTTTGAGCTGTATTCAATTTGATTACTTACTTACTCAGAAAGTAAGATTTCACAAGCTCTTAGAGCAATATCTTTCACAACTTTATTGCTGCTATTGTGGAGAAAA
The DNA here is from genome assembly GCA_013400315.1 of Bombycilla garrulus. Taxonomy (NCBI): domain Eukaryota; kingdom Metazoa; phylum Chordata; class Aves; order Passeriformes; family Bombycillidae; genus Bombycilla; species Bombycilla garrulus. Next base: position 23,704 of record VXBU01017702.1, on the reverse strand, counting down.
AACTTCCCTTATACAGAGTGATATATTTCCTCCTGGTAGAATGTCAGTGGCTGGACTTCATGATCGTAAAGGTTTTTTCCAATCTTAAGAATTCTATGATTCTGTGACGTCCAGCCTGATACCTCCTTACATGTATGGAAAGGATGCTCTGAAGTCCTTCTGAAACCTACCATGTTCCAGCTAGCTCAGATTGCTCAGTTTCTCCAGATTCCTGGGCAGTGTGGAGATCCTCTGCTGCATTTGCTCCAGTATGTCATTCATAGGGAATGTGAGAGAGCAGGGAAAACACAGTACCATGTGTGCAGTTAAATTAATATAGTCTAATATAGTCCCCAATGCTACAGACTTCTTCTATAAATTTTCCAGCAGCATCAAGGGTGAATATAGTATATATATTATTAAAGATCACACAACACATATGTGTACACATGTGCTTTGCATAGAGTAATTTAAGTTAACCAACAAATAAAAAGATATAATGAATTGAAGATAGCTAATGAATCCAGTTCCACTTGAATCTGAAGAACTTTCCTAACCACTGAAAGTCAGCCCATACTAGATGAGGCTCATCCAGCACCATACTCAACAACACTATCCCTTGATTTTGCTATTTCAGGTTATAAAAACAACTATTTCTGAGCTGTCAACAGCCTTGAACTAATCTCTGTACATTGCTGTCCCAAGATCAACAATGCCATGAAACGTCCTGGGACACCAGTACCACTGAAGCATCTGCACACCAGGTTTGTTCCCAGTTGTTGCCTCCTTGAAGACAGTGAATATAAAAATGTACCTGTGTCATTCACAGTTCACACATACTGTGATTCCATACCCCAATGAAAGAGAGGCTTTGTAGAAACAAAAAAAGAAAGCTGTGCTTAAAAATTTTAAAATTACTAGCTGTGACCTTTTAACTGTGATAAGTTCCCTATTTAAAATCCAGTCACTGCAAATGCAGAGATCTGATGAATATCAGAACAATGACAGGAGGAGAAATGTAATGAGCTAATTACTGAAAATGGAACAGACTAAATCAGCTACTCCTAGTATCCATCCAAGGGGGATTATTAGTGCTGTTAGTTCCAGTTAATTCCCACCACTGTGAAGTTTGGCCCTTAAGGAAAAACATTAGGCACAACAATCACACTTAGCTTACAGTAAAGTGCCAAACTAAATTGAATGACACACTAGGAAGGCTTGAAAGCCAGAAGGGAAAGAAACACATGAAAATAAAGCAAAACACATGAATGCAAAATCACAGTTTTCTAGAAAGAATGAGATTTCCCAGTTCTAGCTGCCCTTTTTCACAAGTACTGGCAGACACATTTTTATTTTTTTTGAAAGCATGAAAACAGTTAAGTGACTTCTATCTTATGGGAAATCTTTGGGAATTTTGGTAGAAATTCTTTACTATTTAAATAGTTCCTTAGTATGCTGTGATATCAAGCCACCATTTTAAGGTACAAGAATTATATTTATCCCTATGCAACAAGCTAACACAAAATCTACACACTGTTTTTTACTCTAACTTCTACAGAATCTATTGTTTTACTGTAAGGATTGTCATTTAGCATTTCTCTACAGCAAAGATCTGGGGAGAAACGCTACATCAAGTCAAAGTTATTCAACTTCACTGTTAAGATAAGTACACCCTGCCCACTGAATTCCCTATTTTAAAATAACATTAGAGAATAACACTGCAAAGTTATTAAGTTATGAAATACCACAATTACAAGCCCAGTGTAAAGTAAGGAAAAAATCAGATACATCTTTAATTTTGTGCTGCAGCTTTCAATAAGTTTATTTGCAAGAATATAGGAAGGCCATATATGCTGATTTCTTCACAGATGTTCTGAGAGCTTATGGTAAGAAACAAGAAGCCTCAAGAATCAAAGCTTAAGAATCACAGCTTTGATCTGTTGTCCTGATGTAAGTTGTGGACACACTTCTGTTTTTTGTCAATGTTGTGGTGAAGATATCACTATTCACACTATTGCCAAAACCACATTCCCAGCAACCACACTCCTTATCCAGTGTAACATTCATAGAAAGAAATAGTAACAAGACTCTTCAATACTTAAGGATATTTTAAGAGGGGGAAATTTTCATAGTAAGCTTCTAACCCTAAATTTATTTTTTCTCTCTTATGTCATCCTACCCTAGCTTCTATTCCAACTCATTCTGTGAAAAAAGGTCTCACCTCAGCATACACTACAAGAATAGGTGATATGTGTGTACAAACAATAAGACTGACAAGTCATGAAGACATGACATTCAGCTGTAAGAAAGGAGGTTTCTTAAGCCTGTAAGTGCACCTTTCACCTAATGTTATTCCTCCTCCTTCCTTCCTCAAAACCTCAGTAGGGAACCCAAAGAACATTAACATTCCTCACAAATAATAGTAATCTTTAATTACAAGGTAATTTTTTATAACAAGAAGAAAGGAACATACGCCATCATCTAAACATCAGTATTTCAGATATTCTACCACAAATTAGACACTCCCAAAATATTCATTTTTCTCATATTTTTGAAGATCCTTAGGCAATATTCTCCTTCTCAGAGTAAAATGCAGATGCTTTCTTTCTACATGTTAATTCTCATGATTTTTTGTCTATACAGACTCAACAATACACAGAAGATGTTCAGTGTACAATGTAAACAATAACAGGTAGCTCTGCACATATGTAATGACAGTTTCTAAGTGGTTGGACTCTAATAACATTTCCAGGTCCTTTGTCATAATTAGCTACACGTGTTACAGGCACATGGGTACAAAATGTGATTTCAGAACAGGCAGCTGCCACTAGGAATTAGCTGCTACTAGAGAGAGATCTATTTAACCATGAGATAAACTAATGGTAACATTTGAAGCTGAATGATCTTAAATGTGGACCTCTTTACATACATTTACCTCTTTAGGGGTAAATAATATACTCCTGTCTTTCAGTCCAAGGTAACTGTTTTATAGTAGTCCTTTCTGTGTGAGCAGGAATCACTCTCACAAAGGACACAGAAGTGAGATCTAAAGGTGAAAACTAATATTTTCACTTGAAAGTGATTTCAATTCTGGAAGCTCCTGACAACAGGAAGGAGCACAAAGAACTGAGTTTCTTCTGAACATGTGCTTGTGCATGGTAGAGGCAAGCATGCTATTTTCACGCTCATAAGCAGCATGGAAGTCAAATCACAAAAATTACTCATGGCTCCCCTCTTTGAAGAACCCCAGAAAAAATTTTGAAAAGCCATAGAAAATTACATATTTGTGCCAAAGCCTGTTAGAGACTGAAAGAGACAAAACTAAAATTAATAGAATCACATGCAGCTCATTTACTTAAGTCATATGTTGCAAAATCTTGGCTTGGGTTCAAGGGAGATGCCTGTCTTTTAGGAAATAAGCTATTTAAGATTTCTAATGCAGACCATTACAAAGAACAATTAAATCACAGCCCAGATAATGAACAGTAAGACGAATGGCAGCAAGCATTACACAGAGTTCTCTGACAAATACAAACAAATGAGAAAATGGATTGGTGAGCAGAATTGGCTACTGAGAAAACTAATTATGTATCCTTTTCCTAAGCTATGGTTATGAATCACAGATTCTTGTCCCCATAAGTAACAGGAAAAAACAAAGAAATTCTCGCCAGCTTATTCTGAAGTTCTTTCCTACCTAATGTATTGCCCCAGGAGACTTTTTGCTGCCTGACCCATGTCCCATTGGGCTCTATGCTGTCCTTTTCCAAACATGAAAACATACACATTTGTAGAATATTTTGGGAAGACAACTTTTAAAAGCACTATAAAAATGACCAATCAAAAATTCGAAGAGACTTAAAGAATCATACAAACTCCTCAGCAAGTTGTTTATAAGGCACTGTGTCACTGATTATAAAGTAGCTTTAGCTTATGAAAAATCATGCTCAGAAATGCTTATAAAATATCAAATGTAAATAAGTACAGCCTCTTTCTCCATAGCAAGGATTAATCACAAACAACACATGGTGGCATGGGCAATGGGATCAAATGGACCGTCTGCAGACAGTGCCAAGCTGAGTGGTGCTTTTGACACACCTGAAGGATGGGACACTATCCAGAGGCACCTGGACAGGCTTGGCAGGAGGGCCTGTGGGAATCTCATGACGTTAAATAAGGCCAAGAGCAAAGTCCTGCACAAGAGCCAGGGTAATCCCAACAAGTACAGGCTGGGCAGTGAATGGATTAAGAGCAGGCCTGAGGAGAAGGACTTGGGGATGCTGATGGGTGAGAGGCTGGACATAACCCAGCCATGAGCACTCACAGCCCAGAAAGCCAAACATGTCCTGGGCTGTATTCAGATAAGTGTGGCCAGCAAGTCCCAGCCGAGGCTGCCAACATAAGAAGGACTTGGATCTGTTGAAGCAAGTACAGATGAGGGAAAATGATATGGGGTTTTGACCACCTGACCTCTTCATGAGGAAAGGATGAGAGAGCTGGAGTTGTTCAGACTGGAGAAGAGAAGACTTTGTGGTAACCTTATTGCACCTTCCAGTACATAAAGGGGAGTCTATAAGAGGGCTGGAGAGAGAGCGTTAACAAGATCATGTAGTAATAGGACAAGGGGGAATGGCTTTAAACTGAACAAGGACAGATTTAGATTAGATATATGAAAGAAATTCTTTACTTTGGAAAGAGGATGGTGAGGCACTGGAACAGGTTGCCCAGAAAAACTGTGGATGCCCCATCCCTGAAAGTGTTCAAAAGAAAACCAGACTGGATGGAGCTTTGAGCAACCTGGCCTTGTTGAAAGTGACTTTCTCCATGGCAGAGTGTTGAAACCAGATGAATCTTAAGGTCACTTCCCAAATACTCAGCCCAAAATATTCCAAGATTCTATGAACACATTTGGAAACTATAAGCGGTCTACAGCAAATTCTAAACCTATCAGCCTGAAACAGGTATTACCTATGACCTATCTTCAAAGGATTGGAAATTATAACCTCACAACAGAACAAATTGTATGTAATGCTGTATTCATAAAAATATAGCATCTGCAGCATTTCCTGGACCAAAAAGTATAGATTTCTTAGAATATTCTGGATACTGCTGCAAAGGTTTTCCAATAAACATCCATGATTAAAATAAAATTCAGATGATCATTTGGTCTCCATAGAGACATCACATCAAATAATCAATATACCTGTATTTTTTTCCCCTCTAAAATGGATCCAAGCATCTATACATACACAGTGGGATTAGCATTTATTGTTTCACTTGAAATTTCTGCCTTGATGGCTAGGCTTTTTCTCAAACCATTTCTGAAAAATTAACAAAGCTGGCATATTCACATTTTGAGCTCTAAACTTTCCTGACTGATAATTATTACCATCCATCCTAGTATTCCTTTTGAAAAATCCTTTTTTTTCACCAGACAGTGAAATTTAGAATGTGAACAAAGGCACCTAGTTCTAATAAACAAAAAATGCCCTAATATTATTAGCTATTGGCATAATCTCAGCAAAGACATCCAGCTAAAAGAGGCTTCTCCAGGCATAACATTGATTCGTTGGTTCATGTCTATCTCCTTAATATCATTTGTGCTATTTATAATCTGAGCAAAGTGCTCTGGTGGTCAATTTACAGCACACTGATTTTTACAAAAATTCTGAAAAACCGTGGCTAAACTGAAATTAATCTCTCATCCACAGGCTGTTCTTGTTGTCAAAGGCATCCATTTTTTTTTTTTTTTTCAGTTGGTAAGGATGTGATTCAGGCATCAAAAATATAAGCATCTATTTTACTATATTTATTCCCACTTCTTTCTCTGTTTAATAGAACGTGTATTTCAAGAGAAGAAAATTTTAGATGGAACTTTTGTTTTAGAGATGCATTTTAGTATAGAAGAAAACACCTCCTGAAGACAGATATTTCTGGCTAGCTGTCATAGAGTCATGGTAGACTACTAACTTCAGACAGATACCTAAATTTTTGCTTATTAAGACCACGAGTTACTGATTCCACTTCTACATTACCTCCCTCTCCCCCACTTTCTAATCTTACACATCTCCATCTTTTGATTTTGGGGGAACACTAAGAACCAACTGTGTACCAACTGAAAACTTGTCCCTTTGTGTAAGAGTTACTTACAACTTCAGAATAGGTTAAATGAGAAGTTGCTGCTGTATACTTTTCTGAAGGCTTTTTTTCTTTGAATTACTCAAATGTGAACATCATCAGGTTTGGAAATGTTGTCCACAAATTTACCAGATTTAGAAATCTGAGTGGAAATCTCATCACAGGTACAGGAAACAATTCAGTTGTGTAAGAGAAAATTTTTCTGATATAATAGTTAGAAGTCAATTTTGATATAAGGTGGCTGTTGACTTAATCATAATTGTCACAGCACTAATCGTTAAGTTAGATTTACAGGTGATTTGGTTGTAGATGAAGTACAGTCAATTACTTGAATTAAGACTTACAAGGACATAAAAAGCTATTAAATTTATTTTGTTTCTCCCTAACCTACTCAAAGACCAACTACAAAATCCCTTTTAGAAACAGAAAACAGAGCCTATTAATCTCCTAAATGCTAAAAGTCTGGCAGCCCTTGAGATACAATTTGGGTTACCAAGGGGATGAATCACAGTGATACAACATTAGTTCTCCTAGTTTTGGAAATTATTGCCATAGAGGAAGATTTTTTTCTATGATTAAAATCTATACGTGATCAAATACTATGAAACAGTCAACTGCATTTTAAAACCATTAAACTGACAAAATCCATAAGACATTCAGAAGAAAAATCCTGTATTGCGTAGGTTTTTAGTTATAGTCATTGACACAAAACAATGGAAAATATACTAATGGACATTTTATGTGGATAAAAATTTGTAAAATAAAAGAAACTTCCAGCATTTAAAATTCCATTCTAAACAGGCCATGTTTATAACTACACTAAAGATTTTTCAGTACAACTGGATTTAACTGTATGCTTCCAAGAGAAATACGACAGTAGAAGGTAAGTGCTACTTTTGAAAACTCTTGTTCTCACAAGAGACATACATTCATTTTGGTCTGTTGCAAATTGTATTTGGGCAACTCACTAACTCAGTCTTTCTTCTACATGATCAGAAGAAAACATCTGTAAGAAAGTGAGTTCTCCTGGCATACAGAACCCTATTTTCTAGGACCTTATGTACACAAGGGGAAAAAACCCCTAATTTACTTTTGCATTCAGCAATTTATTTGCATTGGTCTGTAAATTAGGGCAAACTACAGGGTACTCTGCATGTTACTGTATTACATGTAAGTAAATCAGGTAAAGAAACCAAAGGTCAAATAAAAACTCCCCAAACTTAAAAATCCTTAAAAAAAAAAGGACAGTCATGCTGTACCCCTGTGTCATCACTTCATGTTTGAGACCCTTGGTGCAGTAGCATATTGTGTGCTGGCCACACTGCTTTGCATAGTGATTGAACTGAGACAAAATTGTTTAAGATGAATTTATGTTCATCATTGTCAACAGAGACAGCCCTTAACATCTTGCCAGAATATATTAAAAATACAACAGTCTCCTGATCCACACTTAACTTAGTCATGCCTGAATATCTTCCACTTTAAAAGAAGGTGTATATATTCATTTATTATTTTATACCCAGAGAAGGGAAGTCATGCAATGTTATTTCACTTCCTAACTGGCAAAACAAAAAGAAAAATACCACGGGATTAGGTTCCAAGGGCTATGTATGGTCAGAGTGAACCCCATCATTTATACAAAGGAAAAAGAAAAAAGAAACTAAGAGCTCAAGAGAGAATGGTCATTGCAAGTCAGATGGGAGACAGTAGCGCTCCTGTGTTTGCACAGGGAAATAAGGCTTTCCAAGTCAAGATTACTCTACTTGTTTTTGCAAAATGCCTCATAAGAGCTTTTATTTCTAGCCAAATACATTAGTATTAATGTATTTGTGTACTAGATGGGCTAATCATGTAAACTGCTACTTTCCCCTCATTTTCCTTCCTTACTTACATGTGTGAGTATGCATTTTATATTTACTTTCCTTCTGCAGACCCTGTCTGATTGTCCTACAACACCACTGGCCCAAACAAGAATGGCTAAGAACCACTGCATTGGAGACAAGAATTTCTAAAGGAATTCAGATAGAAATAGTCTGTGATATCTGACATTTCAAAAGCGGAAAAAAAATACAATTTTGCAAAAGAAAGCTGAGTATGTAATCTATCAGACACTACAAAATAAAAAAATCTAGCTCTTAGCAATATTAAAAATGGGAATCAAAGCACAAGTATTACCAGAAGATTTCCTGGAATCCATCCAGCTCCTGATTCCTCCTCCTTCACCACAGTGAAATAAGAAGACAGCAGTCCTGCCCTGCTTTACCTTCAACTCGTTCTGTGATCACATGTGAACTGCTACCACATGGCTCTTAAAAATCCTTGTTGTAAGGGACAGGCAGGCAAATTTCCTATCTCCCTGGTTTCCATCATTTTCAAAGTATTAAGACTCATTTGTACATAATAGAGGCCTGAGTATTAAAATGGCCATGACTGAATTATCTTGTACTTGTCAAGCTAGGAAATATAGTTTCATAAAAAGCAATGAAGCTTTTCATGGGAGAAGGCAAAGAACTGATTTGTTTGTATGTATGGTCAGTCTTGCTGGGTCAAATGAAAAACATTATAGCTAGTTGGTATCCTCTCTAATAGTGTTAAATTTTTCAGGAAGATTGCAACAAGGTGGACACATATGATAGTCCTTTTTAATACACCTCCGATCTCCATAGCTCATGGGTTTCTTGTGTCTGTAAACACTCTCAGTGAGTATCTCTTAATATGAATTTGCCCAGACTTCCTTTAATTCAAGTAATTCCTCTAATTAGCCCTATACTGTCTATCCCAGCATTTCCATTTCCCAGCCAAAGCCACTATAACCCCCTTGCCATTATATTATCATTTTAATGTCTTTCTGCCTTGGTTGGTTCCACACTACATGGCATAATGTCAAAAGACATTTTCACACTCAGCAGCTTTTCAGTGAGCTTCTTTGCTCCCAGACTCAAAAAAGACCAAACTAATTTTCTATTGATCACTTTTGCTTCTGTTGTGATTCTGCTACATGTCACCAGCTGTACCTTATGGGATGCAGCGAGCTACTGACACTATTTTGAATCCCTCAATAAATTAAACTGCCAGAGGCAGAGTGACATGAACAGAAAACATTAGTATGTGACAGATGGACATTCTGAAAGGGAGTTGGTCTAAATAAGAACAGAAAAAAAAAAAAAAAGAATTTTCCTGCTCATGAAGCAGGAGAAGCAAGACAAATACCTGAATCCTTTAGGTACTCTATACAAGACTAACACCATATTCAAAATATCACACAAGCATTTGATTGGGGAAGTAGCAATTGTGAGCATTCAGAAAGGTCCAAGTGCCACTTGTCAGCCCAAATCCACAGAAGCTTTCTAAATCAAGTCATGAATGCCTCTGTCTGTTATACAGATGATCAGTACATATCCTGTTCACTAGTTACACGTTTCTCTAGCAAATTGAAATCAGGTAAATAATGGGCCTGCTTATATATTTTTTCTGATCTAAACTGTTTCTCAATGGAGGATTGTGCATTTTGGACAAAATTAAGTGTTTTTGTGGAAGAAACCCAAACCAAACCAAGCCAAAGCAAAGCCAAAGCAAAGCAAATCCAAACTAAACCTCACCTCAAGCTTTATAGAAAACTAAAGTAGTAGTCTTGCCTTTGTTTTCTGGAGTAAAAAACTTATCTTATTTGTCTCCTTCTATTTTCTTTAGTTCCTATGCGTAATTCAATCGGGTTTTTCGTTACCTGTTCTCATCATCCTCAGTTTGAACTTCTTCCTCCATATGAAGTATCTCCAGTGCACTAGATAATAAAATCGTCCCATTTCCTCTGAAAATACTTCACCAGGCACATGCAAAAGCCATAATAACTGTTTTCCCTTGGATGGATAGATAGTAGGCTTCTTTTTGTTTTCTCATATACCCAGACGATGCCATTATTCAGTGTTTGATAACTAAATAACTTATACTTTAAAAAGTACTTTCTTATTCTTGTTCCTGAGGTGTCCAATTTGCTATCGTTAAATTAAATTCCAATTCAATTACTTGAAAGCTAGCAGGGTTTTTTTTATTTATGATATACTGATCCTCTTCTACACTGGTAACACATACCAACTTCCATCATTTACAGTCATTATTAGTGTATACCTACTATGTATTATGTTTACTAACTATTTGAGTCCTAAACCTTTACACAATGCATTTTAAGTCTGATGTGCTCTCCTATAAAAACAGCTCATCATTAGCTCCTCACCCACTATTCTTTCCAGTACTGAAGTCAGTGCTCTGCAGGAAATTACCTTGATTCCTTTTATTCATACAGTTGGAGAATCTTACATTTATACCTAGCCAGATGAGATGTTTGCACACTTCAGCTCTCATCTTTTTAGTTCACTGCTAGCATACATGATGTTATATCATGTGTGATCATACCACTAAAATCTGGAAATCCTAATCACAAAGTTCTCCAAAGAAATTGCACTAATGGCTGCTAAGAAGTCTTGGAAGATGACTAGAATTTGAAAAACTTTTGCAGAAGAGGTCAGAAATAAGCAATCCCAAATGATTTCAGGACATTGCAGAAAGTAAATGTCCTCATTTTAGGTGAACATAGAATTCTGAGACATTATATGGCGGTTTTCATTTAGATCAGCTCATTCTGGAATCTTTCATTAAGATGAACAGTTACAGCCCTGGTAGTCAGCATCACAGACCAAACCATCTATAGAGCAAACCAGAAACTCCTATGAGTGTTTACTTCAAAATAATTTTTGCAGAGTGGGCTTTATTTCCAAATAAAAAAAACCAAAGTCAATAGTATCTAATCTATATGGGGCAACAATGCCCACTGAGTATCATTCTTGTTGACATAAGAAAAAACTGATTTCCTGTGGTAGACCTGAATTCCTTTTTCTTTTTATAAATACACATAAATAATAACCTGATGTCCAGAATAGTAAGAACTTTCTCCCTCTATATCATCATGCATAGATAAATAGATAGGTACCCTACTAATTTTAAAGTAAAGAAATCAGCAAATTATACAATTGACAACTTCCATCTGAGTTACTGACTGCATTCATTGGGGTAAAATTCTCTGTATCTCTCAAACTGCAATTCATGAATAAATAAAATCATAACAGGTAAAAACTGGGGATTTTTTTTTTTAATTAAGAGTAATAAAACAATCTGGGTTAAACCAGAACATACCAAGATGATTACAAAAGAACAGTATGTTTTTTCAGGAAAGATTTGAAGATTAGCCTTCAACTACACTAAAGAGAAAGAGAAGTGGGAAAAGCACAGGGAAAGAGCTTGCACTGAACAGCAGGAGACAGCAAAAATGAGCTTTAAATACTTTGTCTACACTCCCATTTTCATGGTATTACATTACGGTTCCTGTCCAAGGCTCTGGTCCTTTGATTTCAAAGCAAGAACTGCACAGCAAGAGTGCAACACTTTGCTCTAATATACAACATGAATCTCATTAAAATTCAGCAAAGAGCCTGTATGGGCTTCTTTTTTTATTACTTTTTTTTCTTTGTAGATTCACTACAACTGTATAGATGTTGCAAATTTGCTGCTAAAGTGGTTCATGGGACATTGCAGCACAGTTGATTTCACTTTTACAAATGCAACAATAATTTCATTTTACAAATAGGCCTAGTTTTGCTTCTTAAAATGGTAATTTAGGAAGTATGTTACATTGACAGTTTAAAGTATACTGTCAAATTTCTCTGAATTCTACTGAGCTTGTACAATTAAAATAGCCTATTTTTTCTTCAAATTTAGTCCAATGTAACTATTCTTCATTCAGATCCCACAGCAAAATCATTCCTTTCATTATTTCTTTCCCACCCCGCCTCCTCTCTTGAAAAAAAAACAAACAACTAAAACCCAACAAAAATCTTGATATTGAGATACATGTCTATGAAATACTCTCCTATCTTCTCCTTACTTTTCTTATTACCAACTTTTATGAAGCCTATGTAACATTTATGTGATATTTGCCTGTGTGCAAGTGCTGGTTCATGACAGCACTGTTCTTCTGGTGGTATACGCTTCCTGACAGTCATAAGCTGGTGACTCACAGATCATTACGTGGAAGGCAAAGGCAGCTGAAAAAATATTACACCAGAAGGCAGTCTGGTCATAGGTTAGGGGGAGCTGCAATTACTTTAAATGTGGCAGTTTGATGATTTGTTGGCCTAAAACATGGCAGGATGCATTTACCTGGAGTCCAATGAAGAAAACTGCCTAAGACACACTATATAATAGTGTTCCGGAAAGGATCTTACATTAGCTAAGTTTCTCTTAAAGAATTTCCACATAAGCTTCAACTTAAACAGTGAGATAAGCCTTATTTGGAATCTCAGTTATGCTAAATGACACCTTTTCTTTCCAATTAATATATATCTTTGAATACAGATATATCATTTTGCTAATACCAGGAGTTTTTGTCAAAGAATATTTGACAAGCAAGTCCAGCAATATGAATTAAGCATTAGAGGATTCTGTAAAGCACAAGACTTTGTAAAAGAGTGAAATCCCTGACCCAAGGCTCTGCAGCAGGCTTTCAAAAAACTATTGGAATATTGAGAAAAGTAGTGGAACCTAAAACTGGTTGCAGCTGCAGAACTGACATTTACCTCATACTTCCTCTCCAAAATATTTGAAGCCAGGAATTTGCAATCACTTTGGTGTGCATTTTAGAACAAGTATGCAGCATCAGGACTCAGGGCTGCCAATACACGGTGCTGGACTTATAGTCACCATCCTTTTTTTTT
>VXBU01017701.1:867-13463 GCA_013400315.1 Bombycilla garrulus | reverse complement strand
CATTGTAACCTAGGACAATGATCCACATTTAGAGAGTTTGAAGAAGCTAAGCCAGTTTCTCCTTGATATTGGCCAGCAATTGCATAAATTGGCTTGTTTCAGTGAAGGACAATCAACTGCAAGCATGAAGTAAAATATAATTTTACCTGTTTAAAGGAAAGTAGGCCAGTCTGCTTACCCATTGTTAGTCACAGTACCCAAATCCAATCTCTTTTTGTCTTTGTTACTGTTCTTTTTACTCAAAGATGTATCCCTTCAGCCTGGAATACACCCAGTAACACTGCTTGTGGATCTTAGGCTTGCATAAAAGACTGGATGAGAACTATAATCTGCTAATATCATTAATAATTCAGCAGACTCATAATTGCCAATTTCTGCCTATTTCTGTAAATATACAGATGACAGCAAAATGTCATTTTCACTGTCCTCGAGCTTCCTGGAAGTGAGCCAAGCCAGTCCAGATGCTGTATACCTCTATGTGCAGGTTAGTAATCAGCGTATAGGTGCTCAGGCTGAGCACAATCCTAGACTAGCTACAAGGCCTGAACTGACCTTTTTCCTTGGAGAGTGAGCAAAGAGCCTGAAAATTTTTGCACCTGGTCTACAGTGTTGCTGTTACAGAGTAAGAAGAGAGGAAGACAGCAGCATCACTGAAGACACTTTCTTTAAGTGACAAAAACAATTGACTTAGTTTTGTTCACCATAAGTGGAAAAAGAAGGGAGATGGACTCCTCCAGGGCATGACATTAACACCTTTACACTCTCTGTACTGCCATGTGGGTACCTATTTATGGTGTCTTCCACCATTCCTATGACAGAGCCAGTACACTCCACAGTGGCCTCTTTTTTGCTTGTGCACCTGGCTTCCCTCTTCCTTCCCTCGGAAATCAAGATGAGTGAGGTGAAACTCCAGTTTTACTCTGCTACAATGGACCAGCCAAAGCTGTACCTAGATTTCAGTATAAGTTAATACTGCCTGAGTGTAGAAGCTTGGCTCACCAAGAGTAGCTCATATTTTAAGTCTGGAGCCAGGTCAGACATTTGCAGGGATAAGTTCAGTTCAGGTAGAACTAGGGCATAAAACTACATATTTTTCAGGTCAGTGCCCTACTCACTGGGCTCTGGAGAGGTAAAGTGAGCCGATCTATAATTAGATATGACTACATACTTTTTTTAGGCAAATGAAAGCTTAGTTTTTGTCACTAAAAGCCAGCAGTGCCATAGTTATGATAGAGGAGCAATATAACCATGGTAAATGTAGCACTGAATTTTGGACTAGAGGGTTTTATTTTTTGAGATGGAAAAAATTCATGTTGAACTGAGATCCTAAGCTAAGGAATATCATTGGTGATACTTCTCAAGTCAGAAGAAGGTGATATCTCCTGGGAATTGTTTTCACTTTCAGGAAATGATTGTGTGCTCTGACTCCCAAGATCACACTTAAAAAGTGATGGTTTGAGTTGTGAACAGATATTTCAAATTTTGGCATTACATGTGCCCAAAAGATTCCTTGTTGCTATTGTTCTGTAAAGAATGAAAGAAAACTTCTTACTCCTGAAAAGCTGAGCTGTCATCTTCCAAATACATCCAGTAGTTGTCTGAGCTTTGCAAGCAGTGGGAGACTAGAGACATAATGTTAGATTTAAATTATTTAAGAGTTAGGTTCTATGAGAGTAACGTGCATAATTGGCATGAAAAAGTCACCTTTAGCAGAAGTACACTGATTTTGTGCTATAGAACAATGTCTGAAATTGTCCATGTCTGTCACGGTAAATATTCAGGATGTAATTGTAACACAGCATCTTGTAAAGAAACTGGTAAAGAAAGTATTTACAGAGGTAAACCTGATAGAGGGATAAACATGCTTCTTAATTTGTCTAGAAGTATCTGCACAATTCCCGAGATACATTTTATATCTGATTCTTTCAGAAATTTATACAGTATCCAAATATGAGAGTTTCAGTGGGAGAATTTCTTAGTTCTTTCATTAAAATATACAAAATCACAAATCTTATTGCCATTTCTTCATTTCATATGATTAAATTACCAAATATACAGTAATTTTTATATTATTGTTACCAATAATAAGGATTTTGAGATTTTTTTAGCTACGTGCGTAGAAATACATGGAACCGTATGAGTTACTATGAAGAAAAAACCTCTATCCTAGCCAAAATTGTACACTCAGAGAGACTGTGAAATGTCCATCCTTAGAAATACTCAAAATTTGGCTGCACATGGTTCTGGGGAACCTGCTTTGGCTGGCCCTTCTTGATCAGGGTAGCTGGATGAGATGGTATCCAGACCTCCTGTTCAATGTAAACAGTTCTGTGATTCTGTGATAGCTAAAGTCTTTGCATGCAACAAAATACTGATAAGGACTTTTGGTGTGGCAGTGAAAGTTGGGGATCTTTTTCTCCATCTGGGTTAACTGGAAAATGGGGTTAGAGCTCATTTGAAAGTAACAATGACAAATTAAGAGAGAGAGAGAGCTCAAAGAAAATTAAAAATGCTGGATGATGGAATTCTGAATTTGAGTTTAAAATTTTCCTTATTATTTATTTAACAAGTAGAATGAGATCTAACATACCACTTAATGAAAATAACAGATGGCAAAGAGACAAACTGTTAGTACTGCTGCATAGCTATTGGTTAAAAAAGCTCCAACAACTCTGGAAACAAAACACAAACTTTAACAGCCAAGAAGTAGTTGTGATTATTTAAGAGCTCTTGTTTTTATCAAGTTGTGTCAATTCTATGTGGGGAAAAGGTGCTTGAACAGGCCATATTTGAATGTCCGCATCATGTATAATATGGGAATTGCCTTGGAATAGACCAAGAAACACTTAAAGAATGAGGATCCAACTATTTTCTCCACCCAAAGAGATCTGAAGCCAACATCTCCTTCTTATATAGTGGTCTAATCACATAGGATGTCTAGTATACAAAACTAAAAATACTTATGTAGTCTTTTTTGTGAGGTGCAGTGTTATGGTTCCTTAAGTAAATGGCACAGACCCATCTGCCTCTGCATGTCCAGCCTGCAGATAATGGAATCAGAATGAATTATCTGATTTCTCAGGAAGCACATAAGAGACTGGGAATAAATTTTTTGATCAATAATGAAGTCCAGGCAGAAACTGAGATATATATATGCAATGTTAACAATTATGAGACCAGTCCTTGAAGTGGAACAGTAAGTGGATAAAACTGACCATTTATTGTGACTTCTGGTGTCTGCTATATTGGTATTTTCCTGTTTTCTAACAACATACAGCCAGTTCATTAGGACCACACAGAAGGCAGACCCAGCTGCTATCTACAAAGTCATTATCCATGTCCTCATAATTAAATATTTGATATAAATCAGCATGACGCCACTTTCAAATATCCCATGGACCAGGGATTAAGATTTCTATGTGAGGAGGTAGAATCTGATAAGATTTAAACATTTAATCAAATAGGCTTACATTTTTATCTCTTATCTTTACAGATCTCAGGATACTTCTGATGAATTTTCCAAATCCTGCTGAGTGCTCCAAGTCCTTCACACAAAGGACTTCCACTGCTGCCACAATTTCATTCATTTATTTCTTGAACTAAGATATTAAGCAAACTCAACTGGAATCGGCATACAAAAGCTGTTCTCTAGGACTTTTCTTACAAGTTGCTAATAGTGATACTGTGAAATGGAGTAAAATTTTTCTGTTCTCAAAGTAAAAGCAAAAATGACTACAAGCAAAAACCTTGAAACTAGCAAGTTCATACTCAGATGTATTAAGGTCCTTTTACACAGGATGGTGTAAATAGCTTCCTTAAGCACCTATATGTGTATTTGTGTCAGAACGGTTTTCATTAACTGCTTTAAGAAATACTTCCTATAATGTTGCAATAGTTATGGAAATAAAAGGGATCTTCTGGAAATGGTGTGCAATAATCCAGTGATCAAATGATTTTCTGGGTTTGATGAACCAACAACATTTTCTAAGATGCTAAGATGATGAAATAAGTTTTTGACAATTGGTTTGCTCTAATTTCCAGTTCATCTTAGTTTAGAGTTTGGAATTTGAATTTAGATATGACATCTGTAAGGGTTTTTTTTTTCAATGGTTTAACAGCTGTAGAGAATGTGAGTTAAAGTATCTTCAAGTTTGGGAAATACTGGAAGTGTGAGGTACAGTCTGTCTGTAGAGAATATGGTGACAGTAGATTCATTGTTTTTCCTCCCTGGGGAGCCAGATTGAAAGCCAGATGCAGGCTTACTCCTGCATGGCCTCTCTCTTCTCTGCTTCTGCACATCATACAACAAACTTGGATGGAAAACACTTTGGTTGCTTGTATATTTAAAAGCAGTGAGCTGCTGCAAGCCGTGTTTTATTCCTGCTGGCATTAGTAGTTACACATATTGGGAAATGTTTGCTTCCTCCAAGACCTAAACGTTACCTGCCCTGACTGCAAGATGATCTGTAGCCACTGACTACATTAATTTCACATGTCCATATCGCATGAACTACGGATATGCTTCTCAATTGCCTGTGGACCATTTACAGTATCCTTCTCTTACACACCACAAAAGCTCCTGCAGTATATGACAGCCTCTCTTCCTGCATGATTTGGAATGCTTTTAACATACAGCTAAAGAGATTAAATATTTATTAGATTAAATATGATATATAGGTTACTACAGTATCCCTTTTTCTACTCAGGACAGATAGCTACTATATTTGCAATAGAAATTTGACTTTTTTATGGAGAATATTAGGAAGTTCATGAGATCAACTACTAGTCATTCATCTCCTGATAAGTAGTAAAGTTCCAGTAGACTTTTGTTGTCTATCTGGAGTGACTCCAACTTCTTACGATTATCTTAAATTTTCTCTGCTCTCCTGTATCATATGGGTTGACAGTTCAGTATGTGTATCAGCTGTAATATCATGATGCTTATTCTATCTTATGTACATTTTCTAGTGTTTTCCTATATTTAGTAATTTAATTACTCTTTAGTTACTTCTTTGACTAAAACTTCTATGTATTAAAAACAGCTATGCAGCTGTTAATCGCTAGATACTAGATTAACAGTCCCATGTAAATCTTGATATTATCCATTTTACTTCACTCCCTGTGTTGCATTTTATTTCAAAGTTTTCATGTATCCCTTCTTTGTTTGAAGCACTTGTATGACTGGTTTTATTGGTATATCTTGTAATTTTTATTATGTGTAGTAAAACCAACAACTGTACTCTGATTTTGGCTTAGTTCAATTTACAAATAATAAATTATAGGCCTTTCTTGTGAAAAACACACAAGCAGTTTCTTGGAGCTTTTATGCAGGAAAAGTGTATAGCTATCTTTTCTATTTACCTTACATACTGACCAGGCAGTTAGATGTCCTCCTCTATATAGGATATTAAAGTTTTTTCCTTTACTGCCACAGAGTAAAATAAAATGCCAACCCCTTTTGCATTGCAGTTATCTATAAGTAACAAGGATGAGTCTTGAAAATGCCTGAGGAAACATAACAATATTTTTCACTTGCCAGAAAAATAAGGATATCACCCCTCTACCCCCACAATATCTGTCAAATAAAGTCTACAGGCTGACATCTGGAAATGCATTTAATCTGCTATTATTTAAAGTCAAATAATATCTCTTTTTACTTGCCTTCTTTCTGAGCAAAAATTTCCAGTCTTCAATTTATTTTTGTGTCATCTTTTCTATATCTTGCATTTTTTTTGTCATGTTGCCTCTTGATCTTTTAATATCCTTTTTGAGAACACATCTAGTGGTTATGCACTGAAGAAATATGGATCATTATGGATCTATCTAATAACCTCAAAGCAAAATATTAAATAGCTTGCAGATATAATTTCCTAGATGTGAAGCTGTGAGGATGATAATATGTGAATGACATGGTCATTGAAATAATTTGGGAGAGCAATGTTAGCATCTATACTTTAAAAATTTTAATAATTTACATCTGAAAATGTGTACTGCAAAAACAGTTACATGCCAGACTGAAGGGTGTCAGAAGACCAAATAAGGAATTCAAGTTAAAAATATGTCCTCTGTAAGTGAAAAATACCAGTAATTTGTCAGAATTGGAACACTGGAAAAGATAAAAAACTTACATTTTTCCTCTAGGGAACTAAAATGGGATTGACAGATATTTTGAAAAAACATGGAAATAGTATTGAGACAGGTGACAAATATTTTCTCAGGGCACAAGGGGCTTGACTTTCAGCTCATGTCTTTTGTCAGTAAGAAAAGGTAAACTAATGAAGGAAAAAGAGGCTTTTCTATCCAGTAGCTCTTCACATCTTTATTATTTTATCAATTCTCTTCTTACCCCTTAATTAACCTTACTAAATTTGTACACCATGGAACAGGCACAATGTGAAACATTTTTAATAAGGAAAAAAAAAAATCTGAGATTAGAAGCTGCTATTTCTCTGCTATTTCCGTTCTGTAAACATGCCAGTTTTTTTATAGAGGTCTTGATTCCTGTGCCCTTGAATTGTTGCCCTTCTAAGGAACTGAAATCTTTGGGGATGCTCAACAAATAAAGGTTATGCTTTCAGCACTCTTTGTCATGGAGTATTATTTCTTGTATTACATGTTTCTTGTGATTTTTCCTTTGTTGTCTGTAGCACTACACACACTGACAGCACTATAACAGCACTGTACTCTGAGTTTGAAGTTATTCTGTTTCTGGGAAAATTAACAGGTGTGGTTCAAATTTAAAAACAAACTAAACCAGGACATTGTCAGGAGATATCCACCTTAGTATATTTATGTCTGTGTACTTTTCTTCACTCTTCTGTGATTAACTCCCACTTACTTTAATGAAAGCAGTGTGTTTCCATCAAAGAATGTTCCTTTGAAGATGATACATGAAAACTCTCTATTGCTTCACTTTGTGTCTATAATTTTTTTTAAGGAAAATATATTTTATAGTTGTAGTAACAGTTAAATGTGACAGAAGAAGTAAGAATATTTTACTGTCTCCCAAAGATGTGTCCATGTCTGTGCTATTTTTAAATGCAGTGCCATTGGCTTGATTGATAATATAGCAACTGCTTTTGGTTGAAATATATTTCCTGGAATATGGCATTTTATATTATCTTTTCCTTGATGAGAATAAGAAATGTCTTTCTTAGTATGTGACATTAAAAAATGTGTTTGTCATCTGTCCTATTACTCCTAAATAAAAAGTACCGCTATTTCATATCAATATTTCAAATCACAAGACAGCAGAAGTTCTGTCTTTTATATAAGTTTTTGTTTGGAAAAGACCTTTAGGATTTGAGTCCAGGTGTTAATGTTTTAAAGGCCATCACTAGACCATGTCCTCAAGGGCTGGGCCACATGTACAAGGCCTATTACATGCCTCCAGGGATAGTAACCAATGACTTGCCTGGGCAGCCTGTTCTAGTGCCTGACAAACTTTCCAATGAAGATTTTATTCCTAAAATCAAATCTAAACCTCTCCTGGCACAACTTGAAGCCATTTTCTCTTGGACTTATTGCATTTTCTCTCATTTTCACTTGTCACTTGGGAGAAGAGACTGAAATTTCTCTACAGCTTCCTTTGAAGTAGACATAGAAAGTGGTAAGACCTCCCCTCCAAGTCCTATTCACTAGGCTAAATAATGCTAGTTCCCTTAGAAATTCCCCATGAGGACTGTGTGTTCACTTGGCTGCCCAACAAATTGCTCTATCAGTCTCTCTCCTCAACTGGGCCAGGAAAGAAAGACTATTCCACAATTACCACCACTGGCAAAACAGACTCAATATTTGGAAATAAATTTATTACCAGTCAAATCAGAGTTGGGTAATGGGAAATGAAGTCAAATATTCATACACCTTCCCACCACCCCTTGCTTCTTCCCAGGCTCAGCTTTACTCCTGAATCTTTTAGCTCTGGCTTTTGTGGGCCAGGGAGAATGCTGGAGAGACAGCCTTGATGTGGGAGTACTGCTCAGCAGTAGCCAAAATACTGAGGTGTTATCAGTACCTTTCTAGGCACAAAGAACAGCACTGTGACAGGAAATATAACTCCTATAACTCCATCCCAGTCAGACCCACTACAGCTTCCATTCATTTTTCCATTTAATTTGTGTTACGCTCAATCCAATACAGTTCAATAAATTTCTAACCATTCCTCTGTATTTCATGCTCATTACTGAAATATCTTTCCAAAGCTTACAGCTTATGCCACATACCTATAGCATTTTTATACCCAACATACAGATCTTTTACACTCTCCTTAACTACTACTCCTTGTCTTTTAACAGCTAGCTGCTATTCTCCCTTTCCATGAGCTTCACCCTCTCCTCTAATGCCCTGCAATATTAAGGCACCCAAAACTGCTCACAGTATTCACGGCAGCATGTGGAAACCACCTTCCTTGACCTACCAGCTGTGCTGTGTGTGAAGCAACCCGGGACACTGCAGGCCCTCCTGACTGCTACATTGATAACTCATATTCCGCTTGCTGATATTTCATCCTTATATCATACAGATATACTTATATCATGGCTTTACCATGGGAAAATTCTTCTTGACCAGCCTGGTGGACTCCACCACAATGAAAAGATTCCATCCATGGGTAAGGGAAGAGCTACAGAAATAATTTATCAGGACTTTTGTATAGCTTTTGATAGACACTCCACAACATCCTTCTATCTAAATTGAAGATATGAATTTGGAGGGTGGACTGTTAGATGGATAAGGAATTAGTGGTATGCTTGCATCTCAAAGGTAGCGGTCAATGGCTCAGAGTCCTGATGGATGTCTGTGACAAGTGCTGCTCTCTGGGAGCAGTATTGCTTAATGGGGACCAGTGTTGCTTAATATCTTCATTAATCACATAGACAAAGGGATCAAATGCATTTTCAGCACATATGCAGATGACATGAAGCTGAGTGGTAAGGTGTGCTGCTGAAGGGCCGGATGCCATCCAGAATGGTATGGAAAAGTCAAGGAGTTGGTCCATGGGAACTTCAAGTAGTTTGACAAGATCAAGTGCAAGGTGCTGCACTTGTGTTTGGACAACCCCTGGTATCAATCCAGGCTGGGAATGAAGGGATCGAGAGCAGCCCTGAGAAGAACTTGGGGATCCTGGTGGGTGAGAGGCTGGACGTGACCCAGCCATGAGCACTCACAGCCCAGAGAGCCACACGTGTCCTGGGCTGCAACCAAAGCAGCGTGGGCAGCTGGGAAGGGAGGGGATTCTGCCCCTCTGCTCTGCTCTGGTGAGACCCCATCTGGAACATTGCATCCAGCTCTGGGGTCCCCAGTGCAGGAAGGACATGGAACTGTTGGAGAGAGTACAGAGGAGGGACACAAAGATGATTAGAAGGATGGAGCACTTCTCCTGTGAATAAAGGCTGAGAGAAATGGGATTGTTCAGCCTGGAAAAAGGAAAGCTTCAGTGTGACCCAAGTGAAGCCTTCCAGTACCTGAAGGAAGCCTTCCAGTACCTGAAGGAAGCTTTTTATGAGGGGATGTAGTGACAAGACAAGGTTGAATAATGGATTCAAATCCAACCTTGTCTTCCTTTTTAATATTTCTTAAACAAAAGCAATTTTAAGACTTCATATCACACTTCTAACAATCTCTTGAAACATGTCACTGGCCAAATGATCATAATTCTGCATGTTTCTGCATGCCTCATTCTACGTTTTAAAGCTGTACCGCATTAATAGGTTATGCAGATCTTGTGATGCATTTACACTAGCTCATACTGTTGCTTGAATCCTGAAAAAGCTATTGGCAGTCCCTTAATTTTTAACCTTCTGTGATACTAGCCATTTGGGAATTTTTAAATGAATCTTTACATGCAATGAATTCTCCAGTAGTAAAACGTACGGAAGAGTTATTGGCGTGATGTAATTTACTTTGAAGATAAATTGCAATTTACTGTTCTTGCTGCTGCTACCAAGTAGTATTTCTGGTAAAGCCTTGATATTGTACATTTTTGAGAGTCTAAAAGTATGAAACACATTCATTGTATTGAGCAGGACTAACACTGACTGAAAAGAAGGAAGCTTTTGATCTTAGAGGTTAGATCTCACACTTAGAGGTTAGAGATAACATTTTAGGACACTGTTCTACACTGAAATGAGAAATTAATCTTATCCTCTTTAGGTTTGCCTGGCTCCTTCAAAACAGAGACTAGAGGAGCCCCAAATGATACTGCTCCTTTTGGAAGGCTACTCTCAGAAGGCTTCCTTCTGTTCTGGCTGTTAAGTGAGCACAGGATCGATTTGTGCTGCTACAATATGAAGAGTAATTCACTAAACCCTGGTCTGGAAGAGGGAGTCAGGTTTTATACGAATGTAATATTGTTTAGAAAACATAAACTATCCCATATTAGGAGTGCTCAAAATCACTCAAAGAAGAAACTGAGGTAATTTCAGAGGTTTTTAGATGACAGATATAAACAAAATAGTGTAATAATTCTCAAAATAAGACTTGAAGTAGTGAATTTTGTAGAGAAATCTAGTGAAGTTGTGCTGGGTTGATCCTGGCTGCCTGAGAGGTGTCCACTAAAGCTGTGCTATCCCTCCACTCCTCAACTGGAAAGAGAACAGGAAGAGAAAGTAAAATGAAAATCTCATGGATGGAGATGAGGACAGGGAGAGATCATTGAGTAATTAGCCTCATGGGCAAAATAGTGCAAAAAATTAAAATTAATTAATTTTGTTACCAATCAAATCAAGGGTAAGAAATAAAACTAAATATTAAAATGTGTTTCTCCCATGTCTCTCTTGTTCATGGGCTCAGTGTCACACTGATTTTCCCTCCCTCCTTCCATCCAGCAGCCTGGGGAGCAGAGAATGGCAGATGTGGTCCATTCATCGCACATTGTTTCTGCCAGTCCTGCTTCCTCGGGAGGAGGACTGGTCACACTCTTCCTCTGCTCCACTGCAGGGTCTTTCCCACTGGAGAGAGTCCTCCATGTCTTCATTGTGGGTCCTTTCCACAGGACAGGTTCTTCACAACCTGATCCCCTGCTGGTCCGTCCCCTGTGGTGCAATCCTTCAGGAGCAGGCTGATCCAGCATAGGTCCCCCAGGGGTCACAACTCTTGCTAGAAAACCTGGCTCCCACATGGCTTCTCTTTCCACAGGTTCACAAGTCCTGCACAGAGCTCCCTCCAGCATGGGCTTCCCACAGCTGCACAGCCTCCTTCAGGCTACGCGCACCTGCTCCTGTGAGGGTCTCCTACATCAGCTGCAGGTGGATCTCTGCCTTCCCAGGCATCTCCATGGGCTGCAGGGAAATCTCTGCTCCAACCCCTGGAGCACCTCTTCCACCTCCTTCTTCACTGACCTTGCAGGTGTGATTCTCTCACATAATTTTACTCCTCTTGTCTCTGCCCGCAATTCCTCCTGCACAATATCTTTTTCCCCTTCTTAAATCTGTTATCCCAAAGGCACTACCATTGTCACTGATGGGCTCAGCTCTGACCAACAGCAAGTCCATCTATGGGGCACCTGGAATTGGGTCTATTAGACATGGAGGAAACTTCTGGTGGCTTGTCAGAAGCCACATCTACAAGCCCCATCAAAAAAAAAAGAAAACCCATTACAGTGTAAATGTAACCTGGTGAGAGATTATTCAGATTAAGTGAAAATTAGGGTTTACACAAAGGGGAAAGGTGTATAATGAATTTTTTTCAAGTGAGTCTTCAAGTGATTTCTGTTTCCAAAATAACCAGAAAGAGAACATGCTTTTAATTATAGTTTTAAATGAGTTTGCAAGAGGAAACAAACTTTTAAGTCAACAAAAACTTTAGGAGTTACAGAAAAATTGTTACAATGAAGTAAGCATAGCTCTTTAAACTTCATGGCTTGTCCATTTTTTCTTAATACACAGACTATTAGTTCTAATGGATGGCTGGGTAAAATTTTTATTCTGACTGCATTATCCTTCTAACAAATACAGGTTAGAAATGTTGCCTTCCATTAAAAGGTAATATTTCATGCTGCAGTTACGAATGTGAAGCAACAGAGCAATGCAAACCTGTTGGTAGCTTAGAATACATCTTGACAAAGTTTAATATCTTATTACCAGTTTCAATAATTTAGCCTTAGTCTCTAAAATTGACAATAAAACTGGAGCAAAATGGTGAAACTGGGACTGTAATCTGGAAACAGCATTTTTCTTAATAAACAAGAATTTTTATATAATCATGTGGTCAACTCTTTTGTTAATATCAGAAATTCTTTCCCTCCTGTCTACCTGT
Source organism: Bombycilla garrulus (assembly GCA_013400315.1). NCBI lineage: Eukaryota > Metazoa > Chordata > Aves > Passeriformes > Bombycillidae > Bombycilla > Bombycilla garrulus. The sequence goes on along the minus strand of VXBU01017701.1, from coordinate 1,211 downwards.
TTGTCATCTTTTCCATCACATTTATTGTAGATCATATTTACTTTGCATGTTCCTTTTAATAGTAAGTGATCCAAAAAATATGTCAGCACAGAGAATTATTTTCTTTAATAAGAAAACCAAGATCTACCTTGTTAATACTCCTAGTGAAATTAAAAATACAATGTGAGTACTTGATGTAAATTTAGTCTATACTCAGAAAAGGAATGTTAAGGGAAATATTTATGAAAGTGGAAGCCAAATATTTATTTTTATGTTTTCCCTGCTTCTTTGTATTACAGAAATTTTTCAATGTTATGCAGTCTTTCATTTTTCTTTTTTTTTTCCCTCACCTTTTCCCTTTGCAT
>VXBU01017698.1:0-13157 GCA_013400315.1 Bombycilla garrulus | reverse complement strand
AGTGGGAGGCAGTTTGTGTTTCAGAAGAGGAACACAGGGTTTTGCAGAAGTGCCTTCTTCTTTGAAAAGCAGCTTATCTTTCTGAAATCTAATTTTCATGCTTTTGCTTTATGAAAAAGGAATCTTTAGTGCAAAAATCACTAATGCAAAATCTGACAAATTTGGGCTAGTATATGTCAGATATGTGTAAGGAGTGATTTTATAATACAGACTTCCTTCCTCATATCTGAGTTCTTTTTGCAGCTATGTTTTTATAATTCTATCCTTTTGGGCTACTTGGCTCTTGGATTAAGTGGAGTGTATCCTCTTCATTTATCATTGCAAAATTTAACAAGTTGATTTGATCCTTGTCCTCTGTGTAGAAGGGCAGGAGTTCGTCTCCTCTTTCTACTTTATCCATCAAGAAAGTCTCTCTGTTGATTAATTTAACATGTAATTTTTCTGTGTCTGTTAGTGAAAGGAGATTTTGAAGATCTAAGCATTTGGCATCAAAAGTTACATTCTAATATATCTCTTACATTTAATAGCTTCAGTACTGCTAAATAGTCCACAGAACATGACATAACGCGGGTCTTCAGTTCCCATTGCTCCCCTCACAATGGCCTCCATACCCTCATCAGATACAAGATATTAATCAATACTAGATGATATCTTCTCTTTTGAAAGAATGTGTAGTACAAATAGATCTAGCTATTATTTGTCAAGACTCAGATTATCTGGACTGGAAAAAAAGGGATTCAAAAGGGATATTAGAGAAGTGGATTGACTTTTTCCACAACAATTGACAGGTAAACCATTCTTTGCTCTAGTTACATTGTGATATTTTGATGATATAGTTTCTTCAGAAAGGTAGTGAAACTTAGTTCACACTTTCTTCTCTTCTAACTACTGCCAGTAATCACACTTCCTGTACCACTTGGTGCTGTTGAAGGCTTTTGAAGTAAGTAGAGGTCTATATTCAGAACTAATTTAGTTCCCTTAACTGAGTTGTGCTTTGCTCACATTCTGAAGTTGACTACTCCAAGAAACTACAGGAAATCCTATTAAGTTTTAGAAATTGTCCCAGGAATTTCTGTTATTCTCAGGCATCTTTTTTTCCTTATGGGAGATGGGAATGTTGAGGAAGAAATTTCATTTTGGTAACCTCAGTTCTTTGCATTAACTTGTGCTTTGCCGCTGTTCAGGTACAAGTGGCTTATTTTTGTGTATAGTTTAGTAGTTCAAAGTTATGCCATCACTTTTATACTAAACATTTCCTCTAGAACATTACATGAAGTTCTTCTTTTTCAAGATTTAGAACTGGTAGAGAATTAATTTGCAGATAAAAAGTTTATACANGAATTGTGTGGTTAGGTTTTAGGCTTCTTCAAAGATACTTTTGTATAATACAGCTGTTTTAACAGATTTAGTAGCTCTGCTTTTAAAAGGCACTGTTTTCTGGCATTTGTGAGAAGAGTAATGAAATCATTAACCGTTTCATTGGGAGGCTAATATTTTTTTTAAACTTAGAACCATTAGAAGAATTTTTTTAATAAGACAAACCGATTTGTATATGTGTGTTTTTCCCCTATATATTTTACCCTGAGGATCCATTTTACCCACTTCTTTGGAATCTTACTGTGGATTCTCTGAATTAGGAAAAAGTGAAGCTGTAATAACTTTATTTCCAATAATTGGATTGGTTAGGGGGCATTTGGATGCCTGCTTTGGGCCCTTTTTTTAGTCCATTTCAAGCCCATAGCAGCAGACACACCCATCCCAAGAGTGTGAATCTGCCGGAGCAAAACTCTCAAAACTACAATTATAGGTAAGTAACCTTTTTCTCTTACCTTTTAAGTTCTTACCTAGCTCCTCTCCCTTTCTCCCCATTACCCATCTCCCCCATAAAATTCCCTAAAGAAGAAACTAATAGAAGAATACTATTAAGAATTAATACATTGTTTATGTCTAATTTTATGTAGCCAATTAATGAAATGACGGAATGTGTAATTATAACCGGTACATTAGCATTCATTTCCAAAAATATGTTGTAGGGGGCTTATTTCCTTAAAAATGGAGCTACAAGTAGTAATTTGTATAGTAGTCTTGCAGATTATATTCATTAATCCCAGAGGGTGAAGAGATAGAGTTGAAAGATAAGTAACTGAGTGTCTGTGTAGTAGAATGTGAGACTTAGGTATCATGTGTTTTGTGTACACAAGCTTTCATTAGGTCTGCATTTTGTAGTGTGATGTAATGGATGAAACTGGCGCCTTATATAGCTCTTCCAAGAAAAACCAGCTTTGCAGCCTCCGAGTCCTATAAAAGACAGATTTTGTGCTTGTGTGTGTTCAGACATGTTTTAACAACAGTAAGGGGAAGAAATTCCTGTTCTATTAGAGGAATTGCAATGAAATGTTGCAATGTTTACACATTCTGTAAAATATCTATCTGTAGAAAAGTTAGTTCCTTTTACAGTTTTTATAAATACTAAAATACTTAACAAATTAAAAAAATGTTTGTTGGTTTGGTTTGGTTTGTTTTTTTTTCTTTTTTAGAGTAGGATCATATAATTAAATAGCATTCTTATTTGTGCTCATATGTAACATGAAATCAAAACTCCCCTTATTTATCCCAGGTTGTGTTTTACATAGGGTAGTGCAGAAAACTGTCTTGTTAGAAGGTGTAGAAAAAAACAAAACAGTAGCAGTTTAGCAAGAAACCTTCTTTGTTTAAGTCTACACTGTAAACTAAGACTAGAAAATTCAATATAAATTGTATGTAATGTATACCCTTGGTTGTACCTGTTGGATGAGAAGATTTATGATACCATTAACCCAGTGATGACTTGTATTCTGGGACAATAATTTCTCTATAATGGATTTAAATCTTGATGAAGAAGTGGCATGAGTAGTTAATAAACCCTATTAAGAGCTTAATCCTAGCATTTCTGTAGTTCAAAGTCACTTAAATTCAGGCTGACGTCAACCTAAGAAGACACAAATGTTTTTTCATTGTCATGGAATATAAATGTTACTGATCTAGTTAATTGATAATATATTTGAGTGCAAGGCAGAACAAAATCAACAGTTGGAAGGGAGAAGTGAAAGTCACTGCTTATTTCTAAAGTTTCCTGTCTATACGAATGAATTAAAATCTAACTGGACATGTTAGCTGTGATTCTTAAGTAGTTTTTATTGTCTGATGTTAGTGTGTTGCACTTTTCTTGAGGAATTAGATGCTGTACTGGGTATTTCAAACTAAGTGCACTTCAGGTTTTGCTCAGCTATTTTGAGTTTACAAAACTGTATTTTTGCACAAAATCACATGGATACAGCCCAGTGTTTATGCTGAAAAATCTATCTCATGAATAAATTAAAGTCATATGGTTTCTGAAAGCAATATTAAATTCAGGGAACTTAATTTACAGTTTCCAGTCTCTAAACAAACGTAGATATTTGATTATACTTTTCTGCAGTTCAATTTTTTTCATTTCTTGGTGTAGTATTTCCTTTGTTTTATTGTAATTGACAGAATAGTGAGTAACCACACATCCTTAAGTAGAAAAAGTCATAAGATGCTATGATGATTGTGTTATTGCTATATTTAAGAAAACAAGCAAAACTTCAGAATCTTCATTTTGAAAAGTCTATGACATCTTAAAACATGCCAGGAATCACTGTAGCCTTTTTGTGTTTTGAACTGAGTGAGTTCAGACATCCCTTCTAATGAGGTTTCCTTTTTGGACAGTGACCAGAAGTTCGGAGTCTTTTAACAGATCGCTAAAGATTAACAGGTGTTTCTGTTCTGAGTCTTGCAAGTCACTTTCTTTGAACTGCAGCAGCTGAAAGTCTTCTGGCATCTTCAGAGGTTTTTGGAATTACATACCATTCTATGAAGCTTCCTATGCAAGGCTCATGATAGTACTTTTCTGATTTCTTCTGTAAGGGAGGAAGCAGTGAGAATAAAATCTTCGCCCTGTGTTGGCTGAATCTCTCCTTCAAGGGGAGGAGCTACTAGTGGAAATCTCTTCTGCTGATTCCAACTCCAACAGGAAGAGTTCTCTTTGGTTGCTCAGGTTTTTTTTTTCAAATGGCATAAGACTTTGAGGGGAGGTCAGATGGGAACAAACTCTTACGGGTTGCCAATGGTGTGCATACAGGAAGGAGCAGAAAAGAATGGATATTTGCCCTCACTCCACTGATAGGTAATCCATTGGTACCATTGAAGTAATTTTAAAGATTCTATTGGTTGCTGGGGACAGGACATGTAGATAACTTTGAAGAGATCTGTGAAGCATAACTAAGGAGAAGAAACAGTTGATGGTAGACATATGTTTGTTATTTGGACATTCAGGTATGTGTCATTTGTCAAAAATTTCTAATCTTGATTGCTAGCTTAAACAAGATAAGCTTATAATTGGCCTCTATCTGACTTGCTTCTGATGTTGTTAAAAAACAGAAGGTTTGACAATGTGTAATAACCTCTTAGGACTAGTATATTTGAGTTCAATTCGTTAATTAGTGATATAGTTAAATAAGTGCTATTTCAAATGAGTGGAAGCATGCCCCAGTAATCACAAATATGAGAAATTAGAAGAGTTAGAGGCTTAAAGACGTAAAACCCTTAAAGGTTATCCTTTATAAAAAGAAAACTTAGACTTTCAATTACCGTTTAAGTGGTTCATCTAGAATTCAGCATTAGAGGATCAATCTTTTTTGTGTCTCTCAAGAGGAGAACTTTCATATTTAAGCATTTTGAATATGAAGTCTCCCAAGTCTCCCTTGCAAGGTGTAAACAGGGAAGCAAAAATTTGTCTGTTACGTCTATTTATAAATATACCAAACAGTTTTAATAGAGGAAAGTGTTACCATTCTGCTAAAAGGAAGCTTAGCAACCATGCTCATAGTTGTTATTTAGACTTGTTACCTTTTCGTAGATACTTCTGAAGGGCTTATTTCAATTTGCTAGGCCAAGCAGTTCTAGGACTGAATACCATCCAGTTGTACTCAGTTGTTTAAAGAGTATGTTCTAGGATTTAAAGCAATCATCAGGCTTCCAGGGAAGCAATAACATAGAGGGTTTCAGCACTGGTATCTTGACTGTCGCTCTGGAAAGATTCCAGGGTGAGTAAAAGTGTAGATATACATTTATAATACAGCTTCCTCATCTACCCGCTGCTTCTAAAACTTCCTCAGGTTCCAAATTTTCTTCAAATTGCGATTGCCTTGTAGTTTCAGCAGAAATATATCTTAAGATGTCTATGGTTATTCTAGTGCAATGTGGTTTTTTGCACTAAAGTTCCACAGTAATTAATTTCTAAATCCTAAAGTACTCATAATTTTGATACACCGACATTTCCAAGGATGAAGGCCATAACCTGTCTCCAGGAATACTCTTCATAAAAGGATTGGGGAGAGACTACTACTTGGAAGTCCAGCTAATTTTTTTCCCCATGTCAAGCTTGTAGTTCCAGTAATGTTTCGGTTTTTGTGCTACAGTGAGTAATTTCATTTGATAGAACAGTAAATCTACTAGTTTTTAATATACTGCTTTGATAGCAAGGTACTGCGCTTTAGTGAGCTTGTTGCAAAGTAAGGAGAACATTCTTATAAATTTGCCAAGTCAAAGGATTAATGCATAGAGTAACTGTTCTCTGAACTTCCATAAATTTGTTAAAGGAATTGGAAAAAATGTAGGTATATCATGAATATATCTACAACCTCAGAGAAGGGTGGAGGAGCAAATAATGGTTTTGAGAGGAATCTGAAAACAAGGAACTTGTAGACCAAAGCATTAATATAGTCAGAAAGCTCTTCTGTAACTTAATACATACTCCTTTTACTATGAAAACTGTTACAAAAACGGAAGCAAAACCATCCTGATCACACTCTATTGGACTAAAGAGATTGAGAGCCAGCATATTTGGAACTGCAACAAGCTTTAGATCTAAGTCTGTAAGATTTCAAAGGAAGACGTTAGTCTGATATATTGGTGAAGTCCTAGATCCCCATATTAAAAATAAATACTACTGTTTATGGAGTGAAGTGAAGTGAATGAAGCTTGAATACTGATGCCTTGAAGGATATGAAGTATATTTCAGTGGATATTGTAAAAGTTCATCTGTTCACTTTGGGACTCATGACTTACTGAGGTAGCTATATGCAAACTTGCATGTATTGACTGTAAAAGAAAAGATCTGAAGACATCTGTTTTTAGAGGTTCATTACTCTCTTCTCACCTTGCTGATTCTAATTCTTATATTGCTGAAAGTGAGTTCAAGATTTTTATAAAGCCCTAAAACCCAATGGTAATTTTCAGCTTTCAAATTTTTGTGGCTATTATGTCAACTTCAAGAAGTTTTTGTACTTATTCAATGGAGCTTTTTCATTAAGCTTTTTCACGACGTTAAGGCAGTGGTACTATATATTCATCCTACCTTTTTTGCCCTAGTTCAACTGGATATTTTCTTACACTCAGGACAGCTCTTTTTGTCCTAATCTAGAATTCTCATAGAGGCAAAACAGTAATGATCAAGTCTAGTTTTGAGGCTCACTTTCAAGATGCATTGGAAATAAGAAGAAATCTGTGAATGATCTGTCATTCTGTCTGCAATCACCTTGCCGTCCAAGAAAATAAAACTATGAAGGTTTCCCTTTCTTCTCAGGCAAGATGTCAAGTTACTAAAACATCAGTATTTTAATGTCAAGAGAAATGAAGAATGTGCGCCAGAAGAGCTATGTATTTAGAGAGAATATGTGTGCCAAGTTGTGATGTGATCATCTGCTTATGTGTTCTCAACTTAAAATTTGACATTTTGGAAGATGAAGAACTGCAGCATGTTGAGCCTGGTCACTTACAGAAGTCCATGCAAGAAAATTTGCCCTTCTTGAATTGTTTTGGTTGTTTGTTCTTGGTGCCTTCAGCATGAGGGCTCTGAAAGGTGAGTTTCGGTTGATCCAGCTACAGCCGTTTAAGGCATCACAGCTTGTGGCCATCTACTGCTATAATAGGCATAAGAGAGGAAAGCATTTTCTTGCTTAAAACTGAATAATTCAGCCTGGTAGGTTAATGCAAACCAGCTTCATAGTGCCTTATGGCAGTGCATTGGGCAGTGAAATGTAGTTGTGGAAATATGAGTGTGTGTTCCCTTCTGCTACAGATGATAACTCCAGTAAAAGAAATAGGACAGATAATGAATAACAGTAACATCTTAAAGACTACTGTTAGAGCCACCATCAGAGCTTTTCAGGACTTTTTCAGTGTGCCTGGTATTTCTGGACTAAAATGAAAAGGCTGACCAACTTTCTCACAAGAATGCAAGAACTTTGATTTCAAAATTTAAAGGGTTTTAATTGAGAAGATAATGATGTGTGTGGACATAAGTATATTTGTTCTAATCCCTAGTGAAGAAGAATTCATCTATGTAAGTCCTCATACAAATCCAGCAGTTGCTATAGCACAGAAAAAGCAAAAATCTCCATGCTAAAAAAGCTGCATCTTTGATTTGGAAAACTTATTTTGCCTCACATGTCTACATAAAGTTGGCATTCCTATAGGCTTCTATTGAGTTTTGCAAAGTTCTTTATTTGCAGTTGATCAGTTTCTGCATGGAGTTTATTATATCCATCTTTACTGTCTTCCAGCCATTAAATCTTGAACAAAAGGTTTGGATTTTAGAAAGTTAGAGATATCTAAATAGATTTGAGGATGAAAATGATGGGGGAAAAAGCCTGTTCACATTGCTGGAATTGACCATGTTACTGCTTGCTATTGTGGCCTAATTTTAATTTTGGAGGCGATCCTTCAAAGTATTTCTAAATAAGAATCTTCTACAAATATACAAGAAATTAGAATTCACTTGCTGTAATTCTGGTTTACAATTCCAGAGGACTGTGTGGGTTTTTTCATTGGCATTTATTTCCCTATTTCTTGATTGCAGCCTCCTTACCTTTCATTCACCTTCTCTGAGTAGGAGAGCTGGTTCATTGTATCTGGTGATAAGTCACCACAAACCTAGGCACAAAATATGATATTTTTCTTACTTTGCATTTGTGGTCTAGGCATTTCGACAATAGATCTTTAGTTCATGTTCCCTGATTAGATAGAAGTAATTTATTTTGGACAAATTACACAGTGATAGTTGAGAAATGAGAATATAAGGCTTAGTGCAGGTAGGTAGGGCATCTAGTTTTCATGGCAGAAATTATTTTTATTTTAGAATTCTGTGTTGGTAATATAAATGGGTTGTAGTTTTATATGGGTAGAATATTCTTTTGGATACTTCCATGTGCTTTTCATTTCTATGAATTCTACCAAATTACAAAGTGTGTGATTGACTCAATTTTTCTGTATTCTGCTTCTAATGATTTTTTAGTGTAAACTGATAGGCGTGCAGAAGAGTCAGATTCTTCACAGAAAATTATCACCATTCTTTTTGTTTCATCTGTAAAAAGCATTATGATTGCAAAGGGAAAATTACTCAAGTTTTTAAGTGTGTAGTGGCCCCCCACCTAATATGCATTGTGTTAAGGTAGAGATTCCAACCCTTCGTGTACCACTTTTCTTCAACAAGAAGCATGGAATGGTGGAATAGTTATTTTATCCGTTTTATTCATTGCTTGTGTTGCCTGACTAAAATATGTTTGAAGTCTAGCTGATCCACTGAACCAAGCAGGGAAAACCTCTGTCATAATCATTGCAGGTCCTTGCTAGGTACATGTGTAATAAAGCAGGTTAAATCTGCAGAAGCTATCTTTTATAGTAATATTCCTCAAAAACTAGTTGTGGAGATGCACATTAACTTCAACTTTTCAAACTTCTGCTTCAAGTGTAATTGACTAGTTTGTGGGTTTTGGGGGGATTTTTTAAATGGGGTGGGGTTTTTTGGTCTTTATGTATTGCAGCTGCTTGATTAGGTGGTTATCTTGGGAATTACACAGGGCCTTTGATTTCAAAAGTTTTGAGGGAGGGTTTTTTATTGATTAACTGGCATTTGTGGGAGACTGACAATGAATGATAGTCTGAATACATGAAAAAGTATTAGTTAGAGAAGTCCTATTCTTGCTTCTAAATACAGTGGATTTTGTTGTGTGTGCACATCCATGCTGAGGAGGATTAATTGTGGGAGTAGAAGGGAATGGACATTCTTCCTTGGACTTCTGCCAGTTTTTATATATAATTTGTGGGTTTTTTTCTCTTTTAACTTTCAGATAAGCCTCTGAAGAAGCGAAAACAAGAAAACAAACCACCAGAGGCTGGAGGTGCTACTGGAGGAAATAGAGCAGCTTCTCAGGAGACAGGTTCTGCAGGAAATGGGGCAAGGCCAGCATTGATGGTTAGTATTGATCTGCAGCAAGCAGGAAGAGCAGACTCTCAGGCAACAGTAACTCAGGATTTGGACACCATCAAGAAACCTGAAGAAATTAAGCAGTATAATGACGGGTTTGTGTGTGTTCCCCAAGAAGACACTGTTGGAGTTCTTAAGTTTAAACCTGAAAACCATCCAGAACTTTTTAGAAAAAAGTCAGACTTTGAAAGTCAAAAGACAGATATCCAGCAAAATGAAAACAGACAAATGGAATTCCAGCAAAATGAGAGCAGACGGTTGGAAAGTAAATACAATGAGAACAAGCAGTTAGAAGTGAAACATGAAAGCAGACAAATGGAAATGAAACAAAATGAGAACAGGCAGACAGAATTGAAACAAAATGAGAGCAGGCAAATGGAGATGAAACAAAATGAGGGAAAACAAAATAATGGCAAACAGGAAATACGGCAGAGGCCAGAAACGCCAAAACAGAAGAGTGAAGGCAGACCTGAAACACCAAAACAGAAGAGTGAAGGGAGGCCTGAAACACCAAAACACAAACATGATAGTAAGAGGGACTCAAATAAACCTTTGTCAGACAAGAAAATTGAAATATCTAGGCACAAACTAGATGTGAAATCTGATCCTTTGAGGATGAAACCTGAAAGTCGACCTGATCCAACAAAACCAAGGCCTGATGGGCGCTCAGTTTCTGATACACCAAGGCGTGATCATGATAGCCTTAAACAAAGATCTGNTCGCATTAAACAGGAAGGTAGAGGAGATTCTAGTAAATCAAGACCTGATAAACCTGGCTTTAAATCACAAAACAGCAAGGATGAACAAAGGACAGATGGTAATAAGAGTAAAGTAAATAGTAATAAAGCACATGCTGACAATAAAGCAGAGTTTCCCAGTTATTTGTTGGGGGCAAGATCTGGCGCATTGAAACATTTTGTCATTCCAAAAATCAAGCGTGATAAAGATGTCAATGTCACTCAGGAATCAAGGAAAACTGAGTTTAAAAGCGAACAGGACAAAGTAGAGAAGATTGGGCTAGTTGAAGATCTAAATAAAGGAGCTAAGCCTGTAGTTGTCCTTCAAAAACTTTCACTGGATGATGTGCAGAAATTTATTAAGGACAGAGAAGATAAATCAAGGGGCTCTTGTTTTAAACCTAACAAGAACAAGTCATCCAAACCTAATAAAGGTAAGATTGTTTTATTAATTGCACTTTATCTTTTGCACTTCTGCTTTAGAAATTAAATGCCAGCATTTGGTGGTTTATATGCTTGCTTACTATATTGTGAGAAATAAAGTGAAGCTAGTCTAAGGACTTGCCGTTATCACAAATTTTTCTACAGATGTACCTGAAATTATTTATTTACTTCAGTAGAAGTACTTAATCTGGCAACATTTAAGTGGTCTTTAGATGTACTTCAGCCACATTAGTTTGATATAGTAATTTATCCAGTGACATGTTACTGTTGTATGTATTGTTTTACCTGGTTTAGGTGTGTCTGTATAAAGGACTGCCAATACTGTAAATAGTGTAGCTGGAATGATGGGAAATACTAAGTATGCAAGCCCTAAGATTCTCTTATATATTTAATTTTAAGTGAAATGTGTTTTTCCAAAGCATGTTTTTACATGGTGGTAGTAAGAACATAGTTGCAAAGTCCCATCAACCTCTTTAACACCCTAAAATACAAGTCAATTGAGACTTTGTAACTATAAACTCAGAAAAATGTTTGATCTGTCCGAGCATTCATACATCATTGTCTCTAGTGTCCCTTATATGCAGAAAGAAGAAAGCTGAACAATTAGCTAGCATTTAGAAATATGGACATAATTTAGGAAATAATTTAGAATAGCTTGTAGGTTTGATATTTAACTGATTGTCTCTTCTGCAGATTTAACACTTTTTTGAGATAAGATTGCTTTTCTTTTTGGAGCTTTCATTTTGGTTTCTTTGGTTTCAGACTGAAGTAGATGATTTCACACTGTGAAATCAGTATTATGAACTGGTCAGGTTTCCTTTTTAAACATTTAAAACATTTAAAGTTCTTATATAGTCATGTTTATAGAGCTGTCATGTCTTAAAATAGACAGATCAAAAGCCATAGGAGGGGTTTACAGCTGTATGCAGGCTGATGTATAAATCCATTTCCAGGTGTATAATGAATTTAAGATTAAAACATTTTCATACATAGCTGATCTAGTAAGAAATCATGTAGAAATCATCTTTGTGAAAGTATAACTATTTTACATGCACCTGTAAAGAGTTGTTGCCTTTATCATTAATTTCTTGTGCTATGCCTGTTTTCTATCTACTAACCTGTTTATATTAACTCTGAAAAGCCTCAAAAATAATTTGTGATGTATTTTACATCTTTATAAAATATTAGCCTCCTTGTCAGGGATTTCTCTTTGTCCTGGAAATAAGAACATTGTCTGTGTCCCCTTTGAGGCTCAAAAGAGGCAAAATTTCCATTTCTAATAATAGGTATCTAGAGTTAGCCATAAAATTATGGTATCTTTGTTCTCAGTTTAATCTGAACTTTTCAGATGAAACCCTTATGGTCTTGATAGGAAATGCTGAAAACTTTCTAATGGAACTCAGGTCTAGTCTCAGTAGGATAGATTCTGAATTCACACTTTTATATGTGGGAAATCAATTACTTAAAAGTCTTAGAACAATAGGCAGTGGTGCATGTATGTGTTCCAAAATATTTCTGAATTACTTTTTTCTTGTAGTCTGTATTATATGTGCTTTTGTATGTAGAATGCTTTAGTAATGTTTAAAGGTTTTAATGACTTTTGGTGTGATTCTAGTAGCTGTCAAAGATGAGCAATGCATTCATTTTAGTCAGGTTTATAATGTTTTTCTGCTTTTTTTTCCTTCTGTAGTCATCATTTTCTTGCATTTCTTGCACTTTGAAATAACTTGGGACATGTTTTACGTGGGAAGAATGGTTTGAATCTGATATGAGTCTTTTTGCAATTGTATTCAAAATAAGGTTCTTACAATGATACTAGAAATAGGTTTAATGAAAAAAATAATGTTACTATTTTTATCTTACAAATCAAGTTTTGAGTGTTCAGCAGGCAGATTTTGGAGAAAGCGTCTTTGAACTGCAGAATTTTTGATGTGTATATTTAGTTCTGTATTTTTTTTTCTGGTAAGGTGTTCCTAGAACACCTTATTCTAATTAAGCAGGTGAATTCCAGTGTTTGAAAAGGTACATATTTTATAAAGTTATCTCTCTTCATAAGGCAAGGTCTATTTGTCAACAGCTAACTGGTGTAGATGTATTCATGCCACTGCCACAGGGTTCTCAATCCAGCTGAAATAGTGTACACAGTCTTACTCGGTGCCCTTTTTAGTTATAAACTTTTTAATACTCTAAGAAACATAATTTCCATAAACCTTCTTTTAGTTCATCCTATACAACTTAGTAGACTGTAGCAATTCTTTTCTAATGTTGTCTTTCAGCATCATTATTCAACTTCCCACATGCCTCTTATGCCATGTAGCTTAGTATATTTTACTTTCTCTTATTTCATTACCCTCGTATCTCTTGTCCTTTCTTTTTTGCTTTCTCATCCATCCCTCCCTCAAGAAAATGTCTTCTCCTGGCTTTGTCAAGTACAACATCATTGCTATAACTTATCTGAAATCCAGTTTAAAATAGGGTTGTTCAGCTAGTTCAAAATATCATTTAGGTACATGTTCTGTCTTAAGGGGCTAATTCCCGTTCATTACAAAACTCAATAAAATTGATTCACATTAAGCTACAATTGATTCTTTGCAAACTGAACGTCTGTACAACTTCTTGCATTGTTTTAGTAAATTTTAAATTTTAAA
>VXBU01017687.1:0-15971 GCA_013400315.1 Bombycilla garrulus | reverse complement strand
TAATTTTCTAATTATACTGCTTCCAAAGTAATATATTCTTATTTTCTTTGAGATACATGGCATATATCTTTTCTAACATTCAGAGAGGTAACCTGTAACTTCAGGAGAGGTAAAATCTATTCTAAAAGACTTTCATGCATACACAACAGGTCAGAATGTATGATAAAATAAAAAAAAAAAGTTCATTTTTATGATAGATAATGGAATGAAATATTACATACTCTCCGTCTAGACTTTCCAAAAAGCTCTGTCCAATATACCTGAAGAAGGGAAAATAAATAGATGGGAGGGTAAAAATATGATTATACATCTATAATATAATTTAGAAAACTTTCAAGGTTTCACTGCCGCTGAATTGTTGTAATTTCCAAAATAAAGCTCGTTGAATCCACAGTTTTTTTCTCACACTTCTTACAGATACCATGTTCAAAATAAATTGCCAAGGGCAATGCAGGGAGGTGACAGAATACAAGAACATTTGAGTGTTTTTCAAAGTCAATGTTTTGAAAGCCAGTATATTTTCTTTTTCTTCCATTTCGGCAAAAAGTATTATGCATTGACGTAAAAAAATATCAAAGATGCAAGTTGTTCATAAAACAGTTTTGTGAGCTTTAAGAGATATCTGATGGATGATTTCAGTATTAACAGAAAAATAGCCTTCTTCCAAGTTGAGATACTGAAGATTCAAATTATATAATTTGGCAAGATGGTATTTTTGTAAAACCCAGATATAATTTTTTATAACTATATCTTGATTTTTATTAGGCAGTTTTTCAACTGTGTTGGTAAATAATCCTATGGAACCAGATGAAAACTATCCAAATTTATTCCCAGATTTCCACTTATTTTAGTAGTTAGGTATAGGCTTTACTTACAGATTTGCCTTAGATCTTTGGTAGGAAATTCTTGCAGTAGTGTAGATATGGGATCTGATATATCTGGACTTCAGGCTACATTTATATCTGAGAAATCATGAGTAAAACTATATAGATGGAGACAGAGTAGCTCAAATGCCTTTTTAGATGATATACTAACTGTTTCTGTGGAGTCATAGAGATGGGTTACAACGGTATGTGTTTCATCAAGGTCCTAGGGAGAACAGCTTTTAATTGAGGAAACCCAGTAAAATTCAGGCATAAATTAGAGTTACATGCACAAAATCAATGCTGTAGGCATCTTACTTCAGAACACAGAGTTTCAAAACATGAGCAATGCATCATGATCTTGTTTTAGAGCTGGATTCTCTGATGAATTCTGCTGGTTTGAATCTTTTACAGGAATCCATCAAGAGAAGTCTAAAAATCCCATCTATGCTAATTAATTAAAAGGTGGTAGTTTAATCTGATGTTAAGTTTTTATGTGCATCTCATATTTCATGAAACTCACAACCTATTGTAGATACCTGAAGGAGTAATTGCATTTTTAAAGTGCAGCTGACAACTCTCTGATACTCATGTTGCTAATTATCTGACTGAGAATGGATGTTTCCAACATTTGACGATAAATTAATATGATGGCTTTGCTGGCAATTCAAATGTTCATGATCTGTTTCTTAAGTTTAGAAAACACTTATCCAGTCATGCTTGATTTGATTCACTGCCCTGTTTCAGGGGAGGAACTGCAGTTCCTGCAGTATGAAGTCCTATAAACTGATAAAGTGAGAAAGAACCACCAGTGAAATCAGATGTGTTGAGTGAAAATGGTTTATTGCTCATTAACCTAAGGAAAACTCTATGCTACATGAGATGGTCCAACTTGTAACAAAGTTTGATTCTTTGATTCTCTTGCTAGTTGATTTTTGTTAGTATGTTGTCTTAGTCCACTAGTTCAAGGGAAAAGCCACAGGATAGAGATAATATCCAATTACTTTTTAGGCTGAAAATAATTTTTTGTTAACATTGGAAAAAAGACATAAGAAGCATCACACCAACTTTAAAAGGATTTACATATTACAAAAGATATTGGAATGTTGTGAACCAGTTTTTAATGTGTACTTCTTCAGTAAGGCAGAAAATTGCACTGGGGAAAAAATACCCAACCTGTTTCTGCTCCATTGCAACAGTTTCACAGATGATGCTCTGCTTTGAATTTGCATTGGAGAAAGTTTAAATTAACTAACACTTTGACTGTTCTGATGAGTTCTGATATAAAATGTTAATTAAAAATCAGCTGGTTGCATATGTATCTATACTTAAGAGGACTCTGATATTTTCATAAATTTTTGTTCTGAGACTTTTTTGCTTCTTACCAACATCACTGATTTCATTGCAGGAGCGCAAGTGTAATTTTTAGAGTACAAGAATAGGGGAAAATTGCCCTTTTTTTTTTTTCTCCTTCCTCATTGCAATCAGCATCATAATAGTTACCTGGTTTACTAATCCTATTCTTGTTACAGTTTCTGTCAGAAAAATAAGAATGGAATTGTAATGCCAATGCAGGCTGTGAAATGATAAGTGACTGCGTGACAGAGTTACTGAAATGTGATGGTCTGGAATCCACTTACGGGTTTTCCTACCTAGAAGAGAAGAGACAACTGGCAATCAAAAGAGAAACAGAATAAGGCAGAATTATGTATTTGACTATTGGTAGTGAGTGGGAAGCTAAGAAAGTAATTTTTGGGGTTGGAAGATGTCCTTGAACTCCTCTTATCTCTGTCCCCTGTTGGTTTTATAGTCAAAGCTGATGCCTCCTAAATAATGGTAGCAATGACCATGTTAATACAGTTCCAAAAACAGCATCTAAAACCAAAAATAAGTTAATGCCCTATACAATTGTCTTTTCAGTTATGGTAACTAAAGGATTTGACTCATGAAATTAATAAACTAGTACATTCTTGTCATTCCCTAATCTCTTCTCAGTAACATTTCAATCACTTTATCATATGTTATAACTTTTGCTGTATGTTGGCAGATAACTTCAAGTAGCTAGCATTGCTGATAGAATACTTATGGTCAGTTAAGACTCAATTAAATGTAATCACAATAACTGGAGGTATTTGGTTTATGAGGGTCACCCCAGATTTACAGAATCACAATTGAGATATGATTTGACTGTTTAATGGAATTCTGTTGTTTCTTGGTAGATAACACTCATTGAATGCTAAGTATCACTTTGTTCTATGTGCAATAGGCAATTGCTTCATCTAATTTAATGTGTTGAAACAGTTGAAATAGTTCTATAGGTGTTCCTTCCCTGTACTTGTTTGTTCTACATTTCATTGAATTCCTCCAATTAACAGCATGACTTTGTCTCAGAGTGTTTTGTATAATCTTGTCTTAGACATTCTGAATGATTTTATACTGACAGCACTTGTTCTCCTCAGATTTCCTGTCTTCACAGCATTTGTTTTTGCCTTTATGTTTTATTAACTGTCCATTTTGAAACACATCAAAAGAATGACATTCTATAATCTTAATGCCTAAGAGCAATTTTAGCTTTGCCTGCCTGGCCCAGTTCTCCATATTCTGGATGCTTAAAAGAATTGCAGCCAAAGTGTCACTGTTATTATTTAAATGATATTTCTAGTTTCAGTCATGTAATTGTCACAAGGAGAATGATCTCAATAAATATGCCATTCTTCAGCAGTGGGAAAGGAGAAAAACCCATGCACTCAGAGGAGTCTTGTGAGATGAGTTATCTCTTGATGAACCCTCTGTGATTTCCTCATTCTAATCTCAGGTGAAGATTAAAAAAAATGACACTTCTGCTATACATCTCAGTACATCAGTGAAGGTGATTTGACAGCATTGCTATGAAAGACCAGATGGTGGGAGAATACTCTAAAATGTGTTCTTTTCTTTCCCTCCAGTAGATTGTTTCATTCTAGTGGATAACTGATGCAGAAGGGAGATTCATAACATAAACTGCTTTCTATAAACATCAAAATTGCTCGAGAGGGAAACAAAGCTTTATTATTTTTTGGGAGGGGTTAAATTCTGCTTAAAAGGTGTCTCTTATCAGCCATTTTAGAGAACGCTTGGGCAAATGAGTAAAAGCTATTGATGTTTATGACTGTTAAATTCTAACTCTTGCTGTCAGCAGGTGACATTCCATATGTATGTGTGTGCATACATGGAACACAGAGTTTATTGTCTGTCTAGGTAATGCTTTAACAATTATGAGCAATGCAATGAGGGATATATTGGAGCAAAGATCTCTCTAGCTGGATATCTGATTATCTTGATACTGCTTTAGACAACTCAGGTTACATAATTTATGCTCTAAAAGAAGTCCATATAACTTCCTAATGAGTTCCCAAATATGTATTTTAATACTACCACACACCTCTGTAATTAGACAGCTAAATCTTGCAACTCTAACATTCAAGATACTATCCAGGTTTGTCTTTAAAACTATAGTAGAATTCTTGTTTCTATGTCTTTATAATATTGAGAGTAGACTTTTCTTCAAAAAAAACAATTTTTTATGCAAAAAGCTGCAAACCATAATACTTCAGCAAGTTACATTAATTAGTTAAAACATGCAAAAATGATCAACTTGTTCTCCTTTAAAATGGAAATATATGGACATCAAATGCAATGATGGGTTTAACCAGAAACTATACAAAATCTACTGCTTTAAATTAAATGCAAAAATCACTAGTTGCCTAGGCCATTTTGGGAGCAGAAAACAGAATGATATTTTCTGGATCACTTAAATGAACATGGATAACAACATTTTGTGTCTGAACAAGGGGAAAAAATATGCAATGAAGCAGCAAATCAGATAAACACTTAATTGTCTTGAATGTTGATGGATGGTTTCCCACGGTACCAAAACGATGTGTTTGGCTGTGTATTTAGCTCTTACCATTGTTGTTGATAATTTTATCAGATGTAAGGTATCACATTAGTTCAGTGTAAAAAAGGTGCATTTTAAGGCTAATGAAAGTAAACTGTGGCATTAATACATGATAATTTACTTCAGCAAAAAAGCAAATCACTTACTATAATAGCAAAGATGTTTTCAATACTTTTCATCTTTCTGAGTTCAAAGAAGTGTTTCATACCTGAAGAAAGTTTTTCAACCTTTAATTAGCTCTATCAGGTTTGGGGCTTTGGGTGCTTTTTTGGAATCCAGCCTGAGAGATATTTTTGATTTTGCCCTCGTCCCCATTGAATTGCTAGTGAATTTTATACCTTGTTATACAATGTGATTTTTTAAAATGTTGAAAATGAGATGGCTTTTTAAATCATGCAATCTGCTACTTTGTGGGGAGGCAGGGGGAATTTTGTTCTTATTGCATCTGAAATTGAGCTGGAGCCATTGCTTTTTGGAAGAATGGGTAGCTGCTGTGTGACTGTTCATGCTGAACAGCTCCAAGTTGCTACCAGTCAGAACTACATTATATCTTTAATGCTAAGATGATGTTTTCTCAGTCCATTTCTGCACAGTTCTACCCTTTTGGATGTGGTTAGATCGCTCTATAATCAAATGTCACAACCTATGATGCCATGATGTGGTCAAGATATTCAAACACTGACTTTTTAATTGGGATCACTTTGTAGATGTTAAAATGTTTATGTGTTTGATTATTCAATTATTCTCTTGTAGTAGTTCTTGTTGAGGCAAAACTGTACACATTTAATTACTTCAGGTTTTTTGATGAATCAGTCCCTCCAAAGTGGTAATTAATTTAGATGGTATTCTCTGAACTCTGAACTCTTTGCAATATATCATTTTTTTTTCTGCCGCACTGCACAGGAAAGTGGAGTTTTGGCAATGCCACATGAACAGAAGTCATTAATCATCTCTATGTGAAGCCTGTGTATATGCAACCAAATCTAGCACTAGTTTTTACTGCATCTGATAGCACAGAGTAAATGTTAGAAACAAAAGGGTGAACTCAACTGAAATCTAAAGTATTTTGTCTAAAAATAATTGTCTTTAATTCCTAAAGGAATGACACTTTGAAATGTGAGGCTCTGTTAACTGCACACAGTTGTATATAAAGTCTAAGCTATTAAAGCATTTCCAAAAGGTTTATTAAAAACACTGATTTGGGCTAAGCTGTTCTCTCAGGTCCCACACATACTAGAATATCTTTCTGTGCAAAAGACTGAAATTGTGAGTATTCCAGTAACAGGAGAAACCAAAACGTTTCATTCAATTAGCATTTTATCAAAGAATAATACAGCTGGATGAGACAGATCTTTGGGAATTTGAGAGATATAACTGGACCTTCATAGAAGTTCATCTTCTTGTCTTGAAAAGCATGATTTAAATCAGTGTTGTTTTTTTTTTGTCTCTCTGTTATTTGTTTAACTGTTTATACCTTTAAATAGTCTGCAAGAATAAAAGCTTTACCATTCCCTCCTGTGCTTCACTGTTTCTCAAGTGACAAAAACTTTTTAACTCTCAGTCAGCATTACTCCTATTTGTTATAGAGGTACTCTGATAAGCATTTTGGTAATCCTGTCTTCTTGTCAGTCACTCTCCAGTAAAAGAAGATGAAATATTTTTTTCCCCCACTATGAACTTCTAATGCACCAATTCATCTGATCCTTTCTGACTTCTTCTTGAGAACAAAAGCCAGCAGTACATGACAGATAAAAGGGGTATGGAATAAATTTTGCCTCTATAATTTTTGCCTCTATATAATTTTTGCCTCCATGGCAAAAAAGAACCTGTTTTCTAGTTGCAAGTGGAAGTTAGATTCCATGGGCTGCAAAGGAGTGACATAGAAGCCGATGATACCAGATGTCTCTTTATAAACCTGAGTCTTAGGAGGAAATGAATTGGAAATGCAAAGAGACAGAGAATGTTTTTTTCCTGTGTGTTTTTATGTATCCTGTGATGTACCAGTAGGAACACTCACCGTCAGATTTTTGTAGTCTACTAGAAAATGCGCATTTTGTGCAAAAGGTTTTTCTCTTATGATATTGGTTTCCTGATGCATTTTACTGTTTATTGGTCACATTACAATACCACTGAAAGCTCTCAGCTGAATTTTGAATTGTGTTTGTTGCAGTATATGTGTGTATATGTACCTATGGATATATTAATAAAGCATAAGCTACTTGTTTCTCTGCAGAATAAGCAGGCGCGGGGTGCCTTTTATTAAGAGCATTTGACTCAGGGGAGAACTTGCAATCTTGTCTTCCTGCCCAAACCATCAAGAAATATACAGTGTACAGGAAATACTGTTACTGTTTCCTACACAGTGAACTGAAGACACAAAATGCTTTGCCCTAAAAAAATAAGACTCAAACGTTTATTTTTTTATTTTTTTTTTGGCACTGCAATGAAGTACTTTTGGCATAAGACTACTCTTTTTGCCTTTGTGGAATCTATGTATAGATACAGAGAATGAATTATCACTTTCGTTTACTGTTTCCATACACATGCAAATTTCGTTACGAATTAGATTTATTAAAAATAAATAAAGCTACTGATTTCCAATCAGCATATAGAGTATTTTATTCTGTGCTGATCATACTTTGAATTTCTTTTTCAGCTGTTTCATACTTCTTTTCTCCTTACAGTCATGGAGAGGGAACTCCCACTAACAGATTTATCAGTAGTTTTTGGTGTTGTCTTGACTGGTTATAATATCAGTAGGGGATGTTACTCCTTCATTAATTATGAAACTCTAATACACTTTGTAGTGTGAGATTTTATGAAATCTGACAGATGGTTGTTCTGTTTTTCTGAGCCTTGGTTATCTTTCTAAAAAACTCCTAGATGTCTGAATATATCTAGACTTCAGCAAATAAAACCACAGAGCCTTATAGTTGGGATAATCTTTACAAATGTTTCATGGGCTCTCATGACCCATAAACTTGCATACTGTAAAATAACGCCTTACTGTGTGTTCTCAGTGCAGGGTTCCCTGCAGAAACACTTTGAAAGCGAGGTTTCATTTCATATGCATGTCCGCCTGCACAGATGAATGTGAGTGAATAGCAAAGCCATAGAAATAACTAAATTACATTTATCATGTAGTTTCAGTTGATTTCCTTCCAATTTTCCCATTAATTCATTTCAAGAGGTACTTCTGAGACTCTTTTTAAAACTATTTATTAATGTGCAGATTTTTTTATGAGTGTGAGGCATACCATAAGCACATTTATATTCAAATGGGGGTCTGAGACCAAGAAAAGTAAGGTAGCAAAGAGGGTTTTTTTCTTGATTTTCCAAGAGAGATTTTCAGGCATTAAGAATGTACCTATGCATTTTGGGCAGTAAAACAGAAATAAATAGTGTGAACCTTTACAAGATCAATAGAAGTTTTAGAATTAAAACATTTAGCATGAGGAGCCAAGGCCAAAGCAAAAATGAAAACCTGGGACATTCTGGAGAAGCTTGCACAATTACCTTGTAAAGCCTTTCATAAAACAGCTTAATTACATTGCTCTCTGCTGGTAATAAAAAAGATTGCAGTCTGATGCTTAAAACCTTGAAAAAAAATATCCATCTGGTGTAAGATGTGGTAGAAGAATTCAGCAGAATGTTTCTGGGTTTGGCATCAAAATAGGGTGCTTGGGATTTCTTTTTTCCATGCAAAAAGGATTCCCTTTTTTCCCTTCCTTAGAGAAAATCGAAACCTCCCACAGCTATATAGGCTGATGAGGGAACTGTTGTGTGCAATTGGGAGGAAAAGGTCTGCTGGGGTCTGGTGCTATAGATTTTTTTTTTCTCCTTGTTTTAGTTTTAAATTCAAAATTAATACATACGTTAAGGAAAAAAAACAAAAAACTCCAACCTTTTCCCCCATTAAACTATGTTGGGAGTTTTTTTCACTATTGTCCACGGGTTTCACTCAAATAATTTTTCTGATTAAACTTCGATGCATATTTTGTGCTATGAAAGTCAATGGCAGTGATGAATCTTCTTTATATGTGTTCATATCTTAAAATGAGACAGGAATTAAATTCTTGGCTAATATTTGCATGGTAAAATCTTCAAAATTCCCCCACTTATATTTAGGTACTAAATATTTAGGTACCAAAATTCAGATACCTGTACCTGAAGTACCTGATGGGAGTCTACAACAGAGATGGGGAGAGACAAAAATGGATATTGACAGGACAAGGGTTTCATGTTGAAAAACAACATGTTTAGGTTAGACGCTAGAGAAAATCTTTTTTACTATGGGAGTAGTGAAGCACTGGACCAGGTTGTCCAGAGAAGTGGTGGATGCTCCATCCATGGAAGTGTTCAAGGCCAGGTTGGAGGGACTTCTGGGTAACTTTGTCTAGTGAAAGTTGTTCCTGTCTATGGCAGTGGGGTGATCTTTGAGGTCCCTTCCAACCCAAACCATTCTGTGATTCTCTAACTAGATGCCGAAATTCTGCTGCCACCACTTTGGTTAGATGCCTCTGAAGGCTTACACACCACTTGATGGGGAATCCAGGTCCAAGAAAATTATGTGGAAGGAGGCTTGACTGAATCTGAGTGGAACATTCTTTACCAATTGCACTTCCTTTATCTTTTCACCATAAATGATTTTTCATTCCTATAAAGTACCCAAACTCAGAAGAAGGCAAAATAATCTTTATCAGTTTTTTGATGGCATAATTGCCTACCTGCTGTCCCTTTTCTGTTCCTCGATACACTGGCTACAGAGGAAGTACACAGGCAGCATAATAAAATTAATCTGGGTAGTGAATGGTGCCATTATGCATTGTAGTGTTGACGGCCAGCCTCTCAAAATATTTCTACAAATAGATATGATCCATTCATTTTGAGTGAAAATTATTACCATGCCAATGCTTCTGGCACTTTTAACAGAATCTCCTACAGCTTCCTTCAGAACTGGAATAAACATCAGCAAAACCTGGGAGAAAGGTAGCCAGCAACTAAACAGATTGCACCTTTAAGAAACAACAACAAAAAATTACTAGGTAATTATTTCTCTTTTTAGAATCTTTTGTAATAAACCCACTGAAGTTACAGACAAGCTTTGACAGTTTTCTTGTGTATCAGTTTTAGGGGAAAAAAGAGTTTAGTGAGCTCAGCATAAGCAATGTCAATGGAACAGGCTGTATGCAGACATTGGAAATTTGATTGAATCAGGAAAAACAACAAAGATTTGAGAAAAGATAGACAGGGAGACCACTCAGAGTATACCAAATGAATCTTATAATATGTTCAGTACCAAAGACTCAGAGATATGGTAAACTGAAAACACATAGTAAAAGTGTAAGCTAACAATTTCCATGACCTGGGTCTGGTTATCCCTGGTGTCAGAGCTTCGGTAAAACAGGTTTTATTTTTAACCTTCCAACCCAGTCAGGAAGTAGCAGTCACAAGATACTGACTTAGTTGACCTTGTTCTGACATGGACAGATTGACCCAAAATGTTCCTATGGGGAAGTCTAGAGTGCAGTTTTGAAAGAGTTTTATTACTTTGTAATTCAATTCACTGATTTTTACACCTTAGAATATTTTCAGAGAAACACCTTTCCTTCCATAGAAATAACTGCAGAATGTGTGAATTATTCATGGAAGGCAACTGAAGATCAGGTTCATTTTGTGTAAAAAATTAAAGATTAGGTCAGGGCTCCTTGGTACTGTAAGATGCACTTCCATCAGATTTATTCCAGCCACTTCATTTGTGGTTTTCACGTTGTTCTTCAAAAAGATCATACACACTTTAAAAATCATAAGGAAAAAATTGAGGTACTAGTTGTTACAATAATAGAGCAAGTTAATTCTATGATTTACTATATTTTCCACAAATAACTCACCCAAACATTTCTAAGTGAACAAATCTTTTTAACTGTTCTTTCCTCCTAAGAGAATTTTTTGTCCTAAATTTCCATTCATACTTTGTTTTCTAAACTCCATGTACCTATTGAAAGCCAAAAAGGGATGATTAAATCAGAAGCATTGAATTGTGCTTTCTATGGCTTGGAATGAGTGAAGTAGGATGTTTGAAGGATTTACCCATATTTTTAAGGAAACTGTACCAATACTCTTTTTATCTTAACAATTCCTAAAACCTAATTTGATTGCTGTGCTGCCATTCTCAGTTATTAATATGCAATCTCTATTTATATGACATGTTGAAATTGAAAATATATTCTGAAAGCTCTTTAAATACATGTGCCATCATAACAATGTACAAATACACATTACCAAAAAAAAAAATTGCATAGAAACACAAAGGATTCCTACAAAATTGTGATTTTAGACAATATACAGTTATGTAGATATCCCTAGTGATATAGCTGGTGGTTTTGCTAGTCACCTTTGTTGTGGTGAACTATATCCGATGTTTACACGGGGTTCTTTAGTTGCACTGAATTTATATAACGGTTGCACTAAGTAGCTGTATTCTTTCCCCACACTACCCGTGGTGGTTGGTCCCTTTCCCCCCCACCCCTATCCCTGAAAGGTAGTTCCTTCATGTGGTCCCATTGGCCAGGGGTCTCTTCCCAGTGTCCCCCTGCTCCCTGGGGACAAAATCCTCATGGGACACGTGGCTCGTCCACTTTTCTTTCTGCTGCTGGGCGAGTAAACTGGTCCCTTCCCTTCCCCCACGCTCTGCCTAGGAATGAACTTGGATTAAACAGAATTCAGCAGAAAGATTTGAGCGTCCTTTTTGTTCCTCATCCTTGTATTGACCTTCTAAGCCGAGGGCTTGGGGGTATAGCCCACGAGACTTATTAGGGACAGATACACACCTTGTCTTCCAAAAATCAGGGCAGTGGAGAAACAAAAGGATGTATTCTATCTCTGCTTCTTGACTAAGCAACTGGGAGCTACTGGAAGTAAACTGCTGTGGAAAATAACACTGACCTCAAGTGACTAACAGATGATGTTACTTTGATTTTGTATTTTATAAAGAATGTTTCATTTTACTTTGAGTGGGAAAGAAGATAAAAGGAAGTAATTACCAAGTGAACAAAGGGTGTATTTCATGTGATATGTAGTAAAATCTTATTCTTCATTTGGTTCTTGAAGATGTCATGGTTGGGGCAAAATCCTGTAGATTCTTTTTTCTCAAGTAAACTCTCTGTTGGAGACTGATAAATGATATAACAATATTCAATATATTTCATAAAACATTCAACTTCATTTTTGTAATTCATTCTTCTTTTGGAAAATTAAGTTTAGTCTTGTTCATCAGAGTGTTTCACTTCAGTAGTTTTACAGTGATGTATAAAAGATTTATATGGATATGTACATTCATACATGGCTTTTGTTTTTTTAAACCACCACACACTTAGAATTATAATGTCTGGAGTAAACCACTGCATAATATATCTATACAGAGCTGGAGAAATTTGCAAAGATTTCCAGCATCAAAAGTCAGTTTTTCTTCTGATAGCTTACTGAGCTTTCCATCAATTTTCTATTTTATCAATTTTCATAATTTAGTTGCATGATTAAATACTGAGAGCAAAGTTAATAAAAAATAACTGGGTTTTGTAAAATAGGAATTTTTGGGGACTAATAAAGCTAGTTTTGCAGATGTCTGCTACGTCTATTCTCAGAAAATAGAAATGGCACATTTTTCTTTGTCATCTACTATACATCCAATGGTATTTATAAAAAGCCTATAATTATGAACAAACAGTAAAAAACATGACCATAAACAAAAATAAGATCAGGGTTATCAACTTTCACTCTTAGGACACTGAGTTTGGATAACAGAAGAAAAGGCTTTGGGTTAGATTCAATATTTATTTCAGAGAATAGACCACAAAAATGCAAATTAGTGCATGTTTTGGATATGCTACTAGCTGGGTGAAATGAAAGGGTATTTTTGTGAACATTATTTTTCTTATGATCTGATTTCTTTTTCAGCAGTTTTAGGTGGCTGTTTCAGGAGTGTGATACTAATTTTGCAATTTGAGAGATCTAACAGTGATCGTGTAGACAAGCTGAGACGAATATATGGTGGCTTTTTTTTCATATGCTTAAAACTAACCTTCTCAAAATTTTTTTGAGTTTTTTTATGATCCATATTTGTTCACAATACCAGGAATCATAATCTTATATAAGAACTTGATTTAAGATTCATTGAAATTGGTGAATTTTACATATAGTTGAAACTATTTGTTTTATATTCTGTTTCTAGAATATTATTATTTATTTACTTGTAGTGCTATGTACTTATTGTTTATAAGATATATGGTTATTTTATGAAAAATTGGAAATTAATTAGAAACATTTAATTCACATTTTTCCCCCCAAAGTGGGGTAACTCTTGGATTTCACCAATGTAAAGGAAGGGGAGATAAGTTCAACACTTTTCTCTGCCATAAAAATGTTATGACTGTAGATGATACATGTCTTCAGATATTTATTGGAAGACCACTGAATAGTCTAGGCAAGCTGGTTGGACTATTTCACCACTAGGGAAGTGTGGTTGAAAAATATTCCATCATATTATTTGCTTTATTTTATTTAACTTTTTTTTTTCAAATTAAAAAAATTATATATCTTAAAACAGCTTTCACTGGAAAGCTTTTTTTAATCCAAGACATAATTTCTCATCTAAATGAAAAAAAGGAGCCACCTAAAATCCACCTATATCAAGCAGGCACTATACTTGCATCCAGGTTAAGTAGCATAGCCTCTAGACCCTTGACTGATCTGAAGTAACACACAAATGGAATTTTTGAGAGGCCATGACTTTTCCAGTAGCAGAATAGAAACATTAGGTCTTCTTTGTGCTGAAGTGAATGTTGATGAAACCCTCTGCTATTCTGTTCTTTAAAACAAATTCTGGAAACAGGAAGGAAAAAAGAAAAGCAGAAGCACTAGTACAACTGTTCCCCGAATTCACCTCTAAACTGGGTTTTCAGTGATAAAGTGATATTCTAATGAAAAGATACTTACTAGACTCTCTTCCTCCCCCTGTCTCCCATCCCCTTCCCCACAAACAGGACATTTCCTGAATGCAAAGGAAGGAGCTGCACCCAAGACCAGTTTGGGTCTTCTTGAGAAATCAAAATGTCTGATGCTAATGAGAGCTTTTCTCTGAAAATGAGCTCATTACTATTCATTTTCCTCTGCTTTTAATCTGTTCTTCAAGTGTGTGTCATCTTGAAAAGTTTCAAAAGGCATTTCATGAATCTGCAACAAAAGCAAAGTTAAAAAGAAAAGTCTTGCACTAATGAAAAGCATAGTCATGCTTCAGTTATGAAGCCGGGAATTTAATTATTGAAGAGAGGAAAGCAGGGATGGGCCACAGATCAGAGAACTGAATGGGGAAAAAAATGTGAAATTATGTAAAGGGAGAGAAAAACAGAAACTGAGAAACATGACAACTACAAATAGAGTATAAATTTAGAATATATATAATTTCCTGATAATAGTGTAATCTGTCTGAACTGAATTTTTTTTAACATAAGTTAAAAGATTTGATTCAGGATAGTGGAAGGAAAATTTCCAAATAAATCAGAACTTTAACTATTTCAGAGTTTTCTTGATCTGACTTCATCTCTGCTGCTCACCAAGTTTAGGATTGATTATACTTGGTTTCAGAGTACTTGCATTTAATACTTAATTTTTATTAATCGGTGCAGGATTTGATGGATTGACCCCATCTGTGACTTAGGTTGCTCATTAAATAAATTAGTAAATTATTTGCAGAGCTGAACATTAAATCCTAAATGATCCTGTAAGTAACAGAATACAACCATTATAGGCTATTTTATTCTTAATATTACACAGTGTTTACAAAGTTTAGTCATATTTAATTTCTACTTTCTCTCCATCTGGAAATTTATCCTAAGCAATCTAAGATATTATAAATATTGAATTCTTTTCTTTCTTACATGAGGTAAAGTGCTTTTTTTGTTAAGTAGTGTAAGAATTCAGAAATAAACATTCTTTCTAGTATTCCTTTTTTTGCTGTACATTTCTTTGCATTACTTCTGGTGACTTGGCATGGATTATTTTTATGACACTGAAAGCACCATGTATGAATGAAAAACTGGCTCTCAGTCTGTGCAGATAACAAAAATGATAGTCTAAAAAGGTATCAAAGCCCTTTAAAAATGTTGAAATAGATGCCATTACAATAAAGCTTTTGTTTGCACGGTGCCTTTACTTATAAAGGTAGTGTAGTGGAAACAGACTACTAAAAAATAATTGTGTAAAGTGATGTAAGTACACTCAGTACAACTGGGGTTCTGCTTCCTTAATTGTTTTCATTTCAAGAATTTTGAAATGTGTATACCTTATTTTTGCTCCTTTAAAATAAAATTTTGAAGTATTGCCTGCTTCCTCTGAGGTATTTTCAACACAGAAAATGATCACTTAACTTGAAAATCATGTCAGATGACAACTTCCTCTTGTAAAATCCTAGAAAATATTAAAAATAAAAATGTCACTTGTACTATCATGTTCAGATTAGCTGCCCTTGTAGTCTTTTAGCTTCTCTTATATTAGGCCTTCAGCATACTAACCAATCAGTGATGCTACAAGTCATTGGTTACTGGAACTGCCGGGAAGTGATGATCTTCCTGTTGGAAAATTGCACAGGGACATATATCCTACATCAGTATTTTGATACATTCTGCATTTCCAGGGAGGCAAAATAAGCTCTTAACTCACACTTATTCAAGGGCCATGAGACTTTTCAATGTCCTCTATTAAAGGTCACAATATTATTCTGTCCTGGGGTGACTTTGTGACATTGAATTGTATCCCCATTCATCTGTTTAGCCCAGAAATTAGTTTTGTACCATTAAGACTGGATCTGAGAGTGAAGGGAGGAAAGGAGAAGCGGTGGAATGTCTGAGGTGGCTGTTTTCAAAACAAAGAGATATGAGCTTCATCGCTGTGTCACTGTGGTGGACAGCAGGAGAGAACTCTCCTTTGCTTTTAGTTAGTTTTTGACCAACTGAAGCAGAGAAGCTTTCTGGATGGTTTTTCTTTATTTTTCTTTTTGCCCTGGAATTATTTGAATCTGCTCTGGACAGGGGTCCCAGGGGAGCACTGGGGCTTGGTCTGGGCAGCGGCATTTTCCAGTACCAGAGGAACTGTTAACAGACTGAGCTGAGCTACCA
>VXBU01017682.1:1347-72331 GCA_013400315.1 Bombycilla garrulus | reverse complement strand
GTTGCCAGGTAACGGGAATACATTTCTGGTCCATGCTCTGCAAATCTCAGCCACATTTGCGATGTGCAGTGGACATCATCTGGACTTTTAGGAAATCTCTAATCTTCTGAGAAAATGATCTCCAGCACAGCTAATTCCCTCAGGCATCGGATACCTTGTTCTATTGTGCTCCATTTTCCTTGGTGCACCTGGAGGTCTTCTTTGCAAAGGTATCTGTCCTTTACGCTTGTCAGCAGTCGCCGCCAGAGGCTGAGAGTTTCTTGGACTCTCCCGATCCCCTGGTCAATGATCACATCCCGAGACAGCGATCCCAGTTGCCTGGCTTCACTTCCATCCAGAATGGTGTCGTTGGCTGCAGCGTCCCAGATGCAGAGCAGCCAGGTCAGAATGGATTCGTTTGCCTGGTGGGTGAATTCCCTCCGCAAGTCACGCAATTCACCAATGAATAGATAGCGAGTTATAATTTCAGGCTTTGTCTCTTCTGCGGGGTGTGACGGTCCTGCTGCATCCTCGTCAGTCACTATGTGGACTGATTTGCTCTTTGACTTCTTCTGAACGGGGGCAATCGCTACTGGCTTAGGCTGTTCTGGTTCAATATTGGTTTGGGTGGAAATGCTGACAGCGCTTTTGTTTCTTCTCTCCTCTGTGTCAGTCTACATAGACACGGACACTGTTTTTTCCCTTGTGGTTCCATTTTTCTCTGTGTCAGTCTGTGTAGACAGGGATGCTGCAGTTTCACTTGTGGTTCCTTTCTCCTCTGTGTCAGTCTGTGTAGACATTGATGCTGTCACTTTGCGTTTGGTTTCTTTCTCCTCTGTGATAGTGTGTGTGGACATGAACACTGTTGATTTGCATCCTTTTTCCTCTTCCTTAAGCACACACTGCACCACATCATGTAGTGTTCTGTTTCAAAACATGTTGAGGGCTGTGCAGAAAAGACAACTAACAGAGCTAAGACAACAAATCAGAACTAACAACAGCACTGGGCTGTCCTTGGCATCCAAAGAGAACTCAACATTTTCAAAAACTGTTGCGTCAGGTCTGAAAGACTGGATAAAATCAGTCTTTACCCTTCCCCCCAGGGGTAGGTTGAGATTGTTGAGTCCCCATATGTAGCAGCCTAGACTAGGACAAGCGAACAAAGTTGAGTATATATTCCAAATGACATTCATTGCCTCAGAGGTTATCATGCAATAGCCATAATAGATCAGTAAAGCAATTCTCATACCATACCTTGGTCTACACAGAAGCATTATAACCAGCAGATAGCTCCTCAAGTGTGGAAAAATATAGAGAGCTAAGTATAAGACCCATGTGAGCATGTTGAGAATCATAGTGAATAGGTAGCATCTACAAAACAAACTTGTAATTCTGACTATTCTCAGTACCACCTGCCCCACATTGGGCGCCAAAAAATGTGCTGGTTTGAAAGCAAAACCAGTGAGACTCCAAGTCAGAAATACAATTTAATAGGAAAAAGTAAAATACATACAAGTAATATAAAAGAAAAACCACTGACAGTCAGAATACAACCTGGTGCCCTGTTAGTTAGGGTGGTGGTAGCAGTCAAGATGAGGTGGTCTTGCTGAACTGGCGATCCAGTAGACAGGTCTGGTAGCTCTTGTCCTCTGGAAACCAGTGGGTAAGGGCTGCTTGTTCTGTCCCAATCCCCACATTATATCCAGGTGGGAATGCTTCGCTCCTCCCCCTGGGTGGAGCATCTCACAATGGGATGATGTCATTCTATGAGTCATGCAGTGAGTCTTTGATGGCCCATTAAACACAAATGGGTCCCAGAGGGAGTTTTCTATGACTCATGGGGCAAGGCATTAATGGCCCATTAGCAGGAGATAGTCCGGGGGAGGAGGCAAAGAAAACTCTGCCCCTCCTGGTTTCAACAGCTTATGAAGATGGGGATAGAATACATACCCTCTGGCACATTTTTACATTGTAACGTAGGACAGTAATCGAAGTGCTGTAAGGGTGCTTATACACGAAACTCAACCATTAAACAAAAAACTGTGCTTACATTTAGTTTGGGTTTATTTTTTTCCCTAGGAAAATTTGGGGTCTGATGGCAGTGCTTCCTGGGAAATCAAAATGGCACTTAAAGCCAAAATAAACCTTGCTCATATTTTATATTTTCTCTCTCACATTATAATTTACAAATGAGAAAATTAATTGTCCAATGCTGCTGGATAAATTTCCTCTCAAGTAAGTCAAGATTCCCAGTCAGACTTGAGCATTATAAAAACCTCAGGCACCCATCTCTCAGGGCAGCTTGCTCAGC
This sequence comes from Bombycilla garrulus, assembly GCA_013400315.1. NCBI lineage: Eukaryota > Metazoa > Chordata > Aves > Passeriformes > Bombycillidae > Bombycilla > Bombycilla garrulus. The sequence continues at coordinate 70,041 of VXBU01017682.1, read as the reverse complement.
TTTTACAGGACTGGCAGAGCTCTTCAGCCTAGGTGATCCTTGAGGAAGAAAGCTGTATAATGAAGAGCTTCTGCTTGAGCAAGTCATGTCGGAGAGCAATAAGGGTTGGGCTGCCCTGGAGGTGAACCAGGAGCCACAAGTACCAGTGAGGCAGCAGGGCCAGTGGTGAAGCAGAAGACATCCTGTCAGGAGCCTGGACAGACCCAGGGTTGGCAGCCCAAGTCAGCTAACAGTCCAGTGACTGCCAGGTGAGTCTAGGGACAGGGCAGGTCCAAGCTACAGCTAGAGAGCTCAGTCAGCAAGGCAAGCTCAGTATCATCAGGGTGCAAGACTACTACAGTGTAAGTAGGCTCAGGCAAGGACCAAGCATAGCCACAGCATTGCTCAGGCACAGGCAAAGGTCTGAGCTCGAGCACAGCAGAAGACTCAGGCAAGGCTTCTCATACCTCTGTCTTGCAACTTAGTTGTTTTCATAGCACCTTGAGGTTACAGGGCAGCACCATGTCTGAGTTGGTTGTGAGTACAGACAGTAAAACTCTAGGTGTAGAGAAAGAGGTCACAAATCCAGTTGGTATGCTCCAAGCCCTGGCAACATGGGCTTAGCATCAAGAACTCTTGAGTGTTTCTCTTCTTAGGAGTGTTTGCCATACCTATCATAATTTCCAGAGTCACATGACACATCAAAAGTACTGTCAGTGTAACTTCAGATTTTAATTCAGAAAATTGCCTGTTGCTCTAATTCCCTCTAATCTAATAAAGTGCTGAAACTCTGCAAGAAACTACCCAAAGGGGAAAGTACAGAAGTTACCATCCTTTTCTGTGTATGAGCTAAATCTCATCAAGCTTCCTGGATTTAGACAAGCTATGGAATAATGTCTGAAACAAAACCCCAGAAACATGGTATAAATCCAGCAAATTAGTAGCCTCTACTTTAGGAAGATTAAGAGACCAGTTAAGGCATTAAAAATAGAACTCAAACTGAAGAAAAATCTCTCTTCCTCAAAACAGTGAGGTGCTTTAAAATTCTTAAACACTTATTTCTCTCCTCTCTGTATCTCCTGGAATGTTCATAGTATTAAAAAAATCCAGACATTGGTTGATTTTGGTCTTCTTTTAAAGACCTTTAATGATTGCTTTGGATCTTGAATAATTTGTGTAATTCAGAAAAGGAATTTAAATGTACAATTTTATACAACATTTTTTTCTAACACATCTCTTACTGTTTTTTATGATTTCTTTAAAAATCTAATTCATCCAAGAATAACAGAAACCTAAACTAATCAACATTGAGTTTTTAATAATGAAAGACAGAAATTAGTCAATTTAGGCAAAACTTTTTTTTTAGATTTTACTGGCATATCATTAAAATATACAAAATACATTCAAAAGACATCATTATTCACCAATGATGTACCCATAAAAGCCTTACTTTTAGTATATACCACTATATATACATGCCAAGACAGAACTCCTGATTTTGTTTCCTGCTTGTCCTAGGTCACAATGTAAAATATGCCAGAAGATATGTATTCTATCCCCATCTTCATGAGCTGTTGAAACCAGGAGGGGGCAGAGTTTTCCTTGCCTCCTCCCCCGGACTATCTCCTGCTAATGGGCCATTAATGCCTTGCCCCATGAGTCATAGAAAACTCCCTCTGGGACCCATTTGTGTTTAATGGGCAATCAAAGACTCACTGCATGACTCATAGAATGACATCATCCCATTGTGAGATGTTCCACCCAAGGGGTGGAGCCAAGCATTCCCACCTGGATATAATGCGGGGATTGGGACAGAACAAGCAGCCCTTACCCACTGGTTTCCAGAGGATGAGAGCTATCAGACCTTTCTACAGGACTGCCACTTTAGCAAGACTACTTCATCTAGACAGCTGCCATCACCCTAACTAACAGGGTATCAGGTTGTATTCCGACTCTGTCAGTGGTTTTTCTTTTATATTACTTATATGTATTTTACTTTTTCCTATTAAATTGTATTTCTGACTTGGAGTCTCACTGGTTTTGCTTTCAAACCAGCACACTGCTTTACCAATAGTAGAATCAACTGTGAATAAATATCAGCTACTCTAGTTTAAGCAGGCTTTGCTGTTACATCCTCTAATGTATCCCCTGCAAATACAGAAATCAAAGTCTGCACTCTGACCTGGCATTCTGACCAGTACTATTACACCTACAAAGCTAGGTATAGCTGCAGAAGCCACACTGTGACTAGTTCTGTTTGTTGTGCTTATGTAAGGGTGCTTGTTGTATTGATATAAAAGCCTGATTTTGCCAATATACCAATAAACATACTAGAAAATGGTGCCAGTAAAATGCAAATTATCTCTGTAGGTAAATATGTCTTAGCATAGGCACAGTTTTTTTTTACCAGTGATTATACCAGTAACACATGGCTTAGTGCTGTTACGAAAATACTCACTGATATAGGTCATATCACTTAGCATGTGCATCAGCTGGAGTGGTGTAGTTCTGGGATGTGATCTTTGAGTGGCACCAGAGAGCCGCTGAGGAGAGGGAGAGGGAGAGGGAGAGGGAGAGGGAGAGGGAGAGGGGTACACCAAAACCCCAAACAAACAAGCAATACCACCCACAACAACAACAACAAAACCCCACTAAAACAGAAAAAACTTGACCTGAACAAAACATGGGCTGTGATTGTCAAAAATAAGATTCTTAAGGGCACACCTTACAAAGCTAAAGCCATTAGCACAAATTGGGACAGGAGGAGCACAACTCCACAAAATAATTCTGGAGGAGGATCTTACTCATATGCTAAGTTTAAATTTTTTTCTAAGACAGGAGAGGACTGATTTTTAGGATCAAAATGTATTAAAAATTATAGGCTATATGTGGATTTAAAAAGCAAACAAGACATGTCACAACACAAGTTCAGTGGATACAAAAGAGTGTTTCCTGAAGACAAAAACAGAAGCAAAGGGCATGGGTAAAATCTTTCACAGAGCTGTCTATGTTAGTGGCGAAAATATGCAATTAATTATTCTCAATTTTCATGAATAGATATGCTGAAGGAATATCTCAGCTAAGCAGCTGACTGACAAAATCGGCACTTTTAGCTACATAAATATTCTAAGTTGCGGTTTGTGTGGCACAAGTCTGGGCAGATCATGGTAATGTTGGTCATCTTTATCCCTTAATTTAGTAGATTGCTGAAAGTCCCTTGAAAGTAATACCGTCCCTATTGAAAAGAATTGTAGAGAAACAGTGTCAGATTCAGTTTCATTGATGCCCTATCCTGTTATTTAATAGCGTAAAGTATAATTTGATAGTCTTAACAATGAATCATTGGTGGTAACCTGCAGACATTTTTAATAGAAAACTCCCAACTAGAATACTTATAATGGAAGAAGCTGGAAGCACAAGAAGATATGGGAACAAGTATCAGAGATGACAGGTAAGGTCATCTCCAACCAGAGACAGTCAAAAGAAAAAGGAACACAGGGCACCTTACCCAGCTCCCAGAAAAGTGTGAAACCAAACACATACAACATGAGATCTAAGAATAATGGCTTGCTGCAGAACTGAGACAAGACCACCATATATCCTGATATAAAACAAGCCGAATAAATGAATTTTCTGTATCAGTAATGGCAGTGGTATTTCAGCTGAGAATCACTGTCATTTAAAGTTGTTAGCCATCTAAGTAGACTCCATTTATCACATGAAGTATAAAAAATATTAATATATTTTTTAATCTGTCCAGAAGGAAATTTGAAGCATTAAAAACAGCTAAGGACTTTTCTGTGGTCATTTACAACGCCCCAAATGAAAGCTACAAATTTCTTTCTCTGCCACAAGTTTTTAGCAAGCAGACGTTTGAATGCATTCCAAGATGTATTAATACTGTGGTTAAGGAAGGCTCAGTGGGTTTTGTATTTGCTTTTAAATCAGATGTTTCTTCTCTAATAGGCAGAAACATGGTAGCCTTTAATAATGGCAAAATAAATATTTCCTTTGCTGCCTTGTCAAGCAAAGAATAAAATATGATTTTGGTTTTGTTAATGCTTTGTTAAGTCTCCCAGTAAGTGACAATACAAAAAGAGCTTTTGGTTGTCTCCCACTTAAAGGAACAAGATTATGTTGTCTCTTTGATGAACTTCTGAAGTTATATATTAATATATTTCACTGCTTGAAACAGTGCAATATATAAACTCAAAATATGTAGGAGTTATAAGATTTGCAAGAATTCTCTATTCTGCTGCAGTAAAATGCTACTATTTTAAATAAAATAAACAATATAAAAACTTTCTTTTCACACAAATTATGTTCATATTTATTAATATTCCCTGACAGATTATGCAGAAGAAATGCTATATTGATAAATTAGAAGAAGAGCATATTGAGAAAATATGTTTACTTTTTGGATTCAGATCTTGTCCTCCAAATGTCTTAAATCAAATTATAAAGACTTACACTTTTAGTTAGTGCCTTATATTCTGGGCTGTAAAGTAAAAAATTAAAATAAAAAAATAAAATATTAACTCCTCTAGGCTTACACAAGATTTTTCAGCAATATGAATAAAATAGTTTTGGTTATGTTTGCTTGAATTAACATTTGAACTGCACATAGTACTTGTCGGAACCCAGGGGGTTCCTATGACATTTCTGGATGGCTCGAGCTCTGGCCAGGAGGCTTTTTAGCCCTGGCAGGAGGGTCAGAAACCTTGGTTTGCCACCAAGAGTGCCTGTGGCTTTGATTTTAATCCATGGGACAAATTACCAACTTTGTATGAGGAACTGCAAGTCACCAAAGCTTAAATAGTAGAATGGTAGTAATTATGGAGTAAAAGAAGAAGGTTTTGAGTTTTGTACAGGGAGGTCTGAAATTCTGTACAGCGGGGCCTGAGAGACAAGATGGAGGATTTTTACACGTGGTATGTTATTTCTTCTTCTCGTTCTTGCCATTCATCTTTGAGCCAGGGTGGCATCTCTGGATTGGTTTGTCAGAGAACTGGACAGTGTAATGTAAGGGTCACGGATTGGAAATTAATAGTAAACATTAAATATGTAGTTGATAGTATAAAAGGACAGCTCGGGCTCAGGGGTGAGCAGTGTGCCTTGAAATCCCTTGCAGGGCGGCCAGCAGCAGGGCAGAAACAAACGGTATTAGATAAGACATTAATAAACATCCTTGAAAGCAGCAGCCAAAAACTCCAGACTGATTCTTCAGCCGGCAGGCTGGAAACAAGGACATTTTACACATCCCCTGGAACAGGGTGGACTTCCAGAAGTACTAATCCTTTTCAAACCTGCCTAGAGATTCTGGTAAAATCTTTATCCAACTATGTAACTTCTGTGAAGCATTGATGTATGAACCAGTCAAAAATTAGGAGGAAGGTCTTAAATCAGTTTAAGTATTTTTTATCCCAAACCTTCCAATATTTCAGATTGAAAAAATTAATTAATAAATGGGGAGAAAAAATTTGCCAGCTGTATTTTCAGGGAATGTAAAGGTGACTCATTTGAGACGCAGGACTCAGTCCTACTGTCTAAGGCACACTGGATACAGTACAAGTGATGAATCAGCATATGAATGATGACACCCTTCAAGAAAGTCTCCCTGCTGACCGCGATGACTCAAGCTGGAAATAGTGCTGCTTATTCACCATTATCAGTAGGACATAGGGCACACATCCAAATACATTTAAAACCTGTGTACTCCGATGGCAATGTGAGGTCTCTCAGCAAGCCTCAAAACTCACTATTACCTTTAAATTAAAATCTTATATTCTGCAGGGCTGGGCACTGATTCAAATACTAAACAAATACATTAGGCAGGCTGCCTTCAGCCATGGGAACTGCAACCTGACACACATTATGAATCAGGAAAGTAACCTCTATTGATTTGTATTAGTGTTGATCTTATATTCCTCAGCAAGTTTCAGGTGACATTTCCTCTCTCTTGATGAATTATAATTTCACATTGCTTGTAGAGACAAGTCAGACAAACACAAAGAACTATCACTTTCACATGAGAGGTTTCAAAACAGAAATAACTAATGTTTTTTCAGGTTTTGAGGCATTTTAACCTTGTGCCCCAAAAGTTGCCAAGCTGGCTAGCCTGGATGCTAGAGCCATTTACTTAACGGAGGAAGAGTAATACTGCAAGGCAGGCAGACAGGATTCCTATGGCTGCAGAACCAACACAGCCCCAGGCTCCACCACCCCATCAGCCTTCAAAATCTCTGCAGAGACTGCCACACAGCAGTGCCCCCAAACTGCAAGGAGAGATTTCTCTCAGCCAGGTGACAGGGCCAGTGACGCTCTGTAATCAGAGGCAAATAGACCTACCTCACTTGCAGACCATCAGTTTCTAGGTTTGAAGGTTGATCAATGCTCTATAAAAGATGTAATCTCTCATATTTGTCCCACCATAGCCTTACAATACCTTACAATACCCTACAATACAATTCCTTTCTCTTCCATAATCTTTGATTACTTTTACCTATGGATTTATTCCTGGAACTTATCACAGACCATGGGGCGAGCATACATGCATTCAGGTGCATACAAGTGAGAATATATTTTCTGGTTTTGTTTAGCATTGGCTGTATTCCCAGACTTGAAACTTTCTGGAAGATAACTATGTACATCTGCATCAATCAGGGTGCAGCAAGGACAGGGTAGTCTGGCAGCTCTGGCTGCCAGCAGGGCCAGTGGTAGGAGGCAGTCTGGCATGACCCCAGCCAGGGGAGGAGGGCAGGTATTACACAGCAAGCTAGTTCAGGTCACCAAGCCATGCTGTGTCAGAGTGGGCCTCGAGCACAGGCAGTGCAGTCCCTGAAAGGCAACACTGCATGGTGATGGACTCAAGGCCTTAACAGTCATGGCTTTGTTTTAACTCAGTTCTGTCCATTGGGATTTCAGGTTTGCAAAGAATAGGGTCTGCTGGTGGGACCTATAGTCAAAGAAGAAGCAGTGCTCCTTGACTTAGGTCCATCGTGTCTAACAGAGCTCCAAAGTTCAGGACCTCACAAGTGTGGTAATGTTGAAGAGAAGTTGATGCAGGTTAACATTCTATACTAGTTCTGTTGTTGTGCTTAAGGTAATTAAACAAAAAAATTCAGTGGCCATCTGTGTAACCCTAGTTAAATTTTAAAGAATTCCATTAATGTATGGGAATCCAGAAAGTTCACAGCTGTGCCTGGGTCCTTCTAGCACTTCCTAGTACTGGTCAGAAAATGTGTGTCAATATGTTTCTCCCAATGTATATTCAGTCCACTGCTGTTTTATTTACTTAATAATACTTTTTATCCTATTCTCTTCATGTTACCTGATTTTTAAGACATCTTTCCTTGTCCCTTCCTTATACTTTCCTTTTTTTCTTTAGAAAAAAAATAAAAGTTATAAATTAAGAGCAGAATTTGAATGCTGAGAACTACTATCAAAAATATTTTCCTTTAATCCGAAAGGACATCTTCATTGACATGCCTGAAATATATAAACGTAGAAAAGTCCATATTGAGATAATAGAGGGAGAAAGAATTGTTGAAGGTCTACTTGTTCAAGAAAGTTTTCAGTGTATTTATTTGCAGCAGCTTTATTCCCTGGTGGATATATGCATGCATAATGAATGTGCAACATAATTTTGTTGGTATCCAGTGCAGATGGATTGCTAAGTGAGGGTACTCAGAGAAGTTGTAAGCTACTGGAATTACCCTACCACTTTCTGCTCCAAACATTCTCTTCTGAGGATAAAAGTGTTGTTTTGCAAAGCTCTTTGGAAGTGTGTAAAAATCCACCCCACTATCATGCCAGCATACTAAAAGGATAAATCCTTACACAGTTTACCTTACTTGAAATACAGTATTTGGCATTAAATTATTTGTTTAAACTACTTCTAATGCTTTGATTTTTCCTTCATAAGATACTCCAGTCTAGAGCTTACCGTTGGACTTCAAACATTCCCCAGAGTCCAGAGGGATGGAAGAACAGAGACACTGGCTTCTCACAGAAGAGCTCCTGCCTCTGTGGGGAAGGAGCAAGATTAGGCACAGGCAACTGAGACAAATATAAAACAGATTCATGGAAAGCAAAGCTCTTCCATTACTACCATCCTATGGTATGCTTGCTGAGATATGCCAATGGCTGTGGGAGTTGCTGCTCAGGGCACAGGGGAGCTGCATTTTGCTTCCACTGAATGCCCCTGCCTGGAGGAGCTCATTCAGTATCCTTGAGACAGGGGCATCTGCACTGCACCAGGCACTGCTGAGAGCTGCAAGATCTTCCAGCCTGGCACTATTGAACATAGCAGGGCTGTTTTTCTCTGATTTGTACCAAATTATATTGGGATTCTGGAGCTGAAATTTATATCTTTTTCATTATTGATTAAATAAAATCTTCTATCAGACAGCAGAAACTGTGGGCCATGCAATGCTTAAACTGATAAATTACTTAAATAGGAGGTGAGAATGAAGAAGCAACTTTTAATTAATTATCAACTTCGAAATTTCTGTCCCAAATTTTTTGTTGTGGTATATGTTTTAAGTATGTTTATGGCTTCTACTGAATGGAGTGCCTCAAGAGAGTTCTCATATGCCATAAATCTTAAAATCAACCAGGCAATCTCTCTGCAGTGTCATTATGGCAACTTAAGTGACCGTCATAAAATTTAAAAGTAAAAACACTCCCCTTTATGTTACTATCATCATTATTATGACTCAAGTGCTGGAGAGAGTGAGGGAAAGAAGAGAAAATGGAAATCAGTTCACTTTCCAAAATCATAGTTAATGGTTGGACTCCGTAATCTTAAAGGTCTTTTCCACCCTTAAAAATTCTATTACTCTAAGACATGCATTTATTTTACTTAGTATTATTGTAATTTGGGCCAAAATTGTTTAAAACCTGTCTCTTGCCATTTGTCTGCATTTTGGTTTTGGAATACAATGTTTTGGGGTGGCGCAACTGACCAGAGTAAATGCTTCTGGAGGCGCATGGGGGGCTTTATTTGAATAGATTTCCCTTGGTGTAATGGTGTTTCTAAGAAGGATCCCGGGGGACCTAAACTCTCCGCAATCAAGGAATATGGGATGACTGAAGGTTATAACTCAGTAACAAGTTATGGTGTGCAGTTAGTATTACAGGAGGTAGAGTCTGTCAAGCAGCTTTCCAGTCAGTGAAACACTTCAGGAGCCATACAGGCAGGTCCCAGGAATAGTTTAAAAGAATACTAAAGAGCTGAACTGCCAGACCCTGCCTCCACTGAAAATGCAAGGGATCAAGCTAGAAATGGTGCCTGAATTCTGCACAGAACAAGAAGATTTGGATGCACATCAGATCCAAATTTCAGGACTAATTGCCAAGAGTCCTAGTGGACCGTAAGACTATGCCAGTAATATCATATGCTACCACACTACCTATTTATTGTGGAAATTATATTTTTTCCTGTTCTGCAGACTAAAATTATCCCTGTTTGACAGCTGGAAAGGAAGCAGAAGTACAGTGATGTGAAACAATTTGTCTGAGGCTATGTTGTGTTACTTTCACAGACATAAAAACATGAATTCATATTCCTAGGCTCTCAAGCTAGTTCTGGTTCCCATTCTTATTCTTACATCTTAATCAAGTGATCATTTTTCTATGTTTTTACAGATTTCTTCTCCTGACACAATGATAAATGGACGCAAGCATTTAAGTAGCTTGCTAATCTTCTATTTTGAGACAGCAGTGGAATGTTCTTGAAGTAAAGGCTGAAATAAATTTTTGACAGCTGAAATGAAGATGTATAAGAAGCTCACTGCTGCATTGTGGCACCTCCTACAGGCAGAGTGCCCAGACCGGGAGGAGGTGTGAAGCCCTCTTTGTTCCCCATGGGGGGTGGGGGAGCCCGAGCATTTCCCAATTTGGAAATGTTCAGAACCAAGACATTTCATTGGACTTCCTGGACATCACCCCAACCCCTGGAGCTACCTGGATTAGACGAGTGCCAGAGCCCTGCCTGCCTGCATTATACCAAAGACCTCTTGGCATTTCAGGGGTGTGTAGCAGAGACATAGACCTGTGGTCTCTGGCACGGCTTTTTCTCGGTAGAGAGTTTGTTATTTTGGAAGTTAATAAACCTTTTTTGTTTCCAACACCACCCAAGGTGTCTTTCCCACTCATTTTAAGCCGATGGGTATTTGTAAGACAAAGAAACCCAAACGGGGATGGGAGCTCAGAGAGCTCATAACACCTGGCTCAAGGAGAAATCCCATCAGCTCACTCTTCTGATAGAAATACCTACGTGGCCAGTTGATCGGCAGCTCTGCTAAACTGGTTTCACAGAAGTATTTCATAGCGTACTCATGACGAGAAGTGCTGCTGAATGGTTCATTTTGTGTAGAGCAAAGCACTTAATTCTCAGCTTCAAAGAAATCTTTGATCAGATTGTTCACACAAGTGTTATTGAAGGCTTGTCATGGCTGATACGGCCAGAAAGTATCAAACAAGGAGGGTAAGCACATGTGCTCTGGTATCACTGAAGCTATCAGAATTTTCCCAGCAATATATTAATAAAACAGGAACATTATGTTTAATTTAGGTAACTAATAAGAAGTTACTTGCCATTAAAAAAAAAAGTTGAAATAAAGTATGTTTAATTAATTGATTACACTTGACTTACTGGGGTTCCTAAATAAATTTTTAAGTAAGGTTTTAAAAATCTTACAGCAAACACGCTTGTTCCATAATTGCCAAAAAAGACGGTATTAAAATAGCTTTAAAACTTACCCTAAAATCCCCCAAAACTCATAATTTTCTTGTACTTTTTATATTGTGAAATTTTAATATAAGGGTAAATAAAGATGTACTTAAAAAATTATGTTTTCTTTTTATCATTCCAGTCTACTTCTACAACAGAAAAGAAGCTGATATTATCTAGGAGGCCGTCATCTAGGAAATTATCTAGGAGAAAGCATATCTTGTGAAAAGAGAGTGGAATATTTTAAAATGGTTTCTTTGAAGTTTGTCAGATATGCCAGAATAGATTTTTCAGTGCTGAGATATGCAATCTAATGTAGATTGCAAGTGAAAAATTAAACTAATCATATGTCTCATAGGAGTCCAAACTAATTTACAGCTTAAGATGAAGCAGGTTTCTCAATGGGCATTGGTGGCCAAAAGAGCAAACACATCACTAAAGAGGAAAAAAAGAATAGCAAATAAACTGTGATGGAAAAAAAAAATCTGTCATTGTTTGTAATGACACTGCAGCATCAGCTGTTGTCTTCGTAACAACATTTCAAAAAGGATATCACACGGGTAGTTCGAGCGGTTTCAGAAGAAAAGGTAAATAAAAAAAAAATGGGAATGGAATCAAGGGAATGGAAAAAAACTCTCACATGGAGATAAGTTAAAAATACAAGATATGTTTGCTATCATGTAGGGATAAATAAGAACATGGTAGATAAAAATAATGTTATGAATTTACTTGAGGCTTTCTGTCTGCAGTAGTTTTACAGGAAAGAAGAAGGCAATATTCAATTGCATTAAAGAACAGGCATACAAACGTAGTGAGACTCTACACTGGACAGCTAATATAATCTTTGTATTCCTCCAGCATTAGCAAAATGATGAAGACTGACAAGTGATAGTCAGGGTTTCTCTAAATAACAAATAGCCAGAGTTTTAACTATGGTCAAAGTTCATTGGAAGATATTTATAGGTATTAAAAAAAATCTTCATTAGATCAGGAAGAAATCTAGAGCATGTGTAGGATGAGAATAGAAAACACAATGTGTCCCTAATATGCTGGCTGTAGAAGTCTTATATGTTCTTCTGAAACACTTTGTACTGACGGCTAGACGATAAAAGGAATCTTTGGTCTGATTCAGCTGCCAAGTTCTTGATTTGTTCTGGGACACATCAAAATACTAAGTTTTTGACCTTACCTTTCAGAAACATATTAATTGCTTTAACTGCACTGACAATCAATCATTATGATACAAAATACTAAAGTTGCATGTGCCTGATGATGAACTTCAGACGCTAATTTAGAAGGCTGGAATGCACCTTTAAGTCTGTGATGGCCTGCTCTGTGTGTCAGAAGAGCTGCAGTCTTGTTCCAGGCCACCTGCAAAGGCTGTATGTGCCCTAACCCTCTGAACTGGATTCTCACCACATGGCTCTCTCTGACACGGTGTGTTTTTCTTCAGCCTCCTGCAGTCATCAGCTTGGCTCTGCTCCAGAGCCTCTGCTGTGTCCTCCTGCAGGCCTTATACTAGAGCAGGCCAAAGGATTACAAGAGGTTCTCCCGGCAAAGCAGCATTTCTTGTGCAGTAGGTATCTTGAAGCCTCAAACAGGAGAGGCCTCTGTAAAACTGTGTCAAAGGGAAGTGTCCTCTGGCTGTAGCTGATTGAATATTTGAGGTATCTTTGCTCTTTTTTCACAGGGAGATTGCTTTGTATTTGGTACAAGGGCAGGGTTCTGGGACAGTCTTCCTTTAAGCAAGGAGCCCCTTTGGTGAGTAGCAGGCTAGGTGCAGGTAGGTAGAAGAAAGTAGTTTGAAACTACTGGTGTTTCAGAGGTCTCCAATTAAAACAGATCCGAATACAAATTGCTCAGCTTATATTAGCATTTCAAGGCACTCATAGAAAAATGAATACACTTCATCCAGATAGTATTATTCCTAACACTGTATTTAAATGGTGAGCAATCACCCAGTAAATGCTTTTGTTCTGGTACAATGACAGACTGTGGTTTATGTGCTGTTAGCTTTTCCAGCTAGACCCTGGACCTTATGCTAGGGTTAATTTTAACCATCTCATGACTGCAATCTTTTCACAGTTTGGTTTACACTAGGATTTGAAAATGTGTTAATAAACAGTGCATGTTAAACTGAAGCTTTCTCTACCAGAGTGTCAGTAGAGTGAGCATAGCCACAGGGTACATAAGGATAACAGCTGGCAAGTGAGCTGAAGGATTTTTCACAATGGGGTATCCCTTTCTCCTCGTTCCCAGCCTGGCAAGATGGATATGATCTTGCTGTCAGCAAATGCCACTGCCTGATACTCTTGCATGCCAGAAAGCTGACTATTTGCAACACTCAGTTTCCACACAGCATATGCACAAGGAGGCCAGATTTCCAAACGTCAGTTTGCCTTACAGGTGGGGCCACATGACTCAGATTTCCAGGGAGTTACACAATATTGTTACCAGCCTCCTACCTTCCTGCCAGAACATGGTCACCAGACTCCCTAGGGTTGATGGTTTGGCTTTTATTTAATTGCAGCCTCAATTTTGCATGTTCTCCTGGACATGTGGCCCTTGGGTTAACTTTAACATATGGTAGATGTTGCACATTCTTCAGCAAGTTGTCTGCTATTGTGAAGTCAGGAGGAACGCCACAGGAGAAGACTGTATCTTTGCTATGTGAATGTATGCAAAGCAATTGGAGTAAAATGGCTTCTCCCCAGGGGAAACCTGTCACAGAAAAGAACTTTGACATGTAATGACATCTATAAGGGTCCACCAAAGTGAATGACTATGGGACAGTCCCACTGTGCCTTCCATAAACCAGGGCATGTGAGCAGAATGTGGGCTGCAGCTGTTGCTCATTCCTGTGGCATATTTCCCACCTGGCATGTTCACACAAGTGGCATTGCAGTGTGCAGTTTTCTTTGGAAGTGTGTGACTCTACTTGCTTACATTTAATTAGTGTATTCCTCATTCATCATCAGTTGCAAAAGGGAGTGGACCCACGCACCTTGCCTGCTGGCCCACTATAGCACAGGAGGCAGGAAGGCAGCACCTGTGGGAGCCCAGGGTAAGATGGGAGAATGAGGCAGGATGGGCTATGCTGCATCAAAACACCATGTGCTCCACTAGGGCCACCCCTGTGGCAGGGCACCAGGCACCCTTGTAGCAGTGACAGGTAGAAGTCAATCAAGAAGTCGATCATTTCTGTCCCTCCCAGCTGCCTAATGAGCCACAGCCTGTTCTCCACAGGTTATGGCATCAGAAGACAAAGTATTCAAAAGGTGTATTAAACAGATTTTTCTCTGAGTAAATCCCAGTCTAGAAGCCTGAAGTGTAATGGAGTGGCAAATCAATTATTTTTTCCTCCAACTGCTTATCTTCCGTAGCTTCTGGCTGTCTTTTTGCTGATTCTCAGAAAGGGTCATTTGAAGTGATTTAAAATGAATGTTTAAATGTAGCATGACTTTCAGAACTGTTATTAATATATGACTAATTTTCTAAGCAGTTAATACTTTTTAAGGACTCTCAAAATTTACTAGCACACTTCATATATTACAGCTTATGCAGAAATGCCAATTAACCCACACAATGTGCAGTCAAGATAGATGAGGATTGAGTCCCTACAGCCAGTGTAACAGCAGAGATTCAATGACCTGAAAATTGTATCCTTAGTTCCTTTGCTTGTAATTCATATAAATTCACCAGTGAAGTGTCTTTCCTCTTTTTATTAATCCCTTTTCTACAGTCCTGGATCTCTGTTGTTCAAGAAATTAGGACAGATGGCATATGATTTCTTGATTCTTCAGATCTGACTTCAGACTTGCAAGGGCTGCCCAGCCAGGCTTGATAAGCTGGAGGCTTGGGAACAGGATACAACCATCCTGGATATGTGCGCTAAATTTCCAGCTATGCAGAAAATGCGAAGGCATGTAACCAACCAGCTCTCCAGCTCCTATTTCTTGCATATTTGTCTTCCTTGCACATTTCTAAGTAAGCGTTACGTCTCCTCTTCTTTACTCAGTGTCAGCCCTTCCACATTAAATTTTGGTTGTTGCTGTCTGCTAGCCCACAAGTACAAGAATCAGTGCAGGACTATAGAGGATGTTCTTTTGGGCCTGGAGCAGAAGCTGAGAATGAAGGACTCATGACCTTGTCTGCAGTCAGAGAGGCATGGATCAGGATAGGATGACCAAAATATTTTAACAGGGAGCAGAAGTTACTTCTTCCATGCTGTCCCCCTTGTTTCCAAAGGCACGTAGTGAAAGTAAAATCCTAGTTTTGAATCCAGTTGCTGTACATTGCCCACATTTTCACACCTACTTTGTTTCTGGTTTGCATTTCAGAGCTACACAGCTGTCACAGGAAGCAGGGAAATGAGTAGAGCTGTAGATGCAAGTGGTTAGCTGACTAGGAGAATATTTGAAACTGTGCAAATCCTGATGTTGCTATCAGCCACACAACTCAAGGATATCAGAAAAAAAAAGGCATAACTAACAGAGGCTCTTAGAGACCAGCTGTAGTGAAAGCTGTGAGGTAATTCAGATTTCATGTTGCAAAGAAGTTCATTACAGTATTCCTTTTTCCCCTATGAAATTAGTTAATATTTAGCCTCAGAAAAAGAAGAAAGCAGTCCCTTGTTTGTCCTTGAAGACAAAAAGTGCTGTATACTGTTTCTGCTATTTTACAAATGTAAAAATTAAGGGAGGTAACAAGACTTCACTGACACAATAGAATTTCAGAAGTAATAGGATGCTTATGATGCTTAGAGTTGCAGGAACACTAAGCTGTGATTTGGTTTAGAAATCTTGTCCCACCAGCTGAGTTATTTATAACATTACACTCCTTTGTCCACCTCTTACATATAGCTCATTTTAAGAAGGAAGGGTCTTAAAACTGATAAAATATTCCTTTAAGAAGCTCTGAAATCAAGGAGAACTAGAAACCTACAGCTAAATGAAATTATGGAAATGGCACAAATCAATGTGTTATAAATAAGCCAAGAGTCATGGTGAAAAAAGAATCTCTTAGTCACCATCTCACAATCCTACAGTAAGTCTACAGAAGGAAACACATCTAGTGACTTAATAGGCAAAATTGATAGGATTAGATCAGTGCTGAGAAGCAGCTGCAGAGTCATATATATGATGGAATTACATTAAAAGGAGAAGGTCACAGGATTTAAGGATTCCCAATATTAAGCTCAGAAAAATAGTGAACTCATAAGTCAGCACTGCTAGATAGTTGGTCTTTGGCACAATATTGGTTATTGCACTAGGGGAAGAATAGTGCCATTTAACTGGCATAGCTATGTAGTTTGAGCCATGTACAGAGATGTATTTGTCCTGCTTGTACCACCAAAGTATCTTCAAGTTATGCATACCCTTTTTTTTTTTTAATGGCCTTTAACGGCTAGCCTGGGAAGGCAAAGATTGTTAAGAATCTTTTCTTCATTATCCATCCTTGCTGTTGATGTGTGTCAACAGCAGCAGATAAGAAGAAACTTGCTGTTAACAGATTGCTGGAAAATACCATGGTACTCATTGTCATTTCTGTAATGACAGTGGAACAATTAACTGTTAAGAAAAGGTGGATCTGCTTTCCATTTACAGTACTTCTATACAGGTAACAAGGACATACTGTCAGCTGTCACACAATATTATGACATAGCCAACCGAAAGAGGGGCACTCAATGGTTGCTCTACTAGCAAATCTCATTCATAGGTCATGGCTCCTTAAGGTATTTTTGTAGTGCTTTTAGATACCAGACTAGGAAATAGTATATGAAGTATCCCTTAAGGTAAGGGCTGTGCTGTGGACAAGCCACTGCTCCAGGCAGACAGGAGCCTTATCATCCTTAAATAATTTATTGTCATGTGCAGTTCCCTTCATATCTGCTTCACCTGATCCTTGAGTCAACTGGAATTACCATCAGAGGTCAGGCTTCTGCTACTGCTGCTTCCTGCTCC
Source organism: Bombycilla garrulus (assembly GCA_013400315.1). Classification (NCBI taxonomy): domain Eukaryota; kingdom Metazoa; phylum Chordata; class Aves; order Passeriformes; family Bombycillidae; genus Bombycilla; species Bombycilla garrulus. The sequence continues at coordinate 53,364 of VXBU01017682.1, read as the reverse complement.
TCTGAAGTCAGTGGCAACAAAATTCTGCTGCCAAGAGTGTTTCTCATGCACCTTTCAGTCACTCTTTTTCTCCCTTTTGCAGAATTAACAGCAAATGCCGAGGCAGACAAAGAATGAAATACGAGGTTTTAAAAAACACAAATCCATTGTCTCCTTGTGTCTTGGTTTTGAAAGACAGGTGCCTGCCAAGCAGGGCAGGAGCTTCTTTTAGAACAGGGAAAAAAAACCAAAAAAACAAAAAAAACAAAAGCAAACCACCTCCCTCCAAATTATTAAAAGGGGCTCTCAGGCAAAGATATTAGGATAAGAATAACAGTTCTTTAACATGTATAAACAAAATAAAGTAAAACAAAAACCAACAAACTTCAACCTAATAGGAAAATTAGAACAAGATGCAGTATTAAACAAAAAGACAAACCCTGACAGTTAGAATACAACCTGACACCCTGTCAGTCAGGGTGTTGGTAGCAGTCCAGTTTGAATGGTGGCTCCAGTAGTCCTCCTGGAGTAACAGATGGTTCTGCTGAAGCAGAGACCCTGTAGAAGGGTGAAGTTTTCTTCCAATGGTCCAGTGGTGTTGTTGAAAGGTCTGGTCCTTCCTCTGGGAATCCAGTGGGAGAGAAGGCTGCTCCTCTGGGAATCCAGTAGAAGGCAGATGCCTGTTCTGTCCAAATGCCCAGATTATATCCAGGTGGGAGTGCTTGGCTCCTCCCCCTGGGCAGAGCTTCTCACAATGGGCTGATGTCATTCTCTGAGTCATGTGGTGGGTCCTCACAATGGCCCATTAAACACAAATGGCTCCCGGAGGGAGTTATCTATGACTCATAAGGCAAGGTGTTAATGGCCCATTAACAGGAGATGGTCCGGGGGAGGAGGTAAGGAGAACACTGCCCCTCCTAATTTTAACAGTCCATGAAGATGGAGATAGAATACAGACCTTCTGGAATATGTTACATTGTAACCTAGGACACCTTGGCAATATGCATTCCTTATGGCTGCTACCTTCTCCATTCTTAATGGAAAATCTGGTAATATTGTTTCACATCCAGTTGGTATTAGATGTATACTTGCTCATATTTGCCTTGCTGGCTTATGGGATGACTAAACATGCTGAGAATGTTTTGGTAAACATGACAACTACCTTCAATATTTCTGGATGAGTGATTTTAAAAGCATATTTTAGTACCCTCTTAATTCGTATTTAAAACAGCCTCTACCTCTATACTCTTTGCTGGTTTCTTTTGGGTCCTAGGATAACTAGTAATCAAATGTAATCAAAGCATGAAGTCAAGCAGAACATCATAATTCTGTGAGTGCACTAATAAACACAGCAACTTTCTCAAATAATACTTCAGTAAAAAGATACATATTTTCATGGCTTAAATTTCCTGAACATTGAGTTTGAATAATAAGCGAGTGGGAAAATGACCACGTACACAGGAAAGAATAGAAGAGAGTCAGGCAAGTGATAAAGAACAAATGGCTTAGAAGCTAATAAAAAGTCTTCAGAAAGAAAGCATTAAGAAATCATTGATGCAGAAAGTCAATAAAATAAACAGCGATTACAAATTTAAATACCTAATTAATGTTATCTTGTTACAAAAGAGCACCTGCAAAGCGCTAGTCTTTTTACAGTTACTGACTGGTGGAGTAAAATAAAAGGAGAAAATTGTCACTGGCAAGTGTGGTTAAAAGGAGTTGACAAATTGACATTAAGTGCTCCGTCAAATGGTGACTATCCACACTGTTATTAGCTCAGCCCATCCTTGCAGATGCTTGGGCTTTGTTTAGCGCTCAGTGTTATCCCTTAATTTCTCCTCAGTTTGTTCTATATCATGTAATAGGTTTGGTGAAACACAATTCAACACAATGAACTAAATTTACCAAAGGAAAAGCAGGAAAGATTTTCCTATTTTACTATATTTCCTTTAATTTTAAAAGTCATTAAAACTTAAGTATATAGATACTGGCAAAATACTCACATTTATGAAGTGGGATTTTTCTACATTTTATAATACTACAGCCTGAGTCAATATACTATACACTATAAACCTTACGAGACGTATGTTTGTTGCAATCTTTGAGCCTTTAGCAAGGCCTCCGTGGAGAGAAAATGCATAGTCATGTACTAAACTCTACTTCCTAAGACCCTCTGTTATCTCCCTGTAACACTATTGGCTACATTCCAGAAACCCAAGGCTATAGGTTAACTCACCCAGACCCCAAACTATTGGCTAGTTCTCCCAATCCTACCTAACCCTATAAAAACCCCTACCTCTGCCCAGTTCAGCAGAAGACGCCGTTCCTGGACCCCTTCACGGAACCTCCAATAAAGACTTAGTGGAATGCGCCGCTCGGCTCTTCTCGTCTCTTCACCCCTGAGCTAGCAAAGCGACTACCTGGCAGGCTTCGAGCTGAAATCACTGAGAGCTGAAATCACTAAAAGAGCTGAACCGCCTGATAGCCTCAGGCTGAGCTTGCCAGGGTCAGTCTGCAGCTAGGGCATCTGCTGGAGGTCTCCAGGACAAGAGCCGTTCCCGGGACCGGGACCTCGCTGTCCGGGCAATCTAAAGAGGTACTGGGGGTCTGACGGCCTCCCAGGCAGGCCACCCGGGCAAGGCGGGCAACCCCCGGTCACCGTTTTATATGTTGAAGGTTTAATCCCAAGACTTTGTCTGGACCCTCTCCTTTCAGACTGACTTATGGAATATTATTGGACTCAGTGAAATAAACACATCAAACACACTGTTATGGCTCATGGAAAATCTTGCATACATACTGGAACAAGCAGAGGATTATAGCAGTCATATTGTGACTGTACCTGCTGACTGTCTTCAAACAGGATGTAAACAATCATGTAGCAGGAAGGCACAGCATATGACCCAAAATAAAATGACAGAGAGTTTTTATTTTGCTTTTTGGTGAAAACTCAAGGTAGAAACCACACAATATTTTCATTAAAATGGTAGAATTGTGCCCATCCTGTCCCCATCATGCAAGTGCCTGCCCTCCAAGCTATCCTCTAGAGGACTTGAAAAAAATAACACAACATTAGTGTGTTTTAAGTAAGTGGCATTTATTTAAAGACAGGCAAATTGGGGGGAGTGGTATATTTTGGAATTCGATGAACCTCTGTGTGTCTGACTCTGCTTAACCACAGCTCATGTGAAGCATTTTTGTGTAAAAGAAGATTGAAGAGCCTGGACTGGTTGTTGCGAGACTGGAGAACATTGACCTCATTGAACAGATGTGGATTCAGCTGTAATAAAGTCAGAGTGTTTCTCTTCCCAAGGGCAGAACAAAAGTAAGTTGTATTTGATGATCAAATCCACTGGAAGGTGCAACAGGATAAAGGAAGATAGTATTTACCTTACTTAAGCTATGTCCCCATAATTCCTTTTCCTACTCCCCCTGCCAACACTGCACCAAGTCAGCTGCAACTTCATTCTCTGCTGATACCCTAAGTGCACAGTTAGAAATGAGTGCATTGTGGTTTGCATTATTTAATTTGTTTCTGTGACAAGTTCTTATTTCTAGAACCAGAATTTTCTTCCTGAGGTTAAATTACTTAGAGTTTTATTAAATGAAAGCCTCTTTTATTGATAAAAAATAGCAAATAATGACAGTGATGAGAATTCTAGTTAAAAGTTTATGATTAAAATTAATTTATGCAATTTTTTTTCCTATGGAATATCCTTTCCAAGAAAAAGTCATTGTATTGACTAAAACTTTGGGGATTTTTTTTTTTTAAGGAACATCTGCCAATATTAATTTATATTAGTCAGCTACCTTCATTTGCTTGGTTCAGAGTACTCCTATATTTAATTTAGCTGTCTTGATATGGACCTCATCCACCAGGGAAACTCCCAAGCTTTTGCAGCTGTATTTATCCTGATCTTTTATGAAGTGGGTTAGCTAACAAAAAGTGGTTTCTGATATACAGTTTATGTTTGCAAAGTACCCAGATTCCAGCCTGGCCCCCTTCATTGTGCAGAAGGAAAGGCTTCCTCAGCACTGCAACAAAAGCTAAAGTGTAAGGAGGCAGCATTAGCATGAGCAGTGTTTTGTGGCAGTGCTGATCAGCATGTAGTGTGATACATGAATTTGGTTAGTTTGGAATGAAGACCACCTATCTCAACAATGTCTACCTTTAACTGGGAAATGAATGAAATAGAACAACTACACTGCATGTGGTAAAAGGTACCCTCCACCAAAATTCTACTTCTAGAAAGTTATTAATTGGTGTTCCTGATTTGTTCAGGTCAGTTTTATAGAAATTCATTAGATGGTACATCTAATCAGTTAAAATACCATCTCCTATTTTTTTTGTTTCCAATTTATATGAAGTTTAAATGTACACTAGTTACAGCAAAATAGCAACAACCTGATGACAGAGAGAAAATAATAAGCTCAGCCCCTGCCTTTTCTATGAGTCTCATAATATTCCTTAGAAGTCAGAGACAAAACTGCCACTGACTTCAGAAATGAATTGCAAGGCCTTTGGCAACAGTGTTGAAAGCCTTCTGCAAGGCTTTTAACACTGTGTCTCACAATATCCTCACGGGCAAACTCAGGAAGTGTGGACTGGATGAGTGGACAGTGAGGTGGACTGAAAACTGACTGAATGGCACACCCTGAAGGGTCATAATCAGTGGCATGGGGTCTAGTTGGAAGCTTCTCACTAGTGGTGATCCCCTAAGGCTCAATAGTGGAGTGTTGTTTAATTTATTTGTCAGTGATTTGGATGAAGGGGCAGATTGCCTACTCAGCAAGCTCACTGATCACACAAAGATGGGAGGAGCAGCTGGTACCCCAGAGGGCTGCACAGCCCTTCAGGATCTTGACTGGTTGGAAAGATGGGCAGACAAGAACTGAAATGCAAAAAAGGCAAATTCAGGATCTCTTAATCCTGCATCTATGGGAGAATAACCCCGTACACCAGTAGAGACTAGGGTCCTGGGGGTCCTGGTGGACAAGATGCTGCCCATAAACCAGCAGTGTGTGTCCTTGTGGCCAAGAAGGCAAATGGTATCCTGGACTACATTGGGAAATGCACAGAAACTGATGCCCAGGAAGTTCCAGCTGAATATGAGGAAGAACTTTTTTACTGTGTGGGTAACCACACACTGGAATAGATTGCCAAGAAATATTGTGGAGTCTCCTTCACTGGAGATACTCAAGAACCCTCTGGATGCAATCTTGTGCTCCAGGATGAACCTACTTGAGCAGAGAATTTGGACCACATGACCTGCCGTGGTCCCTTCCAACTTGACCTATTCTGTGATTGGACACCAATTATATAAAACCACAAAACCACTAATACCTAGTGGATTTTTTCCTTAACACAACATGCTTTTAAAAACTCTGGCTTCTAGGTCATAAGAGACAAAGATATTAGGGCTTTGCAATCCTTTCTAAAAAAAAAAAATCACCTCAACTCTACATACATACATTGTGCTAAAAATAAGTTTTTAATAACCACGTTTAGTCCTGTTTGATAAAATGTTGATATAGTTAAATATGCAGACTATAAACTTAGAGCTGTATGTCTTTCCAAGTACTTCTTGTTGGGTTCATTAAGTTGAATGAGAAAGTTTGCAGCCTTCCATATCATTCTATGAGGCTGTGATGCAGTCACTTTAGAATCAGCCTCATTTTACAGAGCAGGAGGATCCTTGATCACACCAGGATTTTCCCCTACACCTGAGAAAAGTGAACAGGTGAGTCCAAATTTTCAGCATCTCTTTCTCTCTCCTGGTATAAAAAGCAATGGAGAAAATCCCACAAAAGATCACCCAGCAATGAAGCCAATTCTACCTTTTCAAGGAGGTAGTATTGAAGAAGTATTACTTCAGAAAATATAGTCTTTCCTACAAAAAAGAAAAGATTTAGTAACAAGGATCCAGGAAAGATAATTCCTCTTGGTTGATCTTCTCTGGATCTTTTTTATAAATTCATGTTTCCAGCATATAAAAAGCCAGCATTGCATATATGGTTTTGATAAATTTATTTTTAATAAAGTTGCCATAAAACAATCTTAGTGATTCCTTTGGAGCCCTGTGAAATGTAAAATCCTTGAAAAAACTTCTCCACCTTTGCCTTGTGCTTCCAGTAAATATCCCCCAAACATCATTATGGTGCTATTCTCGAGCCCTTGGAAGTAGTAGTGCTGCAATGCTGTGCAGCATCAGCAAGAGTATACCAGCTTATTTGCTGTGAATTTCTGTAGTCTAGTATCATACTGGCAGTCCAATACTTCTGACAGTGAAAACCTTTTGTACTCATTTGGTTTCTCAATATTCAGTTTATCCATCAAACACTGAGATAGTAGCAACTGCATGGATTTTTTTTAGACACATCCAACATTAATTATACTGATTGAATTAAATTTTGTACAAATTCTCTCCCTTACAGCAAACAAAACAACAGCAAGGGCAGCTCTCATGCTCTGTATATCACATGTGTCAGGGACAGTGGATACAGGGGGGATGGTTGAGGTTATTCCCACTTTTACCAGCACATCTCAGGGTAACTTCATTTGGATTCCTCTAGATCTTTACTTCCAGAGGAGGTGGTCTACTGAGCTATTGCAAAAAGCAACATACTCATTTTTACTCATATTTATATTACATTATCTATGCAGGTTTTCTATTTCTGTATGCAGCAAGACCATGTGAGGGTGGAAAAAACCCCTCATCTTGTCTCCTGGATGCTGCAACTGACATTTATAAATCTTTACACTTTTTATCAAAAACACAGTTGCTAAACAGTTGTTTATCCCCCCAAAAAGGCACTGTGGATGAGAATAAATTGAAGGAGAGATAAATCTCTGAACAGATTTTGCTTCTGTATCCATGTTGGTGTGCCTGGACACAAAGCAGCTATTAGTCTGGGTTGACCAGCTGATTTGAAGAGTGGATGGTAACTTTGCGTATCAAGAGGGAGACAAATGCTCTGAAGAATACAAATGGGCTGCAGCCACTAATTGGAGGAGTGTTACCCAGAAGAAGAGGTAAAATGATGACACTGGTCAAAGACTAAATATAACATTTAAATCAATGTGTATATATAATTTTTTGTGTAATAATATAGTACCTATACACCTGACCTGGCAGACAAAGTTTGTTGGTGCTTTTTCTTTTTATGGGAGGAATAAAAACAACCCCTTTTTCATAGCTGGGATGAAGGTACTCCCATTTTTCTGTTGATTAGTTATCCCCCATTAACTTGTAAAAGAGAGAACACATGCAGGGTTGAAACAAAGCTGGGAAAACTTTAAGTATTTTTCTCTGGTTTTGCCTCTCCATAAGTCTAGAGAAAATAGACAGTATTATATTTCCAACTCAGAAAATGCTTAAAGCCATGTCCACTGTGTCAGTGCCCATAATAGCTGTGGCCTGTATCTGAGGGAGGAGATAAGATGGTCAGCTTCCATTTGAGGAATCAGGACTGTATTTACAGGACACATAAGCTGTCATATTCACTACACAGTATAAACAGCGGTAGTTACCCCAGCAGGGAGTGTGGCCCATTGAGTTATCACTTCAGCTTTCTGGTCCCTTTTCCACTCAACTAATTTAAGTGAAATAATGTGTGACCTATAACCTTTAGAATTTTGACACAGTCAGTATAGCTAAGGGAGTTTTTAATTACTATCTAGAGTTCTAAAGATAAACTTGTATCAAACAACTATTGTGTATCTGATTTTACCCAGTCCTTTGATTTATATTTTACTTCCAAGTCACATAAAAAATGAAATAACCTTATTCTTGCAATGTAATTATGAAATTAAAAAATGGATGCTTTAGTTTAAAAATGCCAGAATATATATGTGATAATTTTTAGAAATTAAAATGCTAGTTTAATACATTCAGCATTAATTTAACAATATTTTCAGTCAGCCCAAATGTATATTTTGGGTGAAAATAAAGTTCTGTACAGCTGTGACATAAGTATAGTGAAATTCATAAGAACGATATTTAAATCTGTTATAAGAAAATAAAATTTATTACCAACCTGTTAACTGTCCCCTAGCTCCTAGGCAAATAGTAATTTACATCTAGATGGGGTCTTAAAACCAAATAACAAATAGCATCAGCTTCATTCAGATATGAACACAAAGTATTACCAAGTAACTACCAGATGACAATGTGACAGTGATGTTAAATGAGCTCTGAAGAAAAAATCTGAGATGACCTGGTGAATGTTCTTCTGGGCAGAATGTAATTACCTTGGAAGCTTTCTGAAAATTACTAAAAAATAAGAGAATTTATTTCTGTCAGTGATTTCTGGAATTTTCGGGACTGTGGTTTAATAAGACAGCAGATGACTCCTAGGCTGCCAGGACTGGAACATAGTTTGCAGCCACAAGATGGGAGGTACTGATCTCGCAGGAGTTCACACTGACAATGTGAATTCCCTGTAAATGATATGACAGACCAGCATTGTAGTAGCTGACTTTTTGTGCTAGATTAGAGCTCTCATTCCATGGAGAGTCAGGTATTGTCTGTCCCCTCACAGCTGTCACAGAGCTGGCAGAGGCTCCAGATTGCATGTTCATTGGCAAGTCGGGCACACCAGTGTGACTGGTCAGAGCCCAGATTTCACTAAGCATTGGAGACAAGGCCTGGCTACTGAAAGTTTGCAGCCCTGCAAAGCATGTCTGGATGCTGGGGAAACAAGATGCATACAGTATACAGTAAATTTTGATGTCATGGAGGTTTCCCTTTGTTAAATAAATTCTAATGTGACACTATAGCCCAAACCTGGCCACATGAGTAGGCATGAAGCAGATGTTTCTGAGGGGCCGGTTGAAGTGTGACACATTGTATCTAGTTTAAGATAAGACCAGCACTTTTGCAGCTGCCGGTCTTTGCTCAGAGTTGTGCAAACCTCATTACAAGGTTTTTTTTTATATTTATTTAAAATTCGTACAGAAGACTGACTACTCTTACTGAAGTTTGAGTGGGCCTAGTTCAGTGTAGAATACATTCAGGTAGTTAAGCAACATTGCAATCAAGTGAGCTATGATGGTATCATAATTAGGACATACATTTTGGCACACTTTCTTTAGAAATCTAGAGCAGGAAGCCAAATCAAAGTGAACAAGGAAGACAAATGAAGCATGGAGACATACTGACTCAGGCAATCCCTGCTTCCTCCTCTCCTTCTGAACCGTCCTCATAGGGCAGTTCTGCTTCAGCTCTTGGCTTTAATTGGAGCCCAGCACAAAGCAAAAAGCATCACATAGATTTTAAACTTTCTTTCAGCTAGGCCTATTTGTCCATGTATCTTTCCACGGTAGCTGAATTAATTACCGTGACATGTCTTTCCAAGTGACAAAACTTGCTTGTCTGCCAAGATAAAACATTTGGAGGGCTGCGAAGTGATGTAACCTGGGGACACCTCTGTATTGCTGTATTTTAAGTGCTATTACACAGAGCTCTGCTAGTGATTGGAATTCAGGGCATACTATTTGGTAATTGGGTGAAGCTGGACTGGTCTCTTCAAAATAATACAACCCCACACAGGAGTCAGGACTGATGTGACATAGCTTTTGTAATGAAGACTGCTGCCCTGTTAGTGTGATTGTTAGGTGAAACTATTAGAAAAGCTTGCAAAACTAGTAGCACAAGAAGCTACAAGGGAGCACAAAACTGCCGGGACCAGCAGGTAGAAGACATGTTAGAAGAATGACAGCTTGTTGTCATGACTTGCACTGCCACTTCCCCTGTGCCCATGGTCCTTCATCTTCCCCAGGAGGGCATAGAGCAGTCACACAACACCCAGGCAGTTCTTGGCTCTTCTGCTTGGCACATCATTAGCAGTCTGATGATACTGACCTATGGAAATGGGACTGGCACCAATGCTTTTGCAAGTATCAACCATAGCCATCTCTTCTGCTTAGAACAATGCAGTTCAGATTTAGATAACAAGAAGTCTCAGTGGTTTGTGTTATTGGCACCTGTACTACCCAGTTCATTAAAAGGACTGGTCCAGAGTCTTATCACAGTTGCCTATGTGCAAATCTGATGCTACTCCAGAAATACAGTAGACTAAATGAGATTTAAAAAAAATAAAATTGTCTGATTGCTTCCAAATCTTCAGCAATCCTTTAAAATGAAGAGGTTTTTCTGCAGCTTTTCCTGTTTTGGTGGACAAATTCCTCCAGGTGACCAGCAATGTGGCTCAAGGTCTTGAACTAGCAATGTGTAGGCTCTCAGTTTTCTCTTTTCCTTTTTGGAATGGTAACATAAGTTCAGTTACTTTTGAAGAATCTGTGTATCTGTTTTTGTTTAGTTATTACTAACTCTTGTTAGTAATTACAAAGTGCCCAGGCTAGGCTTTTGAGGAACCAGTCCTAATTTTAGCATCTTGGAGTAAGTTCCTTTAAGGTATGAGATCACATATGAAACCACAGTTTTTAAAGTGCTACTGGGCTCCCTTTTGAGATATTACAACTTTAGGGGGTAGGAAAGAAAAACAACATGGTAATATCTCCCTTCAAAGCACAATATTCAGGCATTCTTATTCCATAGTCATATCTTGGCTACAGCTACAATTTGAATTCAGTTAAAAACTTTTAATTGGTCATTCTTCCAACCATTTCCAAACTACTACTCATTTTCAGATATGCCTAGAGATCTATTGTCCTAACTTAATTTCAGTCTGACACAAAAGTCAATTACACTAATTGTTCAGCAGGAATTAACCTCTTATGCATCATTACATTATTACTGTTGCTATGTTCATTTTGCAAATATCTTTCCTTTATCTGTACATAAGCAAAGCTAAGCACCAGTACCTGTGAGTTTCAGTACTGAATGGGAACTAACTATTTTATTGGAATGAGAACAGACATAAATATTGAATGTTCTTCTAAACTGATTGGAATATTGAAATAGGCTGCAAAGAGACAGGTTATCCTCAGCTGTGGGATAATGACACCGATTTTCTGATTAAAAATACCTTTACTTTAAATACAATTATTAATGAAGTAAATGGTTATCTGTGTATTGACAGATATTAAAACAGTATCTAAAGAACTTTTAATTCGATTTCAAAGTTGATGCTTCCTGAGGTCATTCTGATGATGTGTCCTCCTGCCTCCATTTAAAACCCACTTATGCACATCCATTCAGAAAAGAGAGTGATGTGGACGATTTGAGAGACATATGTGTATGAGTAGCAGCCAGCTCAGGTGTTTGTGAGAATGTGCTGAAAGATAAGCTCCCAGGGGAAATTCTAGGGGAGTTCTAGGTGAGCTGGAAGAGGGGTGAAATCTGACTGTGAGAACAAGGCAGAGAAATTGGAAGGAAGAAGGATAGGCAATTTTTTGGTACTGAATAAAAGGAGTCTTGATTATTTGAGCACAGAAATGTTTTCTTATGCTCAGAAAAATCATATTTTTATGTCAGGAAAGCTTAATTAGGGGTGGGAACTAATGGTCTGTTTTCCCTCTGAACTGAAATTACAGCAAAGCCCTGGATTTTCACATTTCATGTCAGAGAAGAATCCTGAGACAAAGTGAAGGAAGAAGAGATGGGGCCAGGCACACCTGGCAGTGGTGCTAGAACTTACACTTTTTACCAGACGATTTGAAGGACTAGGTGTCTGTACTCTCTCCCCAAGAAGCAACCGCAAGAACTGAATTGGAATAATAATACAGACACTTAGGAAATTGTGTAATCAATAAAACAGAAACATTCACTAGAAGGTTTACCTGCATGGCTCGTCAGCCATCCTGTCAAACCATTTTCTGAAACTTCCCTGAAATGTCCTAGATGGAAATTATCTCCATATAAAGAAGATGTTTGTTTCCTTTAAATTGATTTGGCATTTTCCACAGCATTATGTTTGATTTATTATTTTATTCAGCATGGAAATGTCAGCACAGACATGAGGAGCTGTGCAATTAATTTTTCAGGAAGGGCATATAGAGCCAGTGGGGTGAAAAGAGCAAGTTAGCATAGAACAAAAAAGCAGGATGATAAAACTCCGAAGTATGGCATGTGCAGAGGTCTGTGTCTGAGTATTCAATAGTCTGATGGAAAGTATGATACAGAGAAGAAAACAGAAGCCATCTAAAATAAACTGACGCAAGGCAGAAAACCAGTGATGTTACAGAAGCTACTATTTCAAGTAATTTTGTGTATGTTGGGACCACCACATGTACAGTTCTGTGGCTATAGCTATACTAAAGCCTTCTGTAAAGTTTAGTGGAATCAATTGCAGTTTTCCTTTCACAGTGTATCTCTAGCAAGACATGGCAATGAGATAAGGAATCGGAGGCAAAAATCTACATAAAACGAAAAAGGTTTTCTTTAGCCAGGAATGAAAAGCCACAGTTCTAACCTCAATCTTGTTGCTGATGAGTCGTGTGCTTTCTGACGCTTTTCCATGTCATATTTATACCTGTTCGCTGTAGCCGCGTTCCGAGTAAAGTCACTGAATGTTGGAGTCCTTCCACCCGGGACAGTCCCGTTTCCCGGTTAAACACCTCAGCCGAGAGGGCCGGGAGCAGCGCTCCGGGCAGGGGTCACTCTCGGGGACCGGACTGCGAAAACCTACCCCGGCCCGCGTGGCTGTGCAGATTTCATAGAGGGCTTTTCACAGCTGCCACCTGCCTACTCCAATCGGGCGACAGCCTTTCCAGGCTCGCCGGGACCCCGGCTGGGCGGCGAAAGGGCGGGGGTGGCACGGCGCGGAGCCGCCAGGGCGGCGGGGCCCCGAGCCGGAGCTGAGGTGGAGTCCGAGGCCGGTGGGTACAGCTGCTGCCGACAGCCTCAGCCGCCGTGAGTGCCCCTGGCACGGGGTCCCGCTTGCTCGGGTTGCGTCACTTCGGTTTCGGACTTCGGTAAGGTCTTTCGGCCGGGGAAAGGGGCGGGGGAAGGCGGCTCCGGACCGCCCGGCGGGGCCCCGAGCAGCGGCGGGAGCGGGAGGGAGCCAATGGGTGCCGGCGCGGTCGAGTGACAGGCGGGGCGGCCGTTGCCCTCGCCGGGCGGGGAACCTGCACGGCGGCGCTTGGCAGCATCGTCCGCAGTTGCGGGGCTCACACACGCCTCCATCCTCCTCTCTCCCGGCAGCAGCTCACACGCGTCTCGCCGCGGGCAGAGCGGAGCGGGGGGCGCCGCGGCAGACAAAGCAAAGATGGCAGGGATCCTCGCCTGGTTCTGGAACGAGCGGTTCTGGCTGCCGCACAACGTCACCTGGGCGGACCTGCAGAGCACGGAGGAAGCCGCCTTCCCGCAGGCGGAGGACCTCTACCTCGCTTTCCCCCTGGCCTTTTGCATCTTCATGATCCGGCTGCTCTTCGAAAGGTAACGCCGAGCCCCTCGCGCCATCGTGGGCTTGGCCGGGATGGGCGGGCCCAAGGGCAGCCGAGGAGCTTCGTCAGCCCGGCGTCTTCCCCCGCTGGTGCTTCTCTGCCGGCCTTACCGGGCCCTCGCGTTATCCCTGCCCTCTCGGTCGGTCACGTAGCGGGCCCTATGCAGGAAGGTGGAGGGGTTCGAGAGGCAGCTGGCGCGCCGTTCCCGCTGCCTGCAGCGCGGCCCGGCGCGGGCACTAGGAGGCGAGGTCAGCCCGGGAATGTGCGCAGCCCTCCCGCCACCTGCGCCGGCCGCGGCGGGCGGGGGAGCAGGGCCCTCGGGCACTGTGCGGATCGGGGCGCCTGCCCGCGACCCACGGGCTGCGGTGGGGTCCTGTCCGTCCTCCTCAAGGAAGCTGCGCAAGAAGAGCAGCAGCGCCGGGCCGCGTGGGAAGCGGTCCTAGCAGGAGAGTTTTTCCGTGCACCCGCCGTAGGGCCGCGCTCCACAGCGGAGCCCGTGCTGGGTTCGCTGCGCGGCTGGGAGCGGCGGCGGGGAGATGCGGCCGGTTGCCCCTGTTCAGCGAGGGGCCTCAGGTGGGACGGGGCAGTTCCTGGTGAGGGCAGCCCGGGGCGTGGTCGGTGCAAACGGTATCAGTGAGCAGTCCATGCCGAGTAGCACAACACTCATGGGGCTGTCAGGATGTGGAAGCTCAGTGCTGAAGCGTGTCAGACGCTGTTCATCTCTGAACCAAACTCACCGTTCTTCGGGGCTGCACGTTTCACAAATGCATAAATATGTATGTTTGTGTACTTAAACACAAGGCGTCAGACTAGCGATCGGTCAGCAGTGACTGTATTTACTGTGGGTGTTTCCGTGCGGGTGTTGAGCCAGGGCCGCCTGTCTCGGGGAGGCAGCTGAAGCCAAGTAGGTGCTCACTTGCACACGCTGCTGCGCCGCCTGACAAAGGTGGTGCTCCCTCAATAGCAGAGAACAAAAGAACGATTCCTTATGGCAACACCTACGTGTTGCAGTGTTGTCTTCTTGGGTATGCTGTTAGGGTAGTCAAGCAAGATAGAGGAAGACCGGTAGTTACTACATGCCAGAGAAGGGCTGTAAAGATATTTTTAAAATGATAAAACAGCAGATCTGCCAGGTACCACTTCAAATTTCGTAAGCATTCACTCTCCCTGGTTAGAACTTGCCTGTATTCCTAACTTGGTTGAGAGGACCATATTTGTTTTGAAAAATAAGCTGTCATGGGCTGCTGTTATCTTGTATGTTGCTTTGCAGATTTACTGAATAGGACACCAAAAGTTGTCATTTGCCTGAAAATCTAAGGTTGTGAAAAGTTAATTGAAACAATTGAGTTAAATGTCGTAATATAGTTACAAGTCTAGTAATGAGTACAATTACAAGTATTTAAATTATGTCAAATAATTATTTTTTTTTGCAATCTGTGTGATGTGCACTTTTGAGTGTTGAAAGTGGGCGCATGATCTCTTGTCATCTGAACTGCAGTATGCACCACAGCAGGACTGTGTTTTGATGGAGAAATAGAGAGATAGTTTCAGGCTCAAGTTTAACTCACATTTCTGCTAATCCTGATGGGGATGTTGTTAGCATGGTAGAAGCTACTCTGATTGTGTAGTAGATTTCACCCACTTACTCTGGTTATTTTTCTTCATTCATTTAAAATAATATTTAATTTTGCAATGCATTATATATTTAAGTATTAGTTATACATATAGATGAGAAAACCAGTATTTTTAAATTTCTCTCATATTCATTAGACTGATTTTGAAATTTGTATCTATAAATGTGTTCTGCTAACCTGATTGTAGATGAGAGACCTCCAAAGATGTTCTACTAACAATTACTTAGGTGTGTATTTTTTTCCTTTTAAAACTGAAATCTATTTCAAAACTCCACTGTGAGAGTAGGATCAGGCTGTTTTGTATGGGATTAATCCAAATGCCATGGTATAACAATGATTTTTCATGTAGAGCATTTTATTAAAGCAGGCTGAGGAAAAGAAACTGGACCTGTTTCCACTAATGAAAGCAGGGAGATTCTGTATGACTTTAAATGAGGTATTAATTGGTATGAGGTCTGTAGCCTTTTCATAGCTATTGAGTTAATGGGGTGGCTTTTCAGATATAGTGACTGTGTGTGGCAGGTGCTTTGAAGCTCTGAGCTACTTAAAGTATGTGTTCCCACAACAGTCATGGAAGGGGAGCACTCAAGTCTCCAGTAATTCAGGTGTAAGCGGAGAGTTTTGACAGAAGGAAATGTGCCCTTATGTAATAAGCAAGAACAGAGCAAGCAAAATGACAGTGATCTCTGCCTACACCTTCATGCTGCTGAGCAGCTGTTGTCCCTTCTGACAATCTCCGCAGTCCCGGGCGACCTCACAATGTACAGAAAAGTCCAGGTCTCCAACCCGTGTTGCTGAGGGAATAGTCTGGAGTCGTTTGTTCATGTTCTCAAGGCAGTTTATTAGTTCCTTATCAAAAGTAGATTTCTCTGCCCCGCCAGGGTCGACACAGCAAGCGTCCAGAGACACACTGTGCCCGCCCCAGGTTAGCTCTAATCTTTTATACTAATAACTACGTATTTAATGTTTATCATTAATTACCAATCCGTGCCCCTCACACCACAATGTCCAGATCTGTGTCAAACCAATCCAAAAGTGCCAACATCACCAAGAAGATGGAGGTTATGAAGAAGAACAAAAGATAACATGCCACATGTAAAAATTCTTCATCTTGTGCCTCAGACCCCCCTGTACAGTTCTCCAATCCCCCTGTACAGGGCCTCAAACCCCCCTGGACATACACTCAAATTCTTTTCTTTTTACTTATAACTACTACTATTTTTCTATCTAAGTTTTTGTGACTTGAAATTCTTCATACAAAGTTGACAACGTGTTCCATGGATTAGAATCAGAGCCACAGGCATTTTCAGTATCAATCCAGGGTCTCTGGCAAGGCTGAAAAGCCTCCTGACCAGGTTTTGGGTCAGCCAAAGGCATCATAGGAACCCCCTGGGTTCCAACATCAGTACTTTTTTTTTAAGTCATGTAAACAATGAAGGATACTCCCTGTACTATACAATGCCTTCAGGTAATGTAAGTATTCAGTAATAAGTCTCTGTCTCCCTCGATCCCTTCCAGTTCTACTGTGGGAGAGACAGGCTAAAGCTGAATGGAAACTGATCTTACAAATAGAAGGATGTTGTAATTTTGATTGGCCTAAGAAAGATAAAGAAACATCCTATTCTGGACAGATACAATTTTTCTTCTTTTGTTTATGGGATAATGTGGCTCCTCTCCCTCTGTGCTAGACCTTAATGCTCAGAAGCAGCATCCTTTCCTAAACTCCTAAGCATGTCCTCTGTGAGGAGTGTGTGCTTATACAAAAACAGTATTCACTCAGCAGTCAGTGTGCTTGTTGGGCACAAAGCAATACACTTCTGTTTTAGAGATTTCTCTCAAGGCAGAAGTTGACTGAATCTTCCAAAAGGATTCCTGATTAAACAGATTTCTGATGTGGGCCAGCAATCTTCTGAGTCAAGTAGTCTGGTACTACTGCTTTCTTTACCCTTGGCTCATCTGTTGAAGTTACTCATATTTCTTCTTTGCAATGTAGTTGCACTATATTTTATTTACTTCATCTTGTAAGCAGAAGCTTGGGCTCAGATCTAATGAAATCACTCCATGAATCAGCAAACTTGGTTTATACTGCTTTTATTGTAATCTGGCCTTGATGGGGAGCAGTTATCAAAGGTGATGCTGGTATTCTGCAGTTGATGGAATGGCTCATAAAGTCAGAGATAGCTTGATTCTATGTAGCAACTGCCCTCCAGCTGCACTGACTTGAACTGAACCAGCCACATAATTTACTACTACTCTGATCAAGATACTGTAGCCATTGAGCATATGGAAATTCATGGCTTTTGTATGAAACCTTGCATTTGTAACTCAAAGGTAACCTCAGCTGATTTTCATTTAGTATGACACAGTAGAATTCCTAGTGGATCTGGGCTATATGATACAGTGACTGTATGGACATGTATATATATATGTGTGTGTGTGTGTGTTTGTGGTTTTTTTGGTTTTTTTTGCTAACTATAAAATTAATTTGGATGACAATGCATACAGTCTTAAAAGTGTTTCTGGTGTGTAGTGTATACATACAAATTTGATTTTTGTGCTCCCTAGGACAACTAGTATTGGTGGTTTCCTATAACAAAAAAGAGGCTTGACAGGGTACAAATTTTGGAAGAGAGTTTACAAACTTGCTGTACTTCCAGCAGCCCAAAACCTCATCTGAAGAGGTTGGATGGGGCACTGATGGTTACTTCTGTTGAAACCTTTTTCTAAGCTGTAATATTTATAGATTTTTTTGCTTACTTCTGCGGGGATCTCCTTAACCCCAGGAGACCCCGCAATATGTAGGAAAGTCCAGGTTTTCGGCCCGTGCTGTTGAAGGAGTAGTCTGGAGTCGTTTGTTCGTGTTCTCAAGGCAGTTTATTAAGTCCTTATCAAAGATTAGATTTCTCTGCCCTGCCAGGGTCGACACAGAACACGTCCAGAGACACACTGTGCCCGCCCCGGGTGAGCTGTAGTCTTTTATACTAAAAACTACGTATTAAATGTTTACAATTAAGTACCAATCTATGCCACTCACACTACCATGTCCAGATCTGTGTCAAACCAATCCAAAAGTGCCAGCATCACCAAGAAGATGGAGGTTATGAAGAAGAACATAAGATAACATGCCACGTGTAAAAATCCTCCATCTTGTGCCTCAGACCCCCCTGTACAGATCTCCAACCCCCCTGTACAGGGCCCTAAACCCCCCTGTACATACATTCAAATTATCTTCTTTTTACTTATAACTACTACTATTTTTCTATCTAAGTTTTTGTGACCTGAAATTCCTCATACAAAGCTGACAACCTGTTCCATGGGTTAGAATCAGAGTTACAGGTATTTTTAGTATCATTCCAGGGTCCCTGACACCTCTGGCAAGGCTGAAAAGCCTCCTGACCAGGTTTTGGGTCGGCCAAAGGCATCATAGGAATCCCCTGGATTCCAACAACTTCCAAGTGTATTAGGCAAAATCCGATCATATAGGTGTAATTCATTTGTATGGAAGTGGATGAATGGTTTCTGACAATAACTTTCTCAGTTCTTTCTTTATTTTTTCGTAAGAGGGCAGGTAGGGCTTTTTCTTTTTGCTTGATTGCTAGTTACTAAATGCTTATTTCTGTTGAAATTGAGTAGGATGTTGAAATTGCTAACTGGTATGAAAAGACAGACACTGGAAGGAAAATAACTGAAAAAACGTTTCTTTTCAACTTTAAACCAATTTCGTTTTTAAAGTAACAATAGAGCCTTAGCAGCAAATAGCTTTAAGTTGCATTTATACCTTGCTGATTGTACTATCCATATCTCTGTGTTTATTTAAATTGCAAATTTTCATTTATATTTTTGTCATTTATATTTTTCTTTATATAACCAGTTTTTGTTTCCTAAGGTTGCAGGGTTGAGCTTCAGCTGCTAAAACTTGCAGACTAACACTTTCCAGCAAAATAATTGTTTTACCTGGAGAGCAGTTGTCTGTCTTGGCCTGTCTGTCTTACTAGCTCACACCAGTGCAATGTATGCTCACTCATGCTGATCCTGCCATTGCTGGCTGGTGCACATCTGTGTTGTGTAATGGCTTAGTGTTCCTTTAAAGGAAAGTGGAGTGGATAAAATGCACACTATTTTAATGTGCTTCATATAGGGCCATTTACAGATGTGCATTAGTGTCAATCTTAAAATTAGGAGTTAAATGGGAAATGCATGCTGAGCTCCAGAAGAGAATGCCATTAAAAGTGATTCCTAAAATATCCATGTGAGAGAAGTATGACAGCTAAACCACAGCTCTGTCAATGGAAAGGTTTCAGTAACGTGTCACTAGTGGGTGCTGGGAGCCTATTACTGAGGTAGAAACACTGTTAATGGGGTTTTGTGTGAGTTCAGGTTCCAGTTACTGGTAGCAACTCCAATTTGGTTCATGCCTGGATTCCTGTAACCACGCAATTGGATCCAAATTACCTGTGTCTCTTTCTGCTGCTTCCACTTCTGCCTCTGTTACTGAATAACAGGCATTTGCCAAGGATTTGTTCTTGGAAAAAGAAGAACTTCTGGTATGCTGCCCCTTTCTACATTTCTGCAGACCGACATCTTATGAGTCCATACATAATATTATAAATTAACATTTGGGATATTCTCTTCCCTTAAATCTATCTCTGCTGCTGTCAACAGGATTGATGCCTGAGCTGAATAGCATTTATTTGACCATATTTTGGGGTGGAAGGTTTGTTCTTTTTTCTCAAGTTGTTAAATATCCCATGCCTGCAGTAGGTTTATTAGCATTTGTTGGTTTTGTGCCTGTCTCGAGATGGTCTTGGAGTTTTGAAGAGCATTAAAATTACAGCATAAAACTATATAGCTTTTTTAAGTGATGTAACCTTATATAATATCCAGTAGTATGCTTAAAACTGTGGTTGATGTCTTATGGACAATAAGATGCATACAATGCAACTCCAATAATTGCTTGGAGTTGATCTAACACCTGGAGTGTTTGTGTCTCTCACCAGAGTGACTTCCTTCACTCACTGGGCACTTACAGATTTTGAGGGACGTCCAGGTCAAGGAAGAGGAAGGGTCTCTGATCATGAAATGTGTGGGTCTCTGATCACTCACTGGGCACTTACAGATTTTGGGGAACATGCAGGTCAAGGAAAAGGAAGGGTCTCTGATCATGAAACAGGAGGAATCACTAATGTCTTAAGGCACGGAAAATTTCTGACAGTCATATGGGCTGAGAACTTCTGTCCTCTGGGAGGAAGTGTTTATTAGCACATAGTCCTTACACAAGACTAACTCTACACCATATGGTGTCCTTCAGTTTCTGGTAATGCCTTTCTGGTTACTCTGAAGTAGTCAAATTGCAGCCAGGGTGAGAGAACTGGAGTATTTAGCACAGTCTGTTGTAATCTTAGAGATGGTTTTCAGGTGGACCTGTAATACAAAGTTATGACTTCTGCACAAAAAACAGAGAATAAACTGTATTTTTTTTCTATGTAGGTAATACCACTCTTAATAGCAAATTCAGCTGTTTATGTTAAGCTTTAATATTTCTGAGCAATTGTAAAGCCTCATGTAACTGTTACTGATGTAGCACAATCAAATTTTAACTCTCAAGGTAATTGTCCAATTACTAAGAAAATTTAACAATTGTGAAAGAGTGTAACATCCAGTTAACTGTGTATATTACCTATTAGTCCCAGTTATGTTTTGCACAGGGAGGAATTAAATGCTAAGGGTCTCCAGACTACTTTGTATTAATGAAGTATCTTTCAGGTTCACTAACCTAAAAATCACTTTAATATTACAGATATCTTCACTGTATTGGTTTCTCCTGTATGGATGAGGGCAATAACTAATAGTACTGTATTAAAAAAAATCCTCACTTCAGCACTGGGATCTCTTCACTCCTTTTTCACCTCCATTCCTGACTGAATTCAGTTCTATTTGACATTGAGAAAGTTCAGATACCTGAACTTTCACTGGGACTGTTGTTTACCTGTTGCTCCCAGATTCCAAGCAACACAATTATGATTCCAATAATTCAGGCCTGTGCATCAAGGGAAAGAGTTTATTATTCTACAGAAAGAAAGAGCTTTGCTCTTTTATAGAACAGTGTTAGGTACAATTGTATTGGTCAAGTAAAGACAAACAGGGTGACTGATTGGTAAAAGAGAGGAAACAATCCTCTGAATGTGAAACATCACATAGCTCACATAGAGCTGAACACAAACTACAGGTGTATATATTTGTTTTCATTCCTGACATTCTGCTCTGCCAGAATAGCATGAGAGCTGATTTCTTCTCCTGAGTCCTCTGCAACCTCCCAGGCTGGGCCTGGGAAGATTTACCATGTCTGTGGGACTCCTTTCTTTTCATTGGGAAGAGAGTGGAAGTGAAGACTACTCTCAGTTTATACTTTCCTATGGCGTTTGACAGACTTTTAAACTATGAAAACTGCTTTTTTACCAGTACTTGAAATGATACAAATGAGCTAAGTTGCCTAGGCTAATGAGAGATGCTCTCCTGCAGTGGCAGGGAATTGTTTATTTGGAAATAAGACCGTGTTCTATAGCTCAAAGTAAAGAGCTTACTCAAAAGCAGTTCCTGATCATCAATATAATGTGAAAGGAAAATCAGAGTGGTTCATTGTAATATCCCTTGTGCTTTGCTTTTCCTTGTGTCTGTTGTGACTATGTGATATATGTATTGCTGAGACACAGTTGGCTCCGTAGCTGGAGATAGACTACTTGGTGTGCTTTTATTAAAGGGACTGCTCATACAAGGTATGTTCCTTAAGATGCACAGAAATTAGCCTTGATATGGCAACTGCTGACCCACTGTAAGTGGGCAGCATAAATGGGGAACGGTAGTCTAAACCAGTGGGCATTACAGTGTGACAAAGCAGGCAAAATTAAATCTACGTGAAATGAAAGTAAGCTCCAAAATTTTTAGGGTGGTGGATGAACTCAGGTAGCAATTCTTAACCAGGAGGAGACCTGTGCAGCTGTGGAGCTGGAGAGCTCCAGCCTCTCATCAGTTGGCTATCAGGGCTGCGGCTCTCTTGAGCTCTGCTATAGCAGATGAGATTAGTGCTTTGTCAAGACCAGAATCCCCCTTGCAACGGGTAAGGCCAGTTGTTTCTGTTGAAAACAAAGTTCTAGGAAATGAGTAGGTCATGAGTATGTGCTTGTTGAAAAGCTTTTCTGCATTTGTCCCTTAGCTTTTCTCAAACTTTCTGCTTCAATACTTGTAATTGTCCAAAGCATGCTGCTGGACGAGATGATCAGGTGCAGTTGGGTATAAATAACTCCGTTATTTATAACGTTATGGGCATCATGTTGGAAAGGAACTGTTGAGAAAAAGAAAAGCAGGTGATTAGACCACAAGCAGAAACGTGTTATGTATATATTGTAGCAATAATTGAGTGGTTGATTCTTATCTGTCAAGTTTTCCCACACAGTAGTATGAGAGAAGAATGAGAACTGATATGGTAAGAGAGTAGCCTGAAAATATGAACAGTTCTAGAGTCAAACATTTCCCAGTATAACAACACTTGTACAAAATTAACATTGTTATGATGACAACAAATTGAACTGTAGATGGAGTCCTGGGAGTGCTGGTGGACAAAGATTCTTCTCAGTGGTATACAGAGAAAGAACAAGAAACAACAAGCAATTGATATGCAGGAAATTCTTTTTAAACAAACCTTTTCTTGGGATGGTGGTGGAACACTGTGACAGGTTACCCAGAGAGGCTGTGGAGTCTTCAGCTGTGGACTTACTCAAAAAAAAAAATGGGCATAGTCCTGTACTGATTGACCATCCAGCGGACTTGGTGATCTCAAAGTCTCTTCCAACCTTGGCAATTGTGTGAAGTCATAAACCTCACTGAGTGGCATTAGTGAGGGGCTCCAGGGTGCTCCTGAGATCTATGACTGGATGAAGTTTGTAAACTGTGTTGGAAGACTGAATAGGAGAGGATTAAGTTGGAGTTCACTGTAAACCTACAGAAGAAAATTAGGGCAGAGCATGTAACATTTGGTTGAATCTGGATTTTTCCATTTTCTGTTGGATGGATATTTTGATTGTAGTCTGATGTGTGAGCAGATGGGATGTGGACCTCCTCTACCTAAGACAGGAATTACCTTATGGGTACCCAAAATGAAGTCTGAGTTGCTTTGAAATAAACACATTCTATTCCTTTCTAGGATCAATGCTTTGAGTCTCCTACAGAATAAAATTTTATTATAACAGGCCATTTTGAGGATAATTTTATTTTTGTTCCACTTAAGTTATTTCTTCTCAACACTGCAATATCTTTAAGATAATTTTGGGTTTGAAGAAATTCACAGAAAGAGGTGCTTAGATGACAGAAAGCAGAAAGCAGAAATCACATGCCTTACTGGAAAAGCTATTATTCCCTTTGTGTTCAGGATAATAAGAGTTAATCAGACTTAGGGAAAAAAGAGAGAAGAGATGAAGTTTCACATTCTCTAATTCTTTATATTGGTAATAAAATGCATAGTTGAAAATTTATTTGTATATGTGTATGACAGAGAGTAAGTTATATACCACAGTGGCATTGTATTACTCTGATGCAATGTGTTTTTTCTTATTTTTTTAATATCATTGCATCAAAAATAGTTGCAAGGATTGAATATAAAATGTTGACTGCTCTAGAAAATGAGATATTGCAAAGTGTTACTTTTTGGGGTGATAATGAAACAGTTCTATATTTGACACAAGAAACATATCTTTTCTCATAATTGGAGGTACTGTCATGTGTGCTAATCTGGAATTGTTATTTTCTAGCATATTTATATGAAACATGAATAATACTTGGTTTTCTTCCAGTTTGGAGTGAAATGGGAAGTTAGAAATGTCAAAATTTAATCAGGAACAGATGTCCTGACTTTCAGCCAATGCTGATAAATGAGTTTGGTTACAAGACAACGATGTAGAGATAAAAATGAGATCTCTATAG
Organism: Bombycilla garrulus; assembly: GCA_013400315.1. Taxonomy (NCBI): domain Eukaryota; kingdom Metazoa; phylum Chordata; class Aves; order Passeriformes; family Bombycillidae; genus Bombycilla; species Bombycilla garrulus. The sequence continues at coordinate 29,430 of VXBU01017682.1, read as the reverse complement.
CATTTCCAGCCTCCAGAATCACACATTCATCACCAGAGTTAACCAGTTTGTATTATGGATGATGCACAAAAAGTTTTATTGTGTTTTTCTGTGTGTTTGTTTTGTGTTTTATTGAAGGAAAAATTGCCTCTTAACAGATTGATTTTCTTCAAAATAGGCTGATGATTTGCTAGAGTCATGGCAAGAGATTGAATCTCTAGCCTGGCATTTACCTTCAGTTGTCAAGATGAAAAGTGCACTAGCAGAAATAGAACACTACTTCATCTTGCTTACTCTTCTACTGAGAGCTGCCTGCAAGGTTTGAGGAGAACCCAGCTGCTTGTATCTATCACATAAGTATTCCTTGTGTTTTGCCTTGTTTCCCAACGGGAATAATTCAGGTGGTTTAGAGCTTTAAATACTAATGACAAATCTCTTAAGTTGCCTCAAAGGAAAGAAAAGTTCAAATTTACCTTGAAGCATCTGCTTTTACACTTATTTTTAAGGGTTCTCAAGGATTTCAAGCTGATCCTAATTTTATGAAGAATCTTTCTCAGTTTGGTGGAAAAACAATCTGTTGGTCATCCTCATCTCAAAACTCTTCACGTGTTTATCAGGAGCAAACCATAGCTTCTTTCACATTTTCTTTCTATAAAGTCCTGTATCTATACCAGGAAATATAATTTTTTTTATGGTTTGAAAATAACCCAAGTGGATGGACTAAGAAAATGACATCTGCTACATAATCTGCCATCCTCTTTCATCTTTCAGAGTAGAGCACAGGACACTGAGAAACTATATACGGAGAGGAGGTATCTGTCAAAGCAAGGATGTTGTCAGCTATGTGGTCCATAAAGTGATTGTTTGATTTCAGTCCTCCATATCCAGTGTTTGTGTACAATATGCAGAGGACCTCTGCTTCCCTTGAATACCTGTGGTTGACTTGAGACCTTGACCACAATAGGAAGGTGTTATTATGGATTTTGTTTGACTTTTTTTGTTTATTTATGGTGGCGGGTTTCTGTCTTGGGGAAGGCTTGTTGGAATGAAGAGCCAAGGCAGTAGTATCCAACATCTTACGTTTTCTTCTTGTTCACATGTAGGAATTTCAAATTAAAAGTGAGACTCATTCATCATCATATATAAAAACAGTTTTTGGAATCCAGATATTACCAGTTGCATCTTGTCTTTTTTTCAGACTTGTACTTACTTCTCTTGGGGCTCCTGTGAATCTCTTTCAAAGCTTTAGGCCTGCCTGGTGCACATGGACTGGTAAATCCTAAGTCATACACGAAAAAACAAGGGTCAGGGGTTTTCATGCTCTCATCCCAGTGACTTCATAAAGTTTCCTGTGAAACATCCTGGAGTCCATACATCAGGCTAGTTGGTGGTCTTCCAGCATTAGCATTTGTTTTCCTAGATTAATTTTAATGTAAAAAGAGCATTAATTTTTGTGAAACTGTATTACATGCATAAAGAGAGTTTTGTCACACAGTCTTATCAGAATATTTGCATACAGTAAGGTCTGTGGGAGGTGTAAATTACAGTTTCTTTGAGGGTGGTTGAACTGATTTGAGGATTAATTTAATAATAATTTAAGTATTACTCTCAAATATAATTTATTTACTCAAATATTCTGAGTCTGCTCTTTTGCCGATATAAATTAGAAAGTAACTTTTGCTGAGTTCTGGTGTTTTATCAGCATAGAACTTCTGTGAAAGACCAGAAATTTTATGACATTATGCATGGTCATGTGTAGCTGTGGAGTTCTAGTAATTTAATCTAGTAATTAAGTTGCTGTTTTAGTAATTATGAAGGAGAAAAATTATATCTCTATACCTATATATACACGTATATATAAACATATTTTGAAAAAAATTTTTTTGCATTGCATTTTTCTTTCCTTGACTAAATGCCACATTTTCCCCCCTTTCATTTTTTAGTATGTGTGCAGCCAAAAAGTATAAATTTTGTCTGAAAATCCTCACACACAGAAGGTTAGTTAACATTTCATGTCAACTGGAATTACTCGCCCTTTTTTCACAGAGTAAGAAGTGCTCCTGCATGCTGTGAAAGGGACCATGTGCTAGCCTTGTTACTTTTTCCCTCAATCCCTTTAACAAGAACATCTCTAATAGTGACTGAAGACTGAACTTGCTGCTCAGTGACAGGCTGCTGGTATGCACTTGTGGACAGCTTTCCTGTGTCCTGCCTTGGTTCTGCTCTTGCATAAAGCTGTTTTATGATGGAGAAGAAGGTCTGATACATCTGTGCAGTGGTTGTAGCACCTGTGTACACGTGTAGGGTGGTCTGGTGTTGCCCTTGCAGCGTGCTGCAACTGTATTGCTGTCAGTCCATGTAACAGGTAGTTCAGTGTGAACCCAGGCGTTCTGTGTAAACTGTAGCTGCTGCCCGAAAAACAGTATAAGCAGTTATAATGAGTTCTGAGTACAAACAAACAGGAAAAGTGTCATCCTTATGATGGTGATAATGTTTGTTCCACATGTGATGATTTTGTGATTTAGAGAGTACAATGGGGTGTGTGTACATGTTGATATTAAAATAGGTTGTAATGATGACCTCCATGACTGTCTCAGCAAGTCGGCCACTCTGCTTCACAACAAGGGTTTTTTTGCCTTGCTTGGTAGTGCTGCAGGTATGTATTTACACTGAATGACATAAAGAGGCCTCTGAATGAGTACACTTGCATGATGAAAGCGCATTCATTGGATCCACCCTGTATTTTCTTCCGGCTTGCATTCGCTGAGCTTTCTTCAGTTGAAGGCAAGTGTTCCTTCTCAGCTTTGCCTACATAAGAGAGGTTACCAACCAGAAAGCTTAATCATGGGAGTGGACCTTGCATCCTCCTGGCCTCCACACTTCTGGACTGTGGGAGAGTAATGAAAAGTATATTGGTCTGGTTTTGCTGTTGACGTTGAAAGAGTGAGGCTTCTGATCTCATAAGGTCTAAATTTGAATATTATAGTCAAGTAGAGGACTAAGATTTAGTGTGCTTGTGTTTTCTGCTGATTATTTTGAGTAATCTCTTATGGAGCCTGGGATGCCTTTTTTTTATGAGATGAGCATAACTACAGTAACTGCTTATTGCTTCTAAGAAGTTTTCATATTTTTTAGGGAGAACTATCACAGATAGCAAGAAGTTTTTAGAACTTAATGCAGATTGAGCCATCCTCCTGAGCTCCTAAGATAGTTTCCCCTTGAGCAGCTTACTTTAGTCTTACAGGTGCAGTTACTTCTATCTTAGAATAATTTCAGAATGTGTCTGTGGTATGTGACAATACAGCAGAAACAGGAAGGTGGAAAATTTCACCTTCACACTGCAGCTTTATGGGATAATTTTCTCCCCCTCTCTTAAGTAAGACTTACACTTGTAAGGTCTCAGTGATTGTCAGTGGCCCTCAACTGTATGAAGCATCCACTTCTAAAGGAGCACCATTAATCAGTCCCATTCCTGGTTTGACAAGGGCGGATCTGGAAGATGATGAAATTAATTACAAAACATGCTGGGCTTGTGGGAATCCTTACCAGAAATCTGTTTTGGAGAACTCAAATATTGAAAAAAGCACTTGCAGCTCTAACAGCCACTGAAGAGTTAACTTTTTTTACTTCTTAACACCTTCTGGAATATTGTCTTGCCTGGAAATTTTCTAGCTTACTACTTAAAAGAAGCAGAAGAAACTCTTCATGGTGGCAAAATGCATGCTGTCAGACTATCTTAATTTTAACAGTATCACCTTGCTTTACTGTCTGTGCCCAGAAGAGTCATACACATTTTCCTTTCTTATTTCTTACCTCAGAAATTGTATTGAAAGCACCGTAATAACAACAGTAGTAATAGTGGAGTTGATTATTTGCCGGTTTTGAAAGGGTGTTTTCCGGTGCAGGTCTGTAAAGTAAACTTAATGCATATTAACAGTAATAAAGGTCTGAATAATAATACAATGGCCTGTGTCTAATAAGGCTGTGTAAAGTATAAAAGTGAAAAACTAGCAGAAGGAAATCCTGATGATGTTACATTAAGCATGGGATAATGCTTGGCATGAAGATATGTAAGTGGAGGAGGGCTGCTGTGTGTGGCAGTGCTCTATACTAAAGGGATGTGTCCTCTTTATTTGGCTAAAAAGAAATAAATTTTGTAGCTCATTAGAAAGATGGATTTTAATAATTCTTTTGGACACCTGAATGATATCTAGGACACAAAATAAAAAGTACTTACAAAGTTATTCTCTTGTAATTGTAATTTTAATGAAGGACTTTTTACTCTTAGGGTTTATATATTTATGACAATAGCACACTAGTGGAGTGTGCTTCAGCTCTCAGTTTGTAGTACTAGGTTTAGATCTTTGTTTTGCAGCTGGATTATTTATAGTATTAAAAAATAATTATAAAATGTAAGTTCTTTTGGTCCTACTGCAGGACAAACTGAGTGAATTTGTCATACTAAAGCCTCTTAACAGCATTGAAAGAATGAGTAATAAAAGCAGAAGTTGGAATGCTTCTGTTCCATCAATAAATATTTGCATCTCAGATGACAGATCATGACGAGTCAACCCCCTCATGAGTGTGTGTAATGTAGAAAATTTTTGTGGAGATGCAGTGCGGAAACCACATGACTTGCGGTGTGACAATCTGCTGCTCTTCAAGATCCTGACACTTCTGTTGCTTACTCGGAATTTAAAGTTTAGAGAACTAATTACTCACCAAACTCTTCCTGTACTTGCTAGGTAAAAATCATTAATGGAGAAGTTGAGGACCACAGGTGGGCATGGGGCGGAGAAGTAGAATTGGAAGGAGCACACGTGTCTTCTGAGTGTGGGAGAGGGGAGTGGGACTAAAGATACATTGTGTGTAGGGAAAACATGACTGTGATGTAAGTCTGTGCACCTGGGTGGAATGTGGTGTAACCAGGCATGCCCATTCATTTGTGTCACCAGAACCAATGTGTTTGTAACTCTTCCTTCAGATACACTTCTAAATTCACGGATATATGAGAACACTTATATCCTAGGCAAGGAAAAGGCATTATGTATGTATGTATTGTTTTCCTCAAGTTGTTCATTAAACAAACCTGAAAATTCTTCAGAAGAATTCAAAGTTTACCTTTCTTTTTTCTTTTTTTTTTCTTTTTTTTTTTCTTTTTGTTTTTTTTTGTTTGGCAATAAGAAAGCTATAGTGTTTGTGTCATTGCAGTCCTGTCCCACATGCAAAGGTGTAGCATGCCCAGGGACCACCCCCACCTTCTTGCAAAATCTTTGATGAAGACAGATGACAACTAAGATAGGCCAGCTGTGTCATGTGACCCAAAGTGATATGGACTGGTATCTCTTTATATCTTCTGATGACATTTAGAAATCTGTTATTTGGGAGGTACAGCACCCTTTCTTCTCTTTGCAAATTAAGTCAATAATAACCTTCCAGGTTTGGTTGGAAAATGTAGGTACTGTTATTTCTGGAAGATCTTACTGATAGATTGGATCCTTGTCATTCTCCAGAGCCCTGGACCATCAGTGAGACCAGGAACTGGTCTGAAAGGTAACTGAAAGGAACTTTATGTTGTCATTGGGGAAATTGATTTTCATCTGTAGAAGTTAAAAATAGTATTAAAATGAGACAATTTCTGATTGGTGAGCTGAGAGTTCCAAGAACAGAGAAGTTACAGCTGAGGTGACAAACCTCAGTGTAGCCAAGAACAATGAGCATGGAGCAAGTAGATGAAATTTGCGTCTGGTGGGCCTTTTGCCAGAAAATATTGTTATTTGCAATGAGTTCTCTAAAGTGGACTTTTCTTTGCCCATTTCAACTGCCTGACAAACTCTGCAGTTGGCAAACCAAGACTGAAAAGAATTCTTGATTTTAAGATAAAAAACATTTCCAACCAGCTATGCAAGGCATCCTTCATGTTCTTAAGCTATCACAGTTCAAAAGTACTGCTTAAATCATCTGGGGAACCTAATAGTGTTCTACTCTCATGACTTGATTAGCACTAAAAGTTTCTTTTATGACATTAAGAATAATGCCAAATAATTGTTCCTGGTTTATGATGTGCTGTAAGGGGAATGTATGAGAACAATGGTAATGTTTTCTAGTAACCCAGAACAGTTATGGTTGCCTGGATCATCTAGAAGCACAAGATGTTTTCAGCAATTAATTTATAGACTGAGCAGATGTTCATTATGGCAAGGACCCAAATAAAGGACAACAGCTGTTCTCTGACTCATAAATATTTTCCCAATAACAGAGGATTAGGGAAAAAAATCTGCAAATTTTATTTCCTTATTGAGAAACACGTATTTCATTGAGGAGATCTTCTGTTAAGTTTGTCATTAGACTATCAGTCATAAGATACATTAATTATCTAACAGAAGGAATTTTAAAAATTGGAAAAATTCACTTTCTTTACTTAGAACAGTTTGAATGTTCTTGAGAGCTATTGTTAAATTGTATAAAATATTAGTTTGAGTAGCTTTATTTAATAAATGAAGGAAAAAGTGATTTCCAGCTTATTTTTTGTAATTTCAGCCAATATTTTAGATGTAAAAATAAACTTGGCATCATATAGGAAACAAACCTAGCTGACAATGTTGATCTGCTAGACACTGCTAAAGAACAGCACCAGTTTCTGATTTATTTGTGGATGAAGAAACCATACTAATGCAAATGAAGTTTCTCAAATTATTGAACAATTTGTCTATTGAATAGGATAGTGAAAAAACACCTTTTTGAATCTCAGTGTTTCTTATTCTGGGGCAGTATTTAAAAATGAAAGATAACGGAAGGAAGTATCATTTAGGAAAATAGAGACATACTATCTCACCACTGTTCAAAGGATTCACACAAAATGAGCTTTGCATTTTTCTAGAAGCCGAATATCTGTTTTAGACCATCATGCCTTAGCACAGCTCAAGAAATGCTAAGTATTAAAGTACAGGCTTCAAAACTCAGTAATGCCAAATGATGCTACCTGACAATGTAATAGTTACAGAATATTTTTAGTTTCGGAGTTCTCTTAAAAATGCTTGCTTTTCCTACCTTAGTTTGTCAGCTCCTCGTATCTGCCTCGAGAATTCCATGATTGCCATTTCTTTGCTTACCTTCTGATCCAGTATACATTCAACAGAGGGTTTAAATTCTTAATGGCTTTCTGGGTTCAGGTCCGAGATGCTTCCCCACTCTAAATGTGTCACTGTCAAAAAAACCTAATAAAACAAATATGAACCAATCAGCCCAAAAGATAAACCAGACATTTTCCTTGCGATACCTGTAGCTGTTTACCTAAGGTACTGAGTTAATAATTGTTTATGGCTTGCTGAGTTAAGGGTGAAAAATAATTCAAGACAATGAAAGTTCAGCTGTAACTGCTATAGATAAGATGCTACTCAGGGACAAAGGCTGAATGGGGCTGGTTTAGATGAGTTATGTGTAGCATAGCCTTAACTTCAAAGGAATTTAGCCAAAGGCGGGAATGGTAAAAGTAAAAAAAAAAATCAAAGACAAAGGCTCCCTATGCTCATTATAGAATTTAGGATGCAGTCTGTGTAGTCTGCTACTCAGCTGTATACTGTGCTCCAAATGGCTTTTCTGGGTAGTCTATGATAGTCCTGTGAGAGACTTTGCCGGTGAGAGAGAAAGGCTTTAGCACCACAGTTGAAACTCTGCATAGCATCTGTGGAAAGTGAAATGATGATGATTTCCACTGATTTGAACTAAAATGGCTCAAGACTGGTTGTGAATTTTGCGAGCTGGATCTTCATGTCACATTCCACAATGGTCATTCTTCTCCATCAAAACAAATGAACAAGGCACACCTGTCTAACAGCAGCAACCCCCCCTCTGCCCCCAGCACTTGCTTTCCCACCACTGAAATCCCTTGTCTGCTGTCCCAGTTCTCCTCACATGGAAGGCAGCAACAGCAGCAGTGCACAAGCCTGCTGTCACCACGTGGTTAGAGGACATGCTTCCTGATAAGAGTTGGGACTGGTCCACCCCAGCCTTTAGCTGTCAGTCAACACCCTGTGGCCCCATGGCTTTCAGCTGTATGAAGGCTGAGGTATGTGGCTTGCCAAACCAGTTAGATTGGCCATCACTGCAGTAAGTCAGGAAGCATATTTCTTCGCCTTCTTGCAAGAACTTGTCAGGTAGCATATTGCATGTGGTGGAAATCAAGAGTGATTTGTTTTAGTATTTGTCTGATACAAAAGGGCATAGAGTCTCTTCTGTCTCTGCAACAGAAGGAGAGAAAGGAATGAGTAAGCTGAAATTGGACTGACTTGGTCCCTACATTTTGTGAAGATTTAAAAACCTGCTTAATGCCTTTGTGATAGTGAATATATGAATTCTAGTGTGTGAGTCCTTTTTCCAGACAAGAATTGTTTAAACATACAGAGGGTGATAAGTAGGTATAAACCTAGTATTATAGTTTCTCTTTGAAATCTAGTGTTAAAATGGAGATTTTTATGAGATTTCTAAAACTATTCACCATGAAGCTGTACAAAATACACTAGCAAGGTGTCATTAAAAGCAGCAGATGCTATTATGGTTTTGCTGCAAGCACAGCAAAAGTGAAAGCACAGCAATTCCTCTATTTTTGCCTCTTTCTAGCCTATATTTGTCTGTCTCTTGCCCCTTTTCTTCTACATCTATTTTCTGACATGCATCGTTTATTTGATTGCTAATGGACCCTAATAGCATTGAGTACATGTGCTCTAGGATTAGGATTTGTGAATAGGAAAGACTATAATGATTTAATTTTTTCCCCCTTCCATCTGTAGTTGCACAGATGACCCCCCTGATATGTACCAGGCAGAAGCAATTCAAGACCTGCATGGCAGGTCTGTTAATTGATTCTTTCAACAACTGCTGAAATCTAAAGGGGAGGAGGGCTGGGGAGGAATGGCAGTGAGGTTGACTGGTAAAAGATTTGACCTGGTTTTTTCAATCTGCATGGCTGTGCAGACAGACTCATAAATCTGCTGCTTTAGAAGAGCTTGGGGTTTTTTTGCTTGTGTGATCAGCTGCACTGCTTTTGAATGTTCAAATTTCATGTGCTAAAAAACATAAAATTTTGTCATCGTTATATATAGTGTCATGAAATATGCATATATGGTGAGGAAATAAGGGAAGGCACCTACTTCTGGTGTATTGCTGTGAGGTTTGTTGCTTTCTGCCCTGCTGCTTGATCTCCTGCATGACATGACATGCTTGGTTTTTTGTCCTGCCTGCAGTATTACTACGTATGGGAAATATGCTCACTCTTTACTTTGCATAGGAGTTATGTGGTATTGCTTTGCACACAAAGCTAAAGGAGGCTGAAAGATTTTTGTTTAAAGTTTTTGATAGCATCTCTAAACTAATAATTTGGCCTTCTTATATCTATTTATACCACTTGTCCTGGTCTTTGCTTGGTTTGCTTGTTTGTTTATTTTTCTTCCCTAACTAAATAAAGCAGTGAAGCATCAGGGATTAGAACTAAATTCTGCAGCAGCATGGGGATTCATGACAGGCTTTGACCAGAGCTTTGATCCTCCAGATGCTCTGAATAAACATTACAACAGACATTTGAAGGGGGATATTCAGTTGCTGAAAAGGTTTATATATAATGTTTTTCTTCCTTTTGATTACAGCTTCCTTCTAGAGAGCTTGGTTAACTGAACATATGGCTCTGGTGTTGGCCAACAAGGGATTTTTTTTACCTGTTCTGCATTTCTTAATAACTGGTTTGGTTCTTGAGCTGCTTGAGCTGCTACAGGAAAATCATAACCAACTGAAAACCAGGAAACGGACTTCTGTTCCTGAAGCTGCTGTGAGATTGCATAAACCCATCCTTGCTGGTTACAGCCTGGCTTCCTATCTCTCTGCCTGGAGGCTGTCTTTCATTGCTGTAAGCAATGGCCCTGGAATATGGCTGTATGCTGCTTTGCAGTTTCTCACTTTGCTTGGGATCTCTGCTCCCTTATGGCACTGGTTGTGGCTCCAGTGTTGGTTTGTGCCAGCTGAAGAAGTTCTTGAAAAGGACAAGAGTTTGCAGCTCTGGGCTGGCAAGGAGGGCAGTGCATTGATGGGGAAACAGCAAAACAAAGGTGGTGCTTGGACCAGGGGAGGTTCTGTAAGCTTCGTGGGAACTCCTCCCTTAGTCAGCCTGTATGTGTCAATCAACAATTTTGCCCTGCATTAGGCTTGGAAATGGATACATGCTGCTGTAACCTTGGTGTAACACCATTCATCAGCCCTCCTTCTTCCTCCCTGCTTTGGTTTGCAAGTGCTTCTCTCTGAAGCTGGAAGGATATCCCTGTAGGTAGAAACTGATCTTGCAATGGAATAATTTCATCACTGTTTCCTATTCTAAAGGAAAATTTGGGATTATGCCATAGTCCAGGGTATATTGAAGACTTTTGCTTTTCTTTGTGTGCCTGGCTGTAGCTGGTGGAGACAGCAGTCATGCTTTTTGGGAGCCAACTGTGTCAGTAACATTTCTCTAGGGGATGAAAACTGACACGCATGTCAAGAAAGTGACTGTCAGCCCCAGGAGCTGAAAGGAGGTGCCTGGTTACCGAAGCTGCTCTGAGTATCCTTTGGCATCATGTCTGCTGGCCTGACATTCCCAGTCCCGCTCTGAAGTATGGTCTTGGGCTGAGGTACTTGATGGTGTATGATGTAGACATCATGTCTAAATTGTTCTCAAGGGAAGACAGAGTTTGATCTGTGATTCTCTGTAAAGTTGGTAAGTACCATTTGCTCAATGCTTGCAGAGCCTTGCTGCAGTTCAGGCACTGTGCAGATACTTAACTGATGTGCGTGCTGAGTGTTTCGGAGTGTATGCAACAGGGAAGTGTGAGGGTCTTGGCAGCACACTGTCCAAGTGCATGTCGTGGGCTGTAAGTTTATAACATCTCTGTTTGCCTGGGCAAATAGACTGCTATGGGCAAGGCTTCAAAATGAGTCCTGCAGTAACTCCTGCCTAGCTATTTCTCCTCCCTATTCCATCTCCTCCTTTCTTTGTCCTCTTGCCAAGTGTACAGCACTCCACAGTTCAAGTGCAGCAATATTACATATGGCTAATCTCTAACCCAGCTGGGTGAGAGACTGGCTGTCGCTTCCATTTGAGTTGTCAGATGAACAAACTAGATAATGTTCTGGATAGGCTTTGTGCTTTTTTGGCTGAGCTGCCTTGTAATTGTCCATGTGCTCAGTTTACTAGAATGCTCAGTTTACTGCAGTATCCAGAGCAGTGAGAAGAGCTCTGAAGATCTGTGAAGAGCTGATCCACAACAAAGCAGTGTGTTTGTGTCTTATGTTCTGCTGGGAGGGTTTTGTAGTTGGGTGAGCTCTGTCTGTGCCTTCAGAAGCATGTATACCGCTGCTTTGATCAAACTGCACTCAGACATTGCCATCAGAGTTTGTTGTTACGGGCAGGTTTTTTTCCTTTTTAGTTATACTCTTAAACAGGAATTATTCAGTGACTAACCTTAGAAATGACATTTTTTGCCATTAAAAAAATATAACTATCTACAATTGTGTAAAAATCTTCCAGAATTATATAACTCATATGGGTTCCCAGTTTTGATTTTCATTCCAAGCAGCATGCACAAATAAGCAAGACTGTTCTAATGATCCAAATGAGATGAAAAGGCTTATGGCACCCTAAACAGGAATACAAATAGTAATAAATACCCTGCTACTTGAAGGTTTTGAGTAACTGTTATTTTACACATAGTTTGTGACCAGCCAGGGGAGATAGGTGCTCTAGTTTTCAGCATGAGGCACCCTTCTTCTCCTTTTTTCCAAACTCTTAATAGTAAAAAGCCACCTTTTCTGTTACTATCTATCTCAGCATCACTTATTTGTGGCATCTAATAGCAACCACTGGGGGACAGTGTTACAGTGTCAGTTCAGGCTTCCTCAAGGACCCACCTGCCCAATTTTATTTTTTTTCCCTTCAACTTCTACTGGTAAAGATGGGTGTTTGTATTGCAATACTATTAGAAAACCATGTTTTAGTCAGGTGTCATTTGAAATTGTAGTGTGCAAAGTTGCTGACAAAAATCTTGTAATGAGCCAAAAGAAAATATGATTACAAGTTTCTTATGTATTTTGAGGTAGAAAATACAATTGCTTATGGACCAAAGTGTAAATCATTCAGAAATACCCAAGATACGAGATTACTTATTTTCTTTCATTTGACACATGCTGCAGCATGTTCAAATGCTGTCAGAACCCATGGGCCAGCATTGTTATTGCATGGTGAGCTCCTCTGGGTGACTGGTAGCTGTGCATGCAGCTCACCAGTGCATCCTGCAGCATGGCTTCCTTCCCTGGCTGAGGTTTCTGGCTGCAGCAGCCCAGGGGGTTGGTTCCAAAGTGTCATTTGGGTGATCAGCTAACAAATCCTATTATTTGTTAATAGGAATTGTTCTTTCGCTGTTTTGTCTGATCACTAATTGTTTATCATGCACTGGGAGTACAATGAGATGCCTGTCAGCTGTGTTTTGATCCTTTTGTGTGCAAGACTCACTCATTGTTTCCCTGCGATGGCAGGTTTCAGGACAGCCTTAGTGCAGGAGGCAGAAAACATAAGGCTCTGCATTTCAAACACTGCAGTGTAGTATTTCCTGCACTCTGGTGGGCACTAGTTTCCCTAACTCCCAGGACAGGGTCAGAGGGTCAGTAAACTCATTTGGAGGGCTGGGTGTTCTGCACTTCTGCATACAGAGCTGCAGCTGCCTTCCAGCTTGCTTCCCTGCCTTTCTGAAAGAGTTTCCTGCTAAGCTGGCAATCAAACAAGAAAGCTTTAAGAATATTCAGTAATAGAATAGAAAGGTGAAAATCTACAGGAGGACTTGAAAGCTAGTGAAGCCTAGTTACTTTTTGTCTTTGTTGAGTGTCTTGATCAGTCCATATGATATTTAATGATCGTACAATGAAAGTGGAAACTACTCCTCAAAAGGGGTCCATCTGAGCTGCTTTTTGAGATTTCAGGTGTGAGCACTTGTATAGGTATTTTAATAAATCTTTTGCTGAAGCACTTCTTTTGGAAAAAAAAATCTTTTGCATTATAGGTATTCTAACATATTTTTTTATTCTTTTTCTCAGAAGAGAATACTTCTTAAGAAATACAAAATCAGATTTCCAAAGCAGAATCTGAGTATGGTCCTGTGGTGGCTTGGCTTGAGCATCTAGAGAGTTCACCTTCAAGTTTGCCAGTGTCTCAGTTTAGTGATGCTGTGTTGATAGAGTGAATTGAATCAGATCCAGCTGAAAACACCATGCTCCTCTGGGGTAGTCGCCAGTCTTCAGTTTCTTGAGGCCGAAATCTCCTTCCTCTGTGGCTGAGTAAAAGTGGCAGAAAAGAACAAGTGAGCAAGCTCAAGCTTCAGATGGCTGCCCTTGCTTAGGGCATGGGACCTGGGCAGGTAGGAATGGGGTGGACCAGCCTGCCCCATTCTGTCTGCAAATTTTGAACAGTCCTTACTTTCTTAAGTAATACCAGTTTAAGGATAAAACAGAGAAAATAATTTAATGTGTTGTTTGGCTGTATACTTCTTTAGGAATAGGTTTCCTGAATATCTACACATATCTCTTATCTTTTTCTATTGGTAGCTAATTAGAAATAAACTGAGGAACTAGATTTTTGTACCAGATAGGAACTGGGTTTTATGCTGAGTTTGTGTAAAATGTCTGGAAAGAAATAAGGCTCTAATTCTTGTATTTTAGTAGTCAGAGACTATGCTGAAGTTTGATTGTATATACACTCATATATTAAATGTATGCATACACAAGTCTATGAAAATATATGCCATTACATATGTTTTGTATATGTTTGCTTGTTTCAGTGTACATATGTATTTGTATTCAAATACATACGGAAGGCACAGTGAATGAATACTACTGTGATCATTTTTTTGCCAGCCAGAAGGAAAATTGGTTCCTCTTGAAGCTCTTGCAAAAGCTTTGATTATTTTGTGACCTAGGTCTTGGAATCAAAGCTTAACCTCCAAGTCGAACCAGCCATCTCTATTTCAAGTACATAGAGAAGTACAACCATCCTGCAGGGAGGTATCCATTACTTATTCCCTCTTCAAAGGGAACAGAATAAAGATTTAGTGTGAGCATTCTACTCAGAGCAGGAAAGTTCCTGAAACGTCCTGTCTCTTGAGGTGGGGAGAAATAGGGTTTGCACCAGAGGTAGTGGTTTGCCTGTAAGATTGAGGCATGTTGAAATTCTCTCTGTCATATGCCATGACAGCCCATCAGTAGTACAGAAGCTGAACTCACACAAGGACAAAGAGAAAGCTTACAAATATTTTAACCCTTTGTTGTGTGTGCTTTTCTTTCAAGACCAAAGTTTGTGCCACTTCCAGGTAGTGTGATGACAATGTTCAGGAGCAGAGCATGCCTTCAAGTCATGCAGGCAAGCTGGGTCATTTGCTCACACACAAATGCACACTTGGAGCAGACAGACAGAGGTTTGGACTTTACTTTTCCTGCAGCACATGTTAAAGATGTGACCAAAGCAAAGAATGATAAAGTAATTCTGTAGGGCCTGGAGAATTAGAACGGTGTCATTGTAGTAGGGTAACCTACTGCAATTTAAAAATTAACTTCTCAGTCTTTCATTTCTTTCCGTGCTGCCTTCCTGACTTTTTCCCTGTCCAGCATCAAATCCTACTTGAACCATGTGTCTTTTCATATGTAGATGTTTTATGGTTGGTTCTTTGCTTTGGTTGTCCCACACTTGCCAAAATGAAGCAACATATCGGCTTTGTATTTTAGAAGGTGGCAGAGGGGAGTACAAAATTGTCAGGAGTGCCAAAAGGTGCTTTAGGATTGACTATTCATTTTTACCCAGTGCAAGAAATAAAAATGCAAGAAAACCCTCGCCAGCCATGAGTTCAGAATGAAGTGGGATGGTTATTTTCACGGAGTCTGAATTTACACTGGAGAGCTCTGCCACAGACTGTGGAAAGTTTTCACAGGCTCAATGAACTACTAGTGCAGGGGAGGAAGGGTCAGCTCTTTGGGGACTGCTGTTTGCAAAGATGCCTTTTTTGGTCTAAAAAGTCCCTAAGCCACAACTTTCTAGAAGCTGGGAGAATATTTTTGTCTTCACTGACCTTTAGCAGTGGGCTACAGTTTTGAAGACTGAATTTCACCATTGACCTTGACTCATTTGTCCTGATTTTAGTGCAAAAATGGTGAGAGTGATATCTTCAGAATTGTATAGTGCATACCTTCTACAGCCTTGGTAATGCTGGTGGAGGGCAGCTGAGAGAAGGCTCCCTGTGTAAGAGATGGGGGGACTGGAGTCTATCTCCCCTTCCATTCCATCTCCCTCTCCCTGATCTGTGCTTGGAAAGTTACAGAGTCACTAAACTTTATTTTTAGAGATTACAAAGAAAGAAAGCATTAGACAGCAGCCTGCAAAAATATTTATTTGTGACCTTTGTCTACATTTGTGCAGTGCTTGTTGCTATTCTGGAGCATGTAGTTCCCCCTGACTTCCGTCGTAGAATTTAAGGAGAAATTGAAATGCTTATTACTTTATACATACTAATATTTTTTTTAAAAAATTGCTTCCATAGTTTGAAAACTTCTGTTTGTAAGGTGCTGGCCTTATTTGTTTCCCATTTTTGTAGTAACATTGACTGGAAAACCAATGGAGCACTGCTGGTAGAGGCTGGGCTGGGGAGGTCCCATATTGGTGGGCGAACACCCCCTGCATGAGTCAGTCAGTTAGATTATGAACTAATCTGGAGGAATGATTAAATAGATTTTCCAACTTTGTGGGGCACAAAGGTTTAGCAGGGTGTGTGAACAGGGTCTGGAATTGTGTCATTGATCAATGGGTCTGGTCTGCAGCTTGTGATGGGAGCTAGAAGGTATGCAAAGGTAGCTCAAGCCAAATCTAACTGGTCATGGTTTTCGTTATTGGATCAAAATCTTCAGAAAATGGGAGTATTTTTAACTTTTCATCATGAAGAAATGTGTCATTTTAGATGTGTTCAGTCAAAAAAGCAGGACAATATAAATGTGAGAAATCCACTGCAAAGTTTTACAGTGATTGAAAGAAAGGTATGGATCAGTCATATCACTTCTGTTTCTTAAGAATAACTCTGTTAGGACAAAGCATTTCCTAATACTGCTGTTGGGTGATAAGCATAATTTGTTTAATTTACCTAAAATTATGTGGTTTTGTTCTGTACTAACCAGTAAGTCTGAAAGCTGAAATACAGATACCAAATCTGGTTTTTTACACAGCTACCTTGCTACCTTTTACCTTAGTTTTGCTCTTTGGAAACACATGTGGATTGCAACATATAGTGTTTAGTGTATATAATTTAATGTGGGGTATGGGATGATGATGCTGAGTGGGAATAACAGCTAATGCATCTCAAAGAGAAGAGAAGGAAAAGCACTGAACATCTCAGATGAAAGGCCGTTGCATATGTGTGCTTTCCTGAAGTCATTTCAGCAGGGTTTGGAAGAGGTCCCCTTGGAAGGGTTGGCTCTGTGCTGTCCTTCATACTGCCCTCCTGAGACAGTGCTTGGGCTGCTCTGCAGGGAAAGGCTCTTGCTGACATAGAGTTTTGCACTTGGCTTTTTGCTTTTGCGTTTTTGGTTTTTGGCAGACAGGTTCTTTGCTTTGAAAGGGTTTCATTGTGGGAGATCTGACCCATTTCTCAGCACAGCCAAAATATTTCAGTGAAATTAACTTTCCTGTGTATATACATTCTGGATGAGATTTCCTCCATTAAGACTCCTGCCTGTGCTTCAGACATTGTATCATATTGGATCTTCTGTAACTTAAGTTGTTGTGAAACATAAAGCCAAAACTGCTGCTGGAATAGGTATACTGAAGTGACAACCCTGTTTATCTACTGATATTGTTCTAGGACTATTAAGATTTTTCTGGGGTTTGTGGGGGATTCTGTTTGTTTTATTTTAATTATTGCTAATTCAAGTAACTTCTGAGTTAGGTGGATCAGCAAAATAACAAAACTAATTCAGTAATTGTTTTTGAGTGTTGTGGCATTACATCAGTTCAGCATCTGCTCAGAAACAAGCCTCTTCTGCTTTTATCCATCCTTAGAGCAAATTTAGATGGCTTCTGTTTAAAACCAGCAAGCAATGTCCAACAAGTTAGACAATTGCAATCATAAGTCCCTGGAATAATCTGTGCTTAGTGAGCATAAAGTAGATGAGCTGGGAAAATTTGCTCTGCATCGCTCTTTCAAAAAAGGAACCAGACTCCTCAAGACAGATTTGTGTACATCTTTAGCACAGAGAGGAATTTTTACTGGTTTAGTGGCCTTCCCTGATATTTGTAAGTATACTTATAGGAAAGTATGAGGTTTTATGGACATATTTGGTTGGCAAGGCACAGTTTACTTTTTTTGGTTTTTTGGGGCTTTTTGGAGCTGGCTGGTGTTAGCAACATGAGTAGCCTTTTATGCAAGCATCACTTGAAATATGCCAGCATCTGAGAGTTTTTACCAGTTTAACAGAGATACTGTATGTATGTAATCAGAGCCTACCACTTAACTAGAGTTTGTCATCACAGAATGGTTAGGGTGGAAAGGGACCTCTGCAAATCCTCTAGTTATATTTGGGATGACTCAGAGATGCATTGCACACCTTAACATTAACCAGCGTTTTTTCTAATTACTCTACATAGATGTATCCTCGGCACAGGAAGAGGAGACTCAACTCTCATTATGCCTTGACAAGTAATGAATTCAAATGTTTTTGTGGATATGAAAGGCTAAAAAACCCCTGCATATTCTCAGGGTACATGGGGACTTCATAGCCAAGGTCCTGCCTGGTTTTTTTCAGGATATTTTTTATCTGTTAGCAGAGGTGTTATGTAGGAGCAGTCTCCAGCGTGATTTTGTGCAATCCTTGGCACCACACAGAGGTATCTTTTCAGAAAATAGATTGTTAGTAAGGGGATGGATGGTATGTAATAACAGGCCATTAGTCATGTCTGTTGTTCCATAATGTGACTGACTTTTGATGAAAATGAATGAAAAAAGGGACTGATTTAAGCTGTGATTAACCAAGATTTTTTAGGAAAGTGTGAAATATGCAATGGTTTAGCTTTTCTCACTTGCACTAATGAAAATTTTGGAGTGGACTTCTGTATGAAATTGGCCACAGAATAAAGTTGGTTAAGTGAGGGAAGAAACTTTCTGTGCTTAAAATACTGCAAGGAAAAAAAACAAAAGTTTACTAATTTGTGGATGAAATGTACCTAAATTAAAAAAAAAAAGCAAAAACAAATCCCCCCCAAAAAACCCCAAAAACAAACAAAAAACTACACACACACACGAAAACAAAACCACAAAAAGAACCACCACAAAACAAAAATAGGCTCTAAACTTACTTTGCCAGTTATTGCTAGGTTTAGGACCTGGTAAGACTTCTGCAGATCCTTCCCTCTGATGGTGACTTATTTTAGATATGCCAGTTTTAAGTGCAGAAGTGTAAACCACCCTTTTCCCTCTCTATCAACCACCCTTGTTTTTATTTTCATTCTGTTGAATGGGTAGTCATATCCTTTTGCAAAAATAATTGGTTAACATATATCACCTAACACTGCCAATTACTTTAAGACTAGCATTTCTTAACTGGATGGTTTAGAAGATGCCATTATTTTCTTTCTAAAACGGTGGCTGGGGGTTACCTGCCTTGCCCGGGTGGCCTGCCTGGGAGGCAGTCAGACCCCCGGTACCGCTTTGGATTGCCCGGACAGCGAGGTCCTGGTCCCGGGAATGGCTCTTGTCCTGGAGATCCCCGGCAGACGCCCTAGCCGCAAGACTAATCCTGGCAAGCTCAGCCTGAGGCTATCAGGCGGTTCAGCTCTTTTAGTGATTTCAGCTCTCAGTGATTTCAGCTCGAAGCCTGCCAGGTAGTCACTTTGCTAGCTCAGGGGTGAAGAGACGAGAAGAGCCGAGCGGCGCATTCCACTAAGTCTTTATTGGGGGTTCCGTGAAGGGGTCCAGGAACGGCGTCTTCTGCTGAACTGGGCAGAGGTAGGGGTTTTTATAGGGTTAGGTAGGATTGGGAGAACTAGCCAATAGTTTGGGGTCTGGGTGAGTTAACCTATAGCCTTGGGTTTCTGGAATGTAGCCAATAGTGTTACAGGGAGATAACAGAGGGTCTTAGGAAGTAGAGTTTAGTACATGACTATGCATTTTCTCTCCACGGAGGCCTTGCTAAAGGCTCAAAGACTGTAACATCTTTCCATACATTAAAAAGAGTGTGAGTTAGATGAATCTAATATTCATTAGCCCTGTTAGGTTAATCTTTGTTTGGTTGGTTGGCTTTTCTGGGTTTTTTGGCCCTCTTTGGAAAGTCTTGTTAATTCTTGCAGACCTTTAAGGTTGTTTAAAAAATTCTGAACCCGTAATCCCTATTTACCTGCTGTGGGCTCTTGAGAGCTGCTGAGAAACTGTTAGACATGAATTTGCTAAAGGGCAGCTACTCTGGTCAGCTCAGAAATGGCAGATGGTGTGAAAGCTCGGCCACTTTCCCAGTGCCCCAAATGACTAAAGAGTTATATAGCTGTGTCTGGCCAGATTCAGGGCAAAGATTACATGTTACAAGTAGGGCTGTTTCATTTATAGTAAGAAAAATAAAAAGATAATTTTACTTTTCTTCTCATCCCTCATCCATCATGAGACTTAAAAAATCTCATTTATTTAACACAGACTTTGCAATTGCAAATGCACATCATCCTCTAAGGCATTGTGAGGGGTAACATTTTGAATTAATTCTGGCAGCTTTGGGGTTTGTTTTCCCCAGCATTGTGGTCATGTGGGATCCTTGTCTCCCTCATGAAGTAATTGTGCCGGCTTGGAGAAACCCAAAATGGTACTTGATTAAATTTACACACTTGTGGGGAAAATGGTGTTTCTTTTTATACCCTGGAGAAGGTGGAGGATCATTTTGGAAAGGGTTTTCAACCCCTTTTTAGGGAAAAATGGATCTCTTAAGTTTGGGCTGGGGTAGGAGGCTTTGCTGTTGTAAAGAAGTGAATTGAGAAGGATGGGATGGAAAAGGCCAAGTGGTGCCTGCCTAGAGGGGCTTCAGGGCACTCTGAGCTGGCCCTGGCAGTGCTGGCTGTGGGTGTTGGGCCTGCAGAGGCTCAGTGCTTTCACTGTGGGCTCTGCAGTCACCTACCTCATCCCAGCTGCCTGGCACTTCTTGGGTTGGCTTGGGTTGGTTTTTAAATGTGGCTTCCGACTGTGAATGAGGAACCTGCCTTTAAAAAAGTTCTTGAATTCTGATTTTAATTCCCTTTTTTATTCAGTTGAAAAAGAGATACGAGTCTGGTGTTTGTTCAGATTTCCATGCTTTAAAGGGAAAAGCTGGCAATATATTCAATTCCACACTCCTTACTCTTTTACAATAGTTACTCCCTCCTAATTGCAGCACCTTATGCAATAAATAGTCCCATGGGTTTCACTAAGACTGTTTAGAGAATTGAATACCACAGTGTTAGCAGAAATGGAAAAAATGAACAGTGCTTATGAGAAGTACAGCATGTGGAAAAACACTCATAGTTTGTACATGTATCAAACATTAATTCTGTTTTTTTTAGCTTATGAATCAATTTAAATTATTGCAAAAAAAATCATGTTAATTATATTGACTCTATTTTAAAATTCTTTGAACTCTACTACTGTAGCCTTGAAAAACAATTTTTATACTCTAAAGTATAGCTTGATTTGGTTATGTTTTTGTATTTAAAAAACATCTCACATTTTACAGGTTCCACCAGAAGTAATCACATGGACAAAGCTTGGCTCATGCATGCTTGAATTAGTGGTCAAACCTGCTCAATATTGCAGGTGTATAAAATGTTTCAGTTAAACCTGCTTTCTCTTGACTGTCCTAGTAAGACGTTCATGGTTTTTTTGTAGCTTTTCCTGTCCTTTCATCACTGACATAGCTGGCCAATATAATCCTGTGTCTTGCAGCTGTGTACTGTGGACAAGCTCTTCTTTAAGTCACGTGCCCATTCCTCCCATACATGTGAAAAACATAAGCAGCAAAGCCAGAAAATCTCATGTTGGTGTTTAGAAAATGTGTTTTATTTTAGGTAATGGATATAACATCTATGGTACAATTTTAAGGTAAAAAGACCTGCTGAGTCTGTGCTTTGTTCTGGAATTACCTAGGCTATTCATGAACATGACATGTAATTTTAAGAATGTCATTTAAGCAAACCCGGCTGGAAATTTGAATGACGATCAGATCAGTATGAAACTTGTTGGAATTACTTCTTGTTGATTTTTTTTCTAACTGGAACTTTTTATCTGCTTTTTTTTCTTTTACATTAGTGTGTTTAGGAAGGTGCCTTTCTATTGGAGTTATATCATGGCTATCACGTCCCTTCACTCAGGAGAAGGAGAAAAGCAAAATAGATGTATTTTATTAAAAGAACAACATGCAAACAAAACAACAGCAAAAACCCCAAGCAAACAAACAAAACCCCTACCCAACCAAACAAAAGCTCCCCTATATCCTCCAAATAAACAAAAACTCCCAAATCATGTCTAATTTCAGTGGAGACTGACTTAACAAGAGCAGAGGAAATCCATCTGAAAAAATTTTTTATTATGATTTTTGTGTTTATATAGTGACGCTTTCTTGATCTTGCTGTTGATGGTGGAGGCTGACCTTGGATTCCTCCATGATGCATAAAACTGCTGCAGTTGTCATCTATTTCTTTTATTTGTTTTTACTATGCCTGCAGCATTCCCTTGCCCCTCTACTTTTAAATGTTTCCTTTTATGGCTTTCTAAAATCAGCTTTAACACTGGTTGACATCGCCTTTATCGTCTCTTTAAGGATTGACTCTTATCTGGCTTTATGGCTTACTCTTCAGGCACTTGTTTTTATTGTCTTTAAATTGTCTTTAATAATGAAGACTTGAATTTCTGGCTGTTTTTCAGCTTTTTGATACAAAACAAGGACATAGATGCTAATATTCTCAGCCCTGTTGTTACATGATGAAGTATTTTAGAATTCCTTAGTAAAGTAAACTTGTGAAATCAAATTCCATCGGCTTCTTCAGCTATCTTTTTGGTTATCAGCTAGCAGCAATTACCAGCACTGGTTTGGTTATGACTGAACTGAAGTTAAGAATACAATTCTCACTTATTTCGTCAGCTTATACTTTAACTAACACGCAAGTTTCCAATGTAGCTTCATTAAACTGTATTTACATCTAACATGTGCATGGCTTACATGCTTCTCTTTCATGAGCAGAAGAATGGATTGCCTGCTTACACTTATTAAGGAAACTGGATTCCTCAAAGCTCTTAACTGCAAAGCAGGGGATGTACACCTGATACAATGCCTTTAATTTGGTTGATGCTGTAGAGCTAACATGATGGTTGCCATCGGCACTCAATTTAGATTGACACCAAAGTTTTACAGAGTACAAGGGGGTTTTTCTTCTGTAACACGCCAGAAACAAACTGTAAGATCACTGATTCATTGCATGTGTTTTTGAATATTTGTCTTCCCACTCTCAGTCAGGCACCAACATTATTTCAGTCTACAGAATTGCCTTTTACATGGAAATAGTGTCGATATGTCAAGATTTTTTTCTCCAAGAAAACAGGGTGGTCTGGCATCACCCATCTTTCTTTACCAAATGGTGTTGCTGTAACCACTATAACATTGCCTAGGACTTAATTCCCTTTAATCAGCTGTGCTGTCTTAAACATGGCAGAAACAGCAGTTGTAGCTCATAAGAGTGCTTAAAATGGGGCTTATGTGTGGGTAAGAATTATGGGATTTTTTTATAGCTTGTAGTCATTCAGCTGGATAAATGTGGAACTACTTAAGCACCAAGTGTTGTTTTGGTCCTTGTTGGCAAATGAAGTTTTGGGAAACAGAAGCCTTTTAAGTGAAATTATGGGGTATATAGTTCAAAGGTGGCAGAAGTTCATAGTGTTCAGATATGATATGATTCCTATACAGAGTTTTTAGCTTTCATGGGAATTCTAGATTTAGATTCATAGTTTCAAATAATTAAATTTTTTGTGAGTAGAATTATGTTCTTTGAGTATATGTAATATAAACTATGCAATTAAAGTCTAAAATGTCTCAGAGAAATTATGGATTGGTCTTAGGATTTTGGACAGCCTCATACTTCAGCAGAAGAAGTGTCTCTTGTCTCTCTCATGCTTGTGTCTCTCTACCATGTAAATTTTATGCTTTTAGAGGATTGTATTGACTGGGCATTTTAAGTGCTTGCTGCCTTTCAGGATTCTGAAATTTCATTGTGCCAAAGGAGTCCTGAGGCAGCAACTACTTTGAAAACTGATTTCTAAAAAGGCTGTATTTGGAGGATAATATTATATGCTCCTCATCTCTACAAGCTGCCCTGCTCTTTTCTTTAGTTAATGCTTCTCTAGAAGGCATTCTTCTCATGGTTTTGGTCTAATCTCTTTCTTCATAACATGAAAGAAAATCTTCTGTTTCATGTGTTCCGTGGTGTTCCTTTCATCCTACAAAGTGATGTTCCTTACTTTGTGATGTAATTGCCTATATGAGATTGCTTTTGAGCTGTAAAACTAAGTATTGTTTTTGTTGGCAGGGTATAATGTTTGCCCATTTACCACATGCCATTGATTCATAACAGTAATGAAGTGAATAAATGAAGGATTTCACCTGTTTTCTTCTCTCATTTTTCTGTTTCTCACAGGTTCATTGCTAAACCATGTGCCTTAGGCCTTAAAGTCCAAGCCAATGGACCACAAAAAGCTCAACCTAATGCTATCCTGGAAAAGGTTTTCACAGCTATTACAAAGGTAATGTGTCTGACTAAAACATTTACCTTATGAAGTGGAATGTGGCACTATAAGCTATGTCTGAACAAAGCAAAGCTAACAGATAAATGTAGAGCTGCATTTTTACACCTCAAATCAGAAATTCACATATTGGGGATGTCATTAATATGCCAGCTAGAGCAGTTGTGTATCCTTTTGTGATGTCTCCTCTGTAAGCTTTCAATCAAAAAAAAATTGCCACAGAAACACTTTGTAGATGCCACATGGCCACCTACTTTTTTTTGCTTCATATCTGTTTTTGTTTCTTATCTATTTTGTATTAATTTTTGCAAAATTTGGGGGGATTTTAGAAAAAAAAAAGGGCTCATTGTGAGCCAGTAATACTGATACTGAGTTTTCCACAAAACTTCAAAGCTTCTCCTTCTAGGGAAAGGCCTGTCTTGCTCCAGTTACAGGAGAGCAGCATGGAAAAGTGGGAGAAACTGACTGACTAATGTTTTATTTACAGCTTGAATATCTTTTTTGTACAAGATTTTCCCCCACAACTTACATAGCTGTCTCTACCATCTCTCACCATAGGACATCTCAACTTAACCTGTTTGTTGTTCTGCCCATGCTTTTCAAGCATCCCAAATTTTTCTGCAGGAGTTTTCCAATCCCACCTTGGTTTTAGGCTGCAGCTGGGCACGTACCTGTGTAAACTTCAGAGAGTATTAAAGTCATAAAGGGCAAAATTGGGTTCAGTGTCACAGACAATAAAATATGCCATGGATCTGTCTTGCTTGTGTGTCCTACACTATGCAGAGATCACCATGGCACTTGCTGTGACTTTTGTCCAGTTTTCAGGGAGGGAATTGCATGTGCCTTGTTTCTGAAAGCTGCAAGATAAACTCTCACGCAGACTCAGCTGAAGGAAGAATGGTTAGGTTTTGTTTGTTGTGGGGTTGATTTTTTGTTTGTTTTTAATATTTCCTTTTATCTGGTAGTCTGACACATGGCCTGAAATACCTGTGAGTGTGAAGAGCTCCAAATGAAAGTATCTGCTTCCCAGCAAGAGTCTGGTAGCTGCTCTCAGAGAAACTGTCCAATTTAGCTACCTGCCTTTTTTGAATCCTATACAGCAGTTCTCTCTAGTCAAACTTGCAGGAGCTGCATCAAACATTTCATTTTTCTAAGGTTACAGAAATTGCTTTTCTTGACCTATCATTGAAAAACTAGTAGATACCTTGGTTGACTAAAAAACTTTATTGAGATGGACAGCAAATGCTTCAGTCTTCTCTCGTCTCACCCTTTCATTTCCCTCTCTTTCCTGTGTTTTCTTAGAGGCTGATAGACAGAACTTCAGACTAACAGAAGTTTTGCTGGTTTATGTCTTGCAACAATTAAAAATGTAAAGCTTTTTGTTGTAAAAGCTCTTGTACTTTATTCAGTATATATAACTGGCTTGCAGAAATAAAGGTAAAGTTCTTGAAAACAGACTGTCCATTTTTCTGTTTATTTTAAAAACTATGTGATCAGGAGAAATATATAAGTAGTACATATGCTTTTTTACTGTACACTTAGAAATGCTGTATTACTGGAGATTTGTCCTGTACTGCTCTTCAGATTAAGGATAGACTTGTTTTCTTTTGCCTTACTTCTGCACTGGTTTGCAGCCATGCTAATGACTTCTACATTTTCTGCTTTGAAGAATATTTTTGTGTATTTAGTTTTAAAGAAAACAATTCTCTCTCTCTGTTGTCAAGGTGATTTTCCTTTTGAAGTTGTCACTTTGTTTAACGACCTCATTTTTTAACATTATCATACACAAACATGGGATTTATCTTCTTTCTGTATCAGTCAAACCATCTTCCCTAGTGCAACAGTCGATAGGACTAAGTTCCTGATCTACGAGAGTGGAACAGGTATTACTGTGTGGCAGGCAGTGGGATGTTTGTAAGAGGCACTGCTCCAGAACTGTGTGGCATTTTATCCTGCTAAACTTCACTTGCAAGTTTCAAGCAAGTTTCAATCCCATTGTGTCTTCAAAGTTTTTTATTAGTAATGGACCTGCATGTCATATTACAGCGTCTGCCCTCACAGATTAATAATTGTCATTGTAAATGTATTCTGACAGGAATCTGCCAGCAGAGATTTCTGTGAAGGTATTTCTGTGTATTCATGTGTTTGACAGACGGTCTTGGTAAGAAGGCAAGAGTCAATTACAGTGGTTCTGAATTTGAAGTGTTAACACAGTTGAGTAAGAAAATAATTTTTGTGCTTCTCTGTTTTGTAGCATCCAGATGAGAAGAGGCTGGAAGGCCTCTCCAAGCAGCTGGACTGGGATGTACGCAGCATTCAACGTTGGTTTCGACAAAGACGCAACCAAGAAAAACCCAGCACCCTTAGGAAGTTCTGTGAGAGCATGTAAGGATGCATGTTCTCTTCTTGAGTCTTGTTGAGCCTGTGTTCTCATCAGTTTTTCCCTTAGTTTTTCACAGGTACTTTTGTAGAGATTTAGAAAATTATAGTAATTGGTAGAATATAACTAATCTTCATTCTCCTGAAGGAGTCAGATTGTACTTTTGGGGTATTGTCAGTGGTCAAGAGCTTTCAGAAATCATGTCATTTTGATTTTATGCTATCAGAACACCAGCCTGATCCTTTAAGATAAGTGACCTGGTGTTAGTGTGCTGTCCTTATAACAATACCTTTATCCATACAATCTGATGGAGATCTGAGATGGAGGAATAAAGATGAAAGGCAGTTGGGTTGTTAAATGAAAAAGAAGACAAAAGATATATTGTCTAAAGATGATTGCCCTTTATTAAACAGAAGAACTTAGGTGTCAGAATACTTAAGTCCTTTCCTTGGTATTTACAGCTAAAATCCTCCTTCTTTAAAGTTCAATAAATCAAGGCATGATGAGATTATGGATAGACCTAGTAATTTTGTTGCCAGCAGCTACTGGCCTTAGAGGTAGTAATTTCTAAGATCAGTGAAAAAGAACCATTTTTTCTGCAAGGGTTGTAGTTGTCAACTTGTTGTATTTGGGTGGTATATTTTGCTTCCTCTGTAACTCAGCTGAAAGACCTTGCTCTCTTGCACTGATGCCAGTGCATTTGGGTGAACCTACAGGTAGAAAAATTGAAGCATACTGGCATGAAATACTGGCATGGATAGGATAGTAATGGGTGCTAAATTTGCTCTTTTGTGGCATATATTACCAAAATAGGATGCAAATGACAGCTATGAACGCAGATTGGAAGGTAAGGTCAAGCTGTAGTGAAGTGCTGACAGAATATAGTGCCAGCTTTGTTTAGAGGAAGCCATTGGCATTTCTGCAGTATGTGTACTTAGCAGTAATGATAAAACTTGTCCAAAAAAGAAGCAAGATGGCATAAATAATAGGTGGATACTTCAGGTTCTATCTGTTCGTGGTTTGCAAGAGGTGCAGTGGGAGCTGCCTGTCCATTTCTACATGTATGTAGAATGTGCGTG
This sequence comes from Bombycilla garrulus, assembly GCA_013400315.1. Taxonomy (NCBI): domain Eukaryota; kingdom Metazoa; phylum Chordata; class Aves; order Passeriformes; family Bombycillidae; genus Bombycilla; species Bombycilla garrulus. Next base: position 2,149 of record VXBU01017682.1, on the reverse strand, counting down.
GGAATGCTGAGGGAATGTGGTGTTATCTAGCCAATTGTGTGTGCCCAGCCCTGGGAGCATTTCCAGTGATGGTCTGCACGCCTCCAGTTAACCTGACATATCTTGGACAAAGTTCTTGGCACGTAGTCAGACTACCACTGGGAACCCAGAGTTACCCTTTTATCCCTTCAGTAAGGGTGTTAAAGTGTTGTTTAGTTAAATAGGCCCATTATGCCAGTAAGTGAGGTACTTCAGAAAGTTTTTGACCTAATAAATGCTTTGGTATGAGGTCTGTAGCCTTTTCATAGCTATTGAGTTAATGGGGTGGCTTTTCAGATATAGTGACTGTGTGTGGCAGGTGCTTTGAAACTCTGAGCTACTTAAAGTATGTGTTCCCACAACAGTCATGGAAGGGGAGAACTCAAGTCTTCAGTAATTCAGGTGTAAGCGGAGAGTTTTGACAGAAGGAAATGTGCCCTTATGTAATAAGCAAGAACAGAGCAAGCAAAATGACAGTGATCTCTGCCTACACCTTCATGCTGCTGAGCAGCTGTTGTCCCTTCTGACGATCTCCTCAGTCCCAGGAGACCTCACAATGTACAGAAAAGTCCAGGTCTCCAACCCGTGCTGCTGAGGGAATAGTCTGGAGTTGTTTGTTCATGTTCTCAAGGTAGTTTATTAGTTCCTTATCAAAAGTAGATTTCTCTGCCCCGCCAGGGTCGACACAGCAAGCGTCCAGAGACACACTGTGCCCGCCCCGGGTTAGCTCTAATCTTTTATACTAATAACTACGTATTTAATGTTTATCATTAATTACCAATCC
>VXBU01017681.1:541457-572521 GCA_013400315.1 Bombycilla garrulus | reverse complement strand
AAGCGCAGCCAAGGCCTTGCGCTATTTGAACTTGTTGTGTGATCAGTGGTATCTCACTTACTCCAAGTATCATCAGTTGTCTGAAGTGTAGAGGAGACCCTCCCTTTGAACATTCAGTCCAAAGAGCTAACTGGGGTGCCAGGAGCAGCTCTGCTTCAGTACCAATCACTTCCAAAGCAGCTCAAACACCTTCATAAGGTGCAATTCTCTCTTTTTCAGCTAGAACATAGCAAGCCTTAAACCCTCTGTATCCCAAAAGCCGTGGGGTTGACCTCAAGTCTCCCATGGTGCTTTCTGCCAGAGGTTCGACATCTGGTCAATCTCCCTGGCTGCAGCACAGAGCACATTTCTAACATCTTGCCCAGCCCAGACTGGCCCAGGGGCTATTGCATGAACTATCTTCTGTTTAATTTGTTCACAGTCTTGTTGGTGCTCTGGGTCCCATTTAGTACCACTCTTCTGCTGGGTCGTTTGATACAAAGGACTGTAATTTGGAATGGGCATTCTCCAAAAACACATAATGTGGCTGCTGACAGCCTGGTCATAGGGGGAAACTCACAGCTTTCACAGGCTGTCCTGGGAAGGATGTGAGAAAGTGCAAAGAAAAAATTAAAACAATATCTGCACCTGCTGTTTATGGAATATTTATGCATGAGCTACGTACCGTTTATAGTAAGATATCTTTCAAGAAGTTATTGTCCTTCTTGCACCAATGGGCTGAGGGGTATAACTTGCTAACTAATACAAATCTAGGGATAATTTTCCTTCATGCTTGACAGGAATCACCTTCAAAGGCTGAGGACTTGTATCCCTTTTCCAATAAGCTTGTCAGTGCCCCCTTCCCTAGGGAGGATAATTAGCTTGGCAGGAAAGGAGAGGGTGTGGAAGTATGTCTCATCCATAGGTTGTCTCTCGGAGGAGGAAAGACAAAAGATGTGATTATTGGTAGTTCCCAACAGATGGCTCTCGAAGAACAGAGGTGGGCAATGCTGAGTACACACACCAGATTAGTCTTGCAACCAGTAGTTCTATCATATCACAAGCCAGCATTACAAAGTACAATAAAACGATAACCTCAGCCCAGACCTCAAAGGCGATAAAGCCAAGACAGGGAGCACAGGCTGCAAGTAAAGTGCTGCCTAACACAGCCCTGAGAACAAATGCAATGAATCAGAGCAAATAAATCAATGTTGTGACCAGTGTTTGTTAAACCAATGCAGCGAATGCTTACAACATATTTGTTTTAACATGCTCTGGTCAGCTCTGGCCTCATCTCAACCCTCAGTGCTTCATGTTGGGTGCCAAAAAGGATTTTGACACAGCGTAACACCAGTCGGCAACTGAGCACCACCCAGATTCACTGCCCCACCCACCCTGCAGAGGGATAAGGAAGAGAACCAGAAAAATGTGAAATCTGTGGGTTGAGAGAAGAATAATTTAACAACTGACATAAAGTAAAATATAATAATAAAGCAACCAGTAATAATTGTAATGAAAACAGATAACAGAAAGAGAAATAACTGTCAAGATAAGAAAAGTCAACAAGCCAACAGTCACGCACAACACAGTTGCTCACCACTGTGAGCAACTGATATCCAGCCTATCCCCTAGAAGCCAGCAATGACTTCTGGCCAGCTTCTTCCAGTTTATATACTGAGCATGACATTCTATGGTATGGAATACCCCTTTGGCCAGTCTGGGACAGCTGTCCTGGCCATGCTCCCTCCCAGTTTCTTGTGCACCTGCTCCCTGGCAGAGCATGAAAAGCTGAAAAATTCTTTACTTAGGGTAAGCAGTACTTAGCAACAATGACAACATCATTGTATAATCAACATTATTCTCATACTAAATTCAAAACATAGCACTGTACCAGCTACTAGGAAGAAAATTAACTCTGTCCCAGCCAAAACCAGGACAGCTGTTCTGTTTTACTTTTAAAACAAATGTCTGGAAGGAGGTCTAGTAAAGTCTTATTGGCTTATTAGTGTAATTTGGCTTGTTTCTGGGAGAGAATTCTCCCTCTTCATTCCCTGCCTGATCAGGGTCTGTGCCTCACACATTCACTTCCCTTCTTTCTGCCTCAGCGGCACCCTTACATAATTTCCATGTCTACAAACTGGATCACAGCTTCTGCTCAGTGAACAGACTGATTGCATCTGCCTCACTGCCCTCACACCTCAGCTTTGCTGATCCTTCCCCTTTAGCCCAGAAATTACGAGTGAAAGCCCATCTGTACCAGCAGACTACGGCTGTAGTTCAGTGTCTGAACCTCTGTAATACACACCTTTGGGAAATCTCCAAAAGCATTCCATTGCTCCAGACCAACTAAAAAAAAATAGTCCCCCCCCCCAAAAAAAAAAAAAAAAAAAAAAAAAGGGCAAAAATATAAAAAAAAAAAAAAGGGGTGAAATATTTAAGACAATAAATAGTTCTTATCCTCAGTCCAGGTGTCCCTAAGGCCTGAGATGGCTGCTCCAAGAAAAATTCCTTCTTTTTGTGTGAAATATGCCCTGGAGATCTTAGCTGATGGAACTGGGCAACAAACAACAGTAAGGTAGGAGACAGATCTGTACTAATTCAACAGGGGTGAAATTCCTTCTTAGCCATAAATCTGAACAGTAGTTCAAATCTGGATACATGCAGATGAACCTTACAGCTACTGTGCATTTTGCCTCAAAGACTGTGCTATTTATAGAAATTAGTCTAATGACTTGAGCACAACTTTGGCTGGATGCTTTAAAATTTACACACCCTCCTCCCTAGCATATTATGTACTAGTTGTTATGTCTACAGAATTCAATCAAATGGTATGGAGACTTAGGGAAAAGATGAGACATCTTTCTCATTTTCACATGGAAATGTTAACATGGCCAGAGCAATCACAGAGTAAGAATTTATACCCATCTACCCTTGATAGTGATATTTCAGAAATAACTTGCATTTGTCTGCCAGAGTCCTTATGTGCAATCCATGACATGTTGTATTTTTATCACTGAACTCATCAGAGAGCTGCATGAATGTTTGGGTCCTTTCTTTCCTCATATTTGCAAGGAAACTGTAATCCAGATTGAGCCAAAGAAATCAGTACCAAGTGTTGTGGTTGCTCACAACCATAAGTCACACATGGCCCAGCATATGCCATTGTCGAGATGGACAAAACCCTGTTTAGAGTGAGCTTTTGCTCCAGACTTCTAACTCCTTCCTTAGAGGACTAAACCTTTCCCAGGAAGCACCATGCAGCCTTCTGGTTTCTAAGACAGTTTAGAGGAGTAAATTTCCCCTGGACAACACCACACAGCCTTCTGGTTTCTTATTCCTTCTGCACAACCAGCTGACTCCTTTCTATCCCTCACACAGCCACCTGCCCCTGTCTGCCCCTGTACAGCAGCTCACCTTTTCTGTCCCTCACCCAGCTGCCCAGCCCTTCCTTCTCTCAACACAGCAGGCAGATTCTAACTGATTCTAGGGCAGCAACCCCCTCTTTTATACCACTCATCCGTATTGGACACTGCTGTGCTTTCTTAAGGGTAAGACTGCTTCTGCTCTTTTGTAATTAGTATAGCTGCCCACAATTGAGAAACAAGGATCAAGTCAGCCAGAATGGGAATGAGACCCTCCTTGCTAGGTTTTTTGAAATCCCCCTTAGTTAACAGTCTTCTAACTTATCCTTGCTTGGGACTTTATAATAAATCAATGGATTATGTATGTGAGGAGATGATCAAAATACAGAGGCCCAGGCTCAAAAAGACCCTTCTTTGATTAAGTGTGTAACTGCTGCAGCGTCTTAGGTAAAACACTCCTATGAGTCATGTAACACCAGTTTGCCCCCAGCAAACATTAACAGTCTAAAACTTTCTATTCTGTAAGCATATTTGATTTTCCTATCTGTTCCTTCCAACTCTCATTTCCTTTCTGTTATTTAGGTTCATGTCCTTTTCATGTAATTCTTGCTTCTGCTATGCTTTGTGTTTGTTTTCTCCTGTCCTTGAGAAAATATAGACCCCTCTTGCTACTCACTTTCCCTCCTGTTGTAAATCCTTTTCCTATCTTGCTGGCTTCTCAGCTTTTAATTTTATCAAACACCCCCTCTATCCTTTCACTCCAGGGCTATTGTTGCACAAACTCTGGGATATAAACAGGTGTGATCCTGAACAGGAACAGCCCTTTAAATTTACTCTGGGATACATCTGTTGCTTATCTCAAAGCCTTACCTTGATAAAGCAAAGACATAACTACAGTTTTGTGTACTCATATTCAGAAGAGGTTGGGTACCACTAACAGTGTAATTGCAGTGACATGAAATTCAGCATGAACTAATTGCTGTAATGTCCAACAATTGCTGGGATGACTTTCAAAGATCTCTCTGTACCATATCTTCATGCAAAAAAGGGTCACCTTTGTTATTCTCTTTTCAAGGCCACATGGCACCAGCTTTCATCCAAACAATTTATCAGGTAAAAATCCCTGTGCTTAAACTGTGAGACTGAAGGACAGAGATGAAAAGCTGCTTTCAAAGGCTGCAGGGAAGAAGTGCCCAAATGTGGACTTTGTGTCCAAGAAAACAGGGCTTCTAAGCATCTTCTAAAAGTATGCGTTACAAACAAATTTATCTCAAATCATTGATGTCTATATGAGTAGGAAACTAACCTTCAGGGCTTCAAAATCTACTGCAGCTGAACAAATAGCAGCATTAACAAAATCAGACCCAAATGACCCATGATCTGATTGTGTTTGCCCAGAAATCCTGCCGTTTCTATGGCACAGTGTTGAAATAAACCAGTAGCATTAACAACCTGCTGAGAAGGATTTGATTTTTTGGGAAACCTTTTAGGTTGTGCTAGAAAAGTTGATGAGGTATCAGGTTTGCTGTTAATATCATTGCTACTTCTGTATTGGAAAAAAAATTCTTTTCATTACCTCAGCGTAATAATGTTGCTCAGCTCGGCATGTGTGTCCTTCTCCAAACTGGAGATGAAGCATTCCACTGAAATACTTACTGCTAAATTTACAGATAGTTATTTATTGTATGGCATTACTTCCACAACTAATGATCTTTGCTCCTTTCCAAAAATTTAAAAAATATAATTTTATACCTTGAAAACCTTGAGTTACTGGTGCATTTGGGGAAAACCCGTCTTGAACTACATTTGCATGGTGTGGAGCTCAACAGTGGTTGCTATTCTGGGTAGGTTAAGTTCAGTCCTTGTCATATTCTACAAGTGAGATTAAAATCAGCAGCTAAAGAGCACACCTAGGACAACCTGAATATTTGAGGTAGGGAAAATATAAGTCCTGCTTAATAAAATAATAAAGATAGATCACTGAGGGAGACCACAGACTCAGGGCCTTTCTCAAGACTGCTCCCATGAGATCCAGAAGATTTTATTTTTAGGAACGAGCATAACAATAAGTCCAGAGAAAAGAAACCTGGTTAAACAAAGTTAGACAAACATTAAATTTGCAAGATAAGGATGTTTGTGGAGGAAAACACACAGAGAGACTTTTATAGAAATGCAATGTTCCATGGGCGATAAACAGAGTTAATTGCTATTATCAGAATATTTCCCACATTCCCTGCAATCACTGCCATAGCCCAAGTTTCTCATACATCCTTTACATCCCTGCAGCACAGTATTCCTGCTGACTGCAAGTCCACACAACTCTTTCAGATCCTCTGCATAATGTAGTTTGTATCTAACTTCGTCACACATAGCTTTGGTCATTTCATTTCTCCCTTCCCTATCCAACAAGACCAGTACTACAGTAATTTCAGGTCTTATTATTTGCTTCTTTCTCTTTGTTGGTCTGTAGGATGAGTGATTTGCTGTGTGCACTGGGATTTAAGACATGCTGGTTAAATCCGTGGTATGAGGGTGGACTGACAAGTTGATAATACCAATGTACTCTCAAACGGGTCAAATAATGACTAACACTGTGGGTCACTCTCCCAGCAGAGTGTCTTCTGTACCTACAGTTTGGACTCACACAGCATTAACAGAAACATACTATATTTGAGGCTGATGCACTCTGGCAGATTTGTTTACAGTCAGGAAGTAGTGTCTGGATCTGACCATTACATAACATCATTAAACTTGACTAAAACCAAATAAGTGTGATTGATGCCACTAGAAAAGGGGTCACTCATACAGGTATGGACAACTGAGTGGACAACTACTCACATCTCTTTTAATTTTGGATTATCAATATTCTTTACTATTTACAAACAGAAGGAATGTAACACTATCCTTCATTCTCCTTCAGATTTAATTTTTGACAATTTTATTGTTAGACCTTTATTTGATTTCCTTTACTTTAAAACAGGAAAACTTTCTCCTCTTTTGTTCTTTCAATAGAAGTAATTTCTCTCTACAAAGGAAAATGAACTTTGCCCTTTTCTTGAAGGACTTTTGTAGTGCTTCACAGCAGATTCCCCGTGGGTGCAGCTGTATGAGGTCTGGGTGGTATATTCCAGCTCCTGACAGGCACATATGCAGGCTTACTCTAGAGCAGGGTAGCACCATGGTCATTTCTACTGTTCCCATTTTGCTTTCCTTGATATGGCCACTGAAACTGCTTTGTTATTTGATTACATCATTTAAAATAATTGGCCTTTTTGGCAGGTAGGGGCAGTTAGGTTGAAAAGGTTTGCACAATTAAACAGTTGATCCTACGTTACAGCAATATGAACTTTGATTAATCCATACAGTGATCTAACGTGTACTGCAGGCAAAAACATCTTTGATTTTGAGGCTTTTTTCAAATATTAACTTCCCAGTAATAGAAAAACACCTTCAGCCATCTGCATGTGGGCACACCTGAAGGGGTTTTTTGCACTCTTAAGAGTTCGACACAAAAGCTCAGTTGTGATTTCACTTAAGGAAGGGAAACACCATTCTCGTTCCTGAGAAATTTGGTTTTGGAAGCAGGCATTTTAAGTTCTTATCACTAAGAACTCCTGTGGAGCCCCACTTAATTTTCACTGTAAAAAAGCTCTAAATATCACAGAGCCGCAGAATCACAGAATAGTTCCGGTCGGAAAGGACCTTAAAGATTCCCTGGCTCCACCCCCTGCCACGAGCAGGGACATCTTCCAATAGATTACGTTCTGAGAGGAAAAGACTCAGCTGCTGACTGGGCACCAGCCATGCAAACGATGTGATGCCCAAACTCTCGGAGCTCCCCCGCAGCTCCAAAAAAGCCCAATCCAGGCAGTTCTGCATTCCCGTAAATGGCAAGAGCTGGCAGAGTTCTGTCATCGCCACCAGCACCCCGGGCGAGCCGCGCCGACAGAGCCGTGCCCGCGGCGTTTGCTCGGGAAGCCCAAAGCAAACAAGCGGCTGAGGCCCGCCGGCCCGCTACTCCCGGGATGGACGGCCCGGCAGCGGCCATGGCGGGAGGGGCGCTGAGGGGAGCGCGGGGAGGGGCGGTGCGGCACCAGGGCGCCTGCGCGAGCGGGTGGGCGGTGGGCCGGGGGCCGCGGCGGGAGCGGGGCTGTGTCGCTGTGGCACCGGGAGCGTGTCCCTGTCCCTGCGGCACCGGGAGCCACGCCGGGAGCTGCCCGTGCCCCTGCGGCCCCGGGAGCAGTGGGAGGCGCGGGCCCCGTAAGTACGAGCTCCGTCTGCGGAGGCGGGGAGCGCGGTGAGGAGCTGCCCGTCCTGAGGGCGAGCGGTGGAATTGCGGGGGCGAGTGTGGAAATGAGCGCTGCGGGCAACGAATGCCCGGCCGGTACTTCGGTTTGGGGTCGGTAGCGAAGGGACGAAGGGGGTTGGTTTAATTGCACTTCCTCGGACCTGGAGCATCTGCTCGGTGGCCGAAACTGGGTCGTCTTGTGCAGCTCAGGACTTCCCGGGAGTCCTTGTGCGTGCGGGGAACTCCTCATGGACATCACGGGCAGGACTTGAGGCTGTGATCGTGCAAGTAAGTCTGCTGGGACATATTCTTCATCATAGTGCTGCTTTACTGAAATAAGTGGCGATAGTTACATCTTTTAAAAATTATGTACTCGGTGGAAGTACTTACTGTACTTCGGCTCGGGGATTGTAAGTCAGGAGGACGTCTGCAATGCACTGTTTTTCGTGTTTTAAGTACGGCTTTGGATGGTTTTGAGTTAAAGTAAATGCACTTACCGGGTGTTATTTTCTCCATTTCACACGTGGAAACCGGAGCACAGGCAAGTGATGCTCTTGACTAAACATTTTCTCACTGATAGGACATAAATTATTTCATTTGCTGCTCCAGAAGTTAATTTGGAAGAGCAAGAATAGCGATCAGCCTTTATGAAAGAAGACTTTCACAGGTTCACGGAAACTGTCATTTCACAAAAATACTCCAGGTGATGATGGAAACAACTACCTGAAAGGAGGTTGTAGCCAGGTGGGGGTCGTTCTCTTCTCCAGGGAAACCAGTGACAGGACAAGAGGACACAGTCTTAAGCTGTGCCAGAGGAAGTTTAGGCTAGACATTATGAAAAAATCCTTCATAGAAAGAGTGATTGGGCTTTGGAATGGGCTGCCAGGGAGGTGGTGGAGTCGCTATCACTGGAGGCGTTTAAAAACAGACTGGATGTGGCATTTAGTGCCATGGTTTAGTTGATAAAGTGGTGTTAGGTCATAGCTTGGACTTGATGATGTCAAAGGTCTTCTCCAACCTAGCTAATTCTGGGATTCTGTGAAATGTGTTTGCAGGTGTTGAGGGGAAGCAGAAGTGGGGCTACTAGCATGAGTATTCAAGAAGGTTTTGTTTCTGAATCATAATATAAATGCTTTTAAAGTAGAGCTCTGATAAGATTTGAAAGCTTGCAGATTTTAAGATTTTCACAGTATTTTGGTAGTAATAGTCAAAAAGGAGAATATGTGTATTCAGTTTCTTACTAATGCTTGCTTGTCTCAAAGAGTTGACAAAGAGTATCTCTTGTGGATTTAACATTTTTTCTACCCCTTCATTTAACAGCTGTGGAAGTTCCCAAGGGACAGCTGAGGCAGTTTACAAGACAGTTTTCAGCAGAAAGGTTTAGAGAAAAAGAAGGTGAAAGTTTGATGTCTTTGAGATAGCTACCATTAGAAGAACATGAAGAAATAAACTTTGCGATCAGCTCACAGTCTTCAACTTAAATATTTACACTTTTTGTCTGTAAAGTTGGTAGCCATGTGAGATGCTCTTTCTCTAAATATTTATTTTCTTTGCCTACTCAGTGGTGACTCTATAGATCTTCTGTTGTTAATTACAAATGCTGATTAAATTTAGAATACTTAAAAGCGCAACTTCGGGGTTTTGTATTATTCTCTCTCACTGTTCAACTTGGATAATGTTTCCTGAACCTTTATTTAACAGTGTGAAGTATCACCTTTCATCCAAAATAATGTTACTGTGACTGAGTTTTCTTGATAATGATTGGTATGATTGATCTTGTTTTTGATTTATATGGCTATTTCCTTGTCATTTTTGTAAAAGCTATGTTTCATTTTCACAAATACATTTCTGTTAGAGGCAAGACATTTGCTACTTCAACTTTAGAAAGCTTGAGTTTTTCTTTTTCTCTTTGGTTTGAGTTGGCATGTCCTTCTCTTTTAAATAATATGTAGGAGAAAAGTAGAAACTGAGGGGTGCTTGATTGCTGGCTTTCTATTTTTTTGCAAATACACATTTCAAAACTCACCCAGCAGGTCTGCAGCTGGGATAGCTGGTTTTTTTGTTCTTCAGAGACTCGAGGTTAGGTTTTGCCCTGCATATAAATGGAACCTTGACAATATTGTAAAATGATGGGAGAGAGCTTCCTTCACTTTTTTTTTATGGTTTTCAGCATATTTAGAGTGTTTTATAAGTATTTTGTCTTCTGTTTGAAGTACTTTGTCATGCCTACAACTAACATGCCTTGCAGCTACAGCTGGGTCATCTTGGTGTCCTGAGAGCAACAGCTGGGTAATATTTATTTGTCAGGCAGTGAATTGTGGGATACAGTTATGCATTATAATTCAGATAATCCTTTTGAACTGATACAGTGGTGATTGTAAGCATGTGCATTTACAAGTAATAGCAATGTATTTGGGTCTGATGTTGGTGGGGCATCATCAGCACTAATCTTGTACTTCCCCTCAGTCTTCAGTCCTGTAGTTGATTTCTGAATTCTTGCATCTAATTTCATTAATCAGTGAGATGGTAAGGGGAAAGACCTGCACAGTAATGAGAAGTGAAGAGTTGGAAAGGAGCTACTTCCCCCTGCTCTGCTTCTGAGTTAAGTATCATCCCTCTCGACCTTCTTTCTTCTCCCTGGAAAGAGGGAGAGCCTGTCTGCTGCTTGGGTGAGGAGGGCTGGAGAGACAGGAGCTCTTTAGTCCTGAGAGGTTAGGAGAGGAGGAGCCCAATCACATCTTCCTTAATTCTCCGGACTTCCAAGCAGGATCTGGTTAGGTTGGGGAAGGAAATTAGTAATAAGCTATCTCCCTCAGCCTGAAGTTTTACTGAGCTGCTTGTCCAAAAGGTTTAATAATATCCTGAAGCTTAGGAGTATATTTTTCAAATTACTTCTGCAAGCATTTGATTAAAATTTCTTGCTGCAATGTTGTACTAGTTTTGAGCTCCAAAATGTTGTTCCAGGCCATATCACTTCCAAAGTTTGAGTTAGAGCTCTTAAATTATATCTTTGAAACTTTTCTACTGCATAAAAATCCATCTGCAGATTGGTTGAAAACTGGCATAGGTGTAAATTGTGTTTTAACATGGAAAAAGTCCTGTTTAATAGCTTAACAAAGTCATGCCATCTATACAGCTTTTTGATGGATGTCTTTGCAGTAGGCCCTGAGACTTTGTAATCCTTACTGGGATAAGGGTGCAAATATAATAAAAAGGTAAATCTGTTCATGCCTAAGGAAGCTTTAGCTGGAATGTCTTTGGTGCAGGGCTCATGCTGAAGCACCTTCATGAAAAACAAATAAAGGGATTGTGTTCTCAGTTATGCTTTCATAATACATGTTCAACTCTATTAATTTTCTTTTTTTTTACCACTTTGTTCATAGATATTTGTAAACTGAAAATTATAAATGTATTAAGTAGCCACAGGTCTACACCACTTCTGTATTTCTTTAGCTATCTGTGGTTGACACTTTGATTTTAAAAAAATGTATTGTGAAGCCAAAATAAGAATATGCAATATTGTAACATAGTGGTTTTCTCAGATGTTATTTTATTGTGTAGCAGAGAGTTAAGTGAGGAATTTGACCAGGAATGTGTTGAAGTGTTTTTGTAAAGCGTCAAGGCCTCTGACATCTGTCATCTATACTGACTGATGCCACGCCAGCGAGGCAGCAGCTGCCGGAAAAAGACAAAGTATTGCTGAGTTCAGTTGTGACCTCGGCATTCCATTACACACGAGGTTCTTGTGTTCACAGAGATGTGTTTTATCATGTGGTTTTTCAGGATATTCCATTCATCTGGGATGGGAAGGGTTTTTAAAAAGTGCTGTATTCCTTAGGAAATATTTCTGTGGTAAGCATTAGGGAGCAATGGGCTGTGCCAGAGCTGTTTGCTGCATGCCTCACTGTCGCTTTGGCTGGGCTCAGGCTGACAGTGCCGTGTCCTGCAGTGAGGTCAGTGGCTCAGCTGTAGTTGAGTAACAAGGGGGTCCATTCATAAATGTGTTTCTTGGCCTGGAGACACTAGATTGCATTTCCTAGCATAGCATCAGAGTTCACTGTGCCTCAGGAAAGTGAAAACTCTACTGCAGGTTTGGAGTAGCACCCACTCATTTGCGGTGGCTGGGGAGAACTCTCTCACCTGAATGTACAGTAGTCAGTCCTATGTTGTAGCAGAAGGAGATGCCTTGAAAGAAGCTGCAGCCTGTGGCATCCTGGCCTGAATCAGCAATAGTGTGCCCAGCAGGACTATGGTAGTGATTGTCCCCCTGTATTCGGCACTGCTGAGGCCACACCTCAAATCCTGTGTCCAGTTCTCGGCCCCTCACTGCAGGAAGGACATTGAGGTGCTAAAACATGTCCAGGCAAGAGCAGCAGAGCTGGTGAAGGATCTGAAGCTCAAGTCCTGTGAGGAGCAGCTGAGGGTGCAGGGGTTGTTTAGACTGGAGAAAGGAGACTCAGGAGAGACCTTACTTCTCTTTACAACTACCTGAAAGGGTCTCTTCTCCCAAGTAACAGGACAAGAGGAAATAGCCTCAAGTTGTGCCAGGGAATGTTTAGATTGGATATTGGGAAACATTTTTTATGGAAAGAGTTGTCAAGCCCTGGAGCAGGCTGCCCTTTGAAGTGGTTGAGTCACTGTTCCTGGTAGTATTCCCAAGACTTGTAGATGTGGTATTTAGGGACATGGTTTAGTGGTGGGCTTGGCAATGCTGGGTTAACAGTTGGACTCCATGATCATAGAGGATTTTTCTAACCTAGATGTTCCATAATTCTGTGACCTGCATTCCTTGTCCCCCTGCACTGTTGTGGGTTGGGAAGTGGATAAGGTGGTGTCTCAGTTTTGAAAGACAGATGCCTGCCAAGGAAGGCAGGAGCTTCTCTTAGAATAGAAAATGTAAACCCCCTCCCTCCAAATTATTATAGGGGCTCTCAGGCAAAGATATGAGGATAGGAATAACAGTTCTTTAATAGGTATAAACAAAATAAAGTAAAACAAAAAAAAACCCAACAAACTACAACCTAATAGGAAAATTAGAAAATGCAGTATTAAACAAAAAATAAAAACCTCCAAACCTGACAGTTAGAATACAACCTGACAGCCTGTCAGTCAGGGTGTTGGTAGCAGTCTGGTTTGAATGATGGCTCCAGTAGTGCTCCTGGAGTGACAGATGGTTCTGCTGAGGCAGAGATCCTGTAGAAGGGCAGAGTTTTCCTCCAATGGTCCAGTGGTGATGTTGAAGGGTCTGGTCCTTCCTCTGGGAATCCAGTGGGAGAGAAGACTGCTCCTCTGGGAATCCAGTAGAAGGCAGATGCCTGTTCTGTCCAAATGCCCAGATTATATCCAGGTGGGAATGCTTGGCTCCTCCCCCTGGGCAGAGGACCTCAGAATGGGCTGATGTCATTCTATGAGTCATGTGGTGGGTCCTTAATGGCCCATTATACAGGAAATGGCTCCCGGAGGGAGTTATCTGTGACTCATGGGGCAAGGCATTGATGACCCATTAACAGGAGATGGTCTGGGGGAGGAGGCAAGGAAAACACTGCCCCTCCTGATTTTAACAGTTCATGAAGATGGAGATAGAATACAGACCTTCTGGAATATTTTTACATTGTAACCTAGGATAGGTGGGAATGAATGAGTGAAGTCGAGCCTGGGAAGAAGGAAGTGGAGGAGAAGTGTACTTTTGTTCTCTCACCATCCTACTCAATTTTTAATTGACAAGAAATTAATTTTCCCCAAGTTGAGTCTGCCTTGTCAGTTGGTAAGTGACCTCTGAATCTTTACGTTCCTCTCTTATTTTCAGGAGTGGTAAAATGAGAGTCTAGCAATCAGAAAATCAGGAACACATGTTCAAAGGACAGTGGACTTCACACATACCAGTGCTCAGGGACTGCTGCGTTTGTCTAATGCATGCCCTGTGGAGACAGTTGTTCAGATCATAAACCAGAGCAGGCTGGAACACGGGAATAGCACTCCTTGTTCAGGGTAACATTGAGTGGAAGAACAATGGTGTCCCTATTAGAGATATGCAAGATAATGAGTTACTCCTATTTTCTTCTCTGTCCTGCATTAAAATGTATGGAAAGTCCTCTTTCAGTGCTTTTCTGCTATGAAGTTCTCTGTGTGTGAAGTGGATTTATTGTATTTACCTGCCAAGCCTTTCCTCATTTACATCATTGCAATCACTTCTTCTGTGATGCCCACACTCCTGGAGACAGTAAGTTGTGTAAGGTAAAATATTCAGGCTATTGCCCTGATTTCACCTGGGATAGGGTTATTTTTTTTCCTAGTAGCTGGTACAGTGGTGTGGTTTCTATTTAGCATGAGAATGTTGATAACACAGGGATGTTTTGGTTGTTGCTGAGTAATGTTTACACCAAGTCACAGACTTCTCTGTTTCCGACGTTCTGCCAGTGAAAATGCTGGAGTGGCACAAGAATTCGTGAGGGGGCACAGCCAGAACACCTGACCCAAAATGGCCAAAGGAATATTCCTTACCAAAGGGCATCATGCTCAGTGTATCAGCTGAGGGTTAGGCTGCCCAGGGGCAGCTGCTCAGGGTCTGGCTGGGCATTGGTGAGCATTTGCATCATGTCTGTTGTAATATTCTAATTATTATTTTCTTCCTTATCTGTCCTATTAAACTTTGTTTTCTCAGGGTGTGAGTTTTCTCACTTTCACTTTTCTGATTCTCTCCCCATCCCCACTGTTGGTGGGGAGTTGAGGGTGTGGCTGTGTGGTGTTGAGTTGCCAGCTGGGGTTAAACCACAGCAGCTGTTTCTGGGTGTGTTACATATTCTTTTTNTTTTTTTTTTTTTTAGTTTGTAATTCAGGGAGTTGGAGCTACCAGTACTTTTGTTCTTTTATATTAAGTATCGAGTACTTATCAAGTAATAAAGAGTGCAGAGCACTGTGTATCTCTTTGTATTCTTGACGTAACTGGAATATTTTAGCTGGCAGTGGGCTGTTACTGTAATCAGGCTTCCCAAGTGCACCTTGGTCTGTTTCGTTTTAACTCATACATTTCCTCTTTAAGGTTGCCTGGTCCAGGCAGTTTGTAGAGTGCTACCAGTCGTTGCCTGGAAATATCATTCTGTTATCATTCTCCTAAAATAACCATTCCCAGTCAACTGAAAGCTGAACTACTGTTTTTCTGCTGGTTTTCATATCAGGTTTTCTGACATTTTTCAGTGGGAAACATAGACAAAGGATTACAGAAGGTTGCTAGAAATTTTCCTTGCTTCCTAATCCAGCTAGCTTCATGTTTTTATGAGAGCTTGTGCTGGTGCAGAGAAATTATAATTTGGGGAGTGGACCAGAGAGAAAGATGAGATGGTGACAACTGAGACCCAGACTGGTCTGGCTTTATGACTGACCAGTTGAAACATTCAGTAGTGCTAAAGTGGTTCTTTCCACACCACTGAGTGTCTGAAATGAGGAAGCTTCTGAGTGTCTGAAATGAGGAAGCTTTTACCCAAAATTCTTGTGCAGTCCTGAAAGTAGATAAGACCTTTGGGGCACAAAGGAAGTGCCACTCACTAGGGAAGCCTTAAAATACCTACCTGCCTGGAATGCATGTGTTGCACAAAGAGTTCTAACAGGTTTGAGTTACAAGAGATTTAACACTTGTCATGAGGCTGTACCTATAATTTCTCTCCATCCTTTACTGCCATCCACCTTACCCATGTACCCTGTGTCTACTCAGGTCATTGAAATGCTGCATCCCTGGTAGTCTGAGGGAGCCCCAGACGGGTGAGATCACGAAGTAACACCTCTCTTTCCATTCAGCTGATCCTGTGGGGTTGCTAGAGGAGTTTTACAGCTCAGGGTGGTAGAAAAAGCACCGGTGAGGGACAACCTAGTAATAGGAAGTTGTCTTTCATGAAGAGGGTCAGTGAGCCAGGCTGTTTGCACAAAGTAGATATTTTGGTCTGTGATGGGACTGTCATCAATGGGTGTGTCTAGGTGATGGCAGAGAGGAGTGTAGTGGTAGCACGGTGACTTCTCCACACATACGGACAAGAGGGTGGGCAGCTTGATCTGTGTAAGAAGAATGACATCTCTAATGTTTAAAATCTCCGAATGGAGAAGATGCTAAAAGGGCACTAGATAGATTGTGGTATGCTTTGAGGAGCAAAGGCTTGAGCCTTTGTTTCTAATGGAAGGGTTTGTTGTGGGAATTATTTCGGAGCAGTATTGCTTCTGTCCCAGTATGCCTGAGTGCCTGCATGCTGGTTCTGCTGTGCTCAGAGGAAAGGACGGAGGCTGGCTGCCATCTCGGGCTGGCTCATGAGCTGAGGGAGGGGCATGTGGGACAGCACCACGGAGCCTCCTTAGCCTCAGGAAAAGTGGGATGTGTTAGCTCTTTTATTTTTTTTTTCTTTCTCCTTTTAAATTTTTTCCCCATCCTGAGATATTGAGCTGATTCTTTCCTGCAGTCTGTGAGAGGTAAGAGAGGTCTCTCTATGGTGTGGGGTTTCCCGGATTGAAAGTGTCTGCTGCTTGTGAAGTGTTCTCCGTAGTTCTTGGAGTGAGTGTTCGACAGGAAGGAGGGATGTGGCAGCAGCAGTGAGTGGTTTAACGTGCTTTCTTCATTTGGCTTGAAATTCTAAAAGGTGGAAAGGGAGTTAGCTTGAGGATTGGATTTATTTTTTGTTGTTGTTTGTTTTTCTTTTGAAATAGCACCGTTTCTCTGTGCAATTAGTGCGTTTTAAATAGGAAGAGGTAATAGGATTATAGAAGTGTTGCTTAAAAGAGGTGTTAAAAGCTATTGGCTTAACACCCTACTAAGAAACTAATTGTTGAAAAGAAGGAAGTGCTTGTGAAAGGAGCAGGTATAGACTGTTGTAAAACTTGAAGACTTAAACTGTTCTGCATAGAAAAGATGATGCTCTACAATGATCTTTCTACCTTGCCAGTTGTCAGAATTTTAATACCTGGTGGATTTCATGAAGAAGACTGCTACACTTCCTGATGTACCCAGAGCTAACCCATTGCTGCTTTTGATCTTGGCCTAGATAAAATAATAAATGTCTGTTTAGTACAGAGCCGATTAAATGCAGTCCCAGGGAACTCTTTCATGCTTCATTTCCTGCTTGAACTTATTACAGTTTTTAGAGTTAGGTTGAAGTGAATGCTTGGCTGCTGAACCTGTTCTGCTGCCTTTGGAATTTGTGCGTGAGCTTGAGGAACTTGCAGGGAAAAACATGCGTGGGAAATCTGTCCTTACTCTACCATGTGAAATGGCTAGTCAGAAAGTTGGTTCATGTAAATTAATAATTAGTTTTCCTTTCATCAGAGGAAAACGTCTTTTGGAGCTGTCCTGCAGGTGTTCCCTACAGGGTGAATTGTTTTAATGTGAACATAAGAAACATTTGGAACATAATGAGTTTTTATCAACTCCAGTTACTTAGCAAATTTTATTCATAAAGTTACTTTCCTTCACTAATATCTAGAGCAGGGCAACCAGTTCTCAGTCTTCTGGCTGATACTGGCTTTGTCTAGGAATTCTGCTTAGATGAAAAAGAGCAGCTTTTGATCCAGTATTCCTGGGCATTTCTGAGCTTGGTGGTGCTACTGGCTTCAATCAGGAAGCAAATGCACAGGTTGACACTGCAGCCCTTGCATGGGAACCAGTTTGCAACGTGTATTGCTTGCACAGTCTCAGACTCCAGTGCATGTGTGTTTCTGCTGGGAAAACCCTGGATGAGTATGGACGGGGTTCTGATCTTCCTACCATGCTTGAGAAGAAGTCTTGTCCATGCTGGAACCTTGCTTACTATTTTGGACTATCTGGATGGAAAAGGGCAAGTTAGGGCTTCATGTTTGTGCCATCAGGTTCAAAGATGATAGCTGAACGCCCCTGTTCCTGAAGGAGTCTATGTCCTAGATGGATTCCTGCAGATAAATCTCTTATGAGTGGTGCCAGGAATCTTCCAACAAGGAAGCAGGGTTTGGCATGTTTTTCAAAACACACAGCAGGCTATAGAACTTGGGTTATCAGACAAGCTGCAGAGCACAGGGACAGTTGTTGGTACAGAGGTGATGATACTGGGGAAGGCAGAACGTGCTGATTTTGTGCCTCAGCATGATCAGGAAGCTATTTAGAACTGTGTTACAGCATCTGTTTAGATACAAGTGTATCTACATGTGGATGGAGACCTTTCACCTTTTCCATCAATTTTAGCATTCTGACTGATGCCATATTTGCATAACTGTGACTTTGTTCTGTTTAATTTTTTTTTAATTATGCATTTTGAAATGGGTACTGTGGTGGTTTTGACCTTGTGGTCTGAAGGGCTGTAGCCTTCTAACTAGCTGTAACTTTTTAAACTAGGTTTGGTTATGCTTCACTGAGAATTTTTTTCATGAGAAAGTTGCACTTTACGTTTCATAGGAAAGTTTATTTGGTCTATTTTATGAAGGTCACGTACAAGTAGAGTCAGATTTCAAAGCTATGGGAAGAGTTTCCTTGCATCACAAGTCTTCTCCCACCTATGTTTGAGGGTTGGTCACCCTGAGTTACGAAGTACCAGAGAAACAGGAACCATGTTTCCAGCTTCTGAGATACTGTTGTTTATAGCAAGATTTGTTCAGTATTGCAGTTTGCACATGGTATAATCTATGACTAGGTGGCCTTTTTGTCACCACCACCCCCAACCAACATATCAGCCATAATCCAGGGATATCAAAGATGAAAAGATGTGCTTCGTTAGCTACATAGGGAACAAAAGGAAGATGGGAAATTGATCAGTGGGGAGGGGGACTTGGTTGCTCAGGATGTGGAAAGGACTCAGCTACTGAGTGTCTCTTCTGCCTCAGTTGTTACTGTCAAAACTATTAAGGCTGGAGTAGATTTTGCATGATTATTCTAGTCTATATTTGATTAAGACTATTCTCATATTAATGATTTTATGTTATGTATTATTGCTCTAGCTTTTATACTACTTCTGCAAGTATGGCTTTTTAGTGACAGGCCCTGAGCCATTTTTTTTTCTTTAACAAGATTCAAGCTCAGGTCTTCTTGACTCTAGGTTAGCTGCCTGACTTAGCAACCAAACTACTTTAGGCCTGTTGAAAGATGACTTTTTTAGCTGAAGAGTCTTTAGTGTGAAATGGTAACACAACACCCTCTAGAGGGGCAATGGCCAAGGTTTTAGTTTTTTTTTTTTTTTGTTTGTTTCTCTGGAAGGCAGGTTCTTATCGAGGCTTAAGTTTCTGCTTGTCCTTTTATTCTCAGTTATTGCCCTCTTAAGTTCCCGAGTTCTCAGTCTTTGGCAGGAGTCACAAAAGTGACAGCCCTTCATTCATAAGGGAACAATTATTCCACAGTTCTTCCTCCTCTGTTGGTAGAATCAGGTTTCCCTTTCTGTGCACATGCCATTCTCATGTTTCGGGGGAAAAAAAAGCCAGGCAAACAACTTTTTAACCTCTGAAGTAATGTAAAGTAAATTGGTGTGTAAATTAATTCATCTGTGTTTTTCCATTTAAAATACCGAAACACCTTTGTGTGTCTGCATTTTGAAATCCATGCTGTATTCTCTGTAGATAACACCAAAAATCAAACTGCAGGTTTCTGAAACCTAAATTATTGCCCTTTTGCATGAGTGTTGTGTGGAGCTGAAGGTGACTAATGCCTGTGATCGTGTGTGCATATTTATGCTGTCCTGTTGAAGGGCTCAAATGTATTTTAAGCAGGAGCAGCATTTTGTCACTGCCACAGAAGCCAGTGGAGACGTGAATTTAGTTATTATGGGAAATTATTCACACTGGCAGTAGTATAGTGTCAATATTCACCAGAGACAAGTAACTTGAACTTTTAGTAGCAACTACTTATAGAATCTTGCAAAGCTGACAAAGGAAATACATATGTGTGAGATTTGGAATAGGAGTGGAGGAGAGTAGAAATAAGGTTGGTGCAGTAAGTTCATAGTTTATGTCCATAATTTTAACATCCTAGTACCTTAACAATTTTACACCTGCGTGCACTCCTGATATTTTAACAAAAACAAGAAAATATTTTAGAAGCTGCTTTTCGGACTAATACTGCCGACTGCCTCCTGATGTTTCTTTGTATTTTCCCATAGATAGTTAATTTTAAACTTTATTTATGGACAAAATAATTTCTTGTAGGGGACAGCCTGTTTACACTAATCTGAGTACCAGTGGTGAGCAACTGTTTTAGCCCTTTTTAAAGACTGTCATCCATTTCTGGGAAAGTGGGAAGCTGTGAATATAATAAACACCTTTTGATAGTCATTTGCTGCATGTTAAGTTCAATATTTTAACTTTTATGTTGTAACTTAACTTTTCTGCCCAGGTTAATCTGGGGTCCACATGGATTGGGTGATGAAGAAGGAAATTCCCTCCTCGTGCATGCACTTTGTGCAATGAGATCTTTGTTTTGGAGAAAATGACCCTTTAGGGGAAGTGCTTCACCTGATGAATGCTGCACAGTAGCTGAGAGGCCATTAGGCAGCAAATTAGATTATTCCATAGAAACTTGTAGGTAGACTTTAGATAAGCAGATTTAAGATCTTTGATCTAATAATTAAAGGCTAATATTACCCTTGGGGTCCACACTACTCTCAGATAGATTCATAGAGCTTATCACTGATTCCCTGTGTGCAACTATTGCAGGGTGTAAACTGATGGGGGAGGGTGGACATTTTCTTTTATTTGAGTCCCTTTACTTCCTTAGAGCATTGCTATGTGTTGGATGTGTATGGGGAGAGCAGGTTGGCTCTTCCATGAAGTGCCTTTCAGAAGGGACAGCAGCTGGTAATTCCCAGTGAACCCTAAAAGCTTGGGAGTTCATCTTGTTGGTCCTGGGTTAGGTTCCCATGCACATTCCCGCAGATCAGCAAAATTCTCCAGAAGACACCAGGCCTAAACTAGTGGAAATGTGGAGTTACTATACTCCTTGTGCCTGTGATATCTCTCCAGGGTCTCATGTACTTTAGAGGCTGGTATAAAATAACCTTTTCCATGTTTTTTGTGTTTCTTCTCTTTGATCTAGCCTGTTTCATATGCATTGTCTTTAATCACTGCCTTTGCTTCACTTAGTCCTTGTTCTTCTCAGAGGTGGAAGTTTTCTTGTGTGTTTTCTGTATCAGAGCTCTCTTTTACTAAAATTTCATTCTTTCTCTGCTATGAGATGATAATAACAGGCAAACGAAGTAGGGTGATAACTACAGGATGATGGCAGTGAAAGGCTGTATGAAAATGGAGCCCTTGAAAGAGGGCAGAAGTGGAATAAAGGATTGGCTCCTCACAGACCTAACACTTTTGAAAAACTGAACCTTTCCCTTAAAAAGCAGGAAGATTTTCCTCCTTCAACTGTGTGAGAGAGGGGGAATATTGGACAAAGACCCAAAAGGTGGTATTGTCAGGAAAATCAATCCACAAACACCAGAGGTTTATGTCCAAAAAGGAGACAGAGGAGTCCCTTTACTTTATTTGAATAAAGGGAGAGACCCCAGGGGAATGCTCCATCGCGTCTCAGGTCAGGTGTTGTGGGTTTTACACTGCATTGAGCAGAGCAGTGTAGTGTAAATAATAGTGTCTTTCAGAAGAAAACAGTTTATTTCTGCAGAGATTCATGTGGCTTTCATTTCAGGTGGGCTTTACTCATAGCCAGCAGAATCTCTTGCTTTTGCAGCTGTTGTTAATTTTGGTAGGAACAGAAGTAGTAAAAGCTGTATTGCCAGGCACTGTAGACAGACATAAAATGGGGTAGTGGTTGCACTTTCTGATCTGAAAAAAAGAGAAAGATTGAGAGAGAACAACAAAACAGGAAAATGATTTGCATAAAATCATGCAGCTGGTTTGTGGCTGAACTAAGACCAAACAAAGCTCAGTGCCTTCATTTCTGACCAGTTGTTCATACTTGCTGTTCCTTTTCTCTGTTGTCATAACCTGCTTTCATGAAATCTGTGAAAGGTGTAGTTGTGAATGTGGTAGAACCTAATTCTCTCCTTCCTTTTTTCTTTTTTTTATGGTCCAGGTCAAAGCCATATTTTGTGACATTTGAAGAGCAAACAGTAGTATGGCTCCATGAATTTCAAAACTGCAGGAAGTGCAGCAGTTCTCCCTACCTCCAGCTTTACTTCCCTACTGTGACGTTCTTATTGGGAGCTGTGGTTTCATCCCCACTGGATATGCAGTGACCTGCCTTGGCATCAAAGCAAAGGAAGCAGTTTGTGGATCAGGGAAAGTCATGGCCTTGGGCTTGAATGTTTTTAACCTCTTCTATAAGTTCAAAGTGTTGGTGCTTGTCACTTTATTTGTGATGGTGCTATGGACCACATTCAGTTACTTAGTGGACACCAGACAGGAAATTCCCAAAGCTAAGAGCATGGTGGAGTTTTTCAGGAAGGTAACTAGCCTGGAGCACAGTCAGAAGGAAGAGAAAATTGAATCTACTGCAGACGCTCCCATGGTGAAGTCATTTCAGGGTCCCTGCTCAGCTCTGTCTCCATACCTGCGTAAGTGATGGTGTTTTCCTCTCCTCTCTGACAAGTTAATCTGCTATAGTGCTGCTGACTTGGGTTTCTTCCAGTTGGATACCTCTCCTGTGAAACCAATACAACCAGTTGCAGGGAGCTCTCCTGGGTGAGGGAGTGTCTTGTGGCACCCAGTGCCTGTGCTGGGTCTGGCTGAGAGAGCAGCTGGTGGTGCGCTCTGCACTTGTTGATGAAACAGCTTTGGTAGCACACCAGTAACTTGACTACTCTGAGCAGTGTTTGCACTCTGATGAGGCTTTGTCTCTGTCTGTTATGCCCCCCTAAAATCCAGTAGGATGGGCAGGAGGCTGGGAGTGGACACAGCCTGGACTGCTGACCCCAGCTGACTGTGACTGTGCCATTCATCATGCTCAGCAGTAAAAGTTCAGGGAAAGAAGGAGGAGGGATGTTCATGGTGGCAGCATTTGTCTTCCCAACAACTGTTGAATGTGCTGAAGCCCTACTTCCCTGGATGTGGCCAGACACCTGCCTGCCATTGGGGATTAATTAAGGAATTTTCTTTTTCCTTGCTTTATGCATGCATCTTTTGCTTTTTTAAAAAACTAAACTATTTTTGTCTTAACCACAAGTGTTTTCATCTTTCCTCAGTTTTTTTTTTCTTTTTCATTATTAAATATACTTTTTTGTCTCTGTATTGACAATTGATGGACTTCACAACTCCATTGGAGTTAGCACTAATTATGGTGAAGGTTCAAATGGGTGACTATTTTCTTGGTTTGGGCATTTTTATGATTCTACTTTTTTCTTGGCTTGGTACTACTAGCAGCACCAGGCTCCTGCTTTGCTGTATCATGTCATTATCTTCTTTCTGTTCCTTATTGTGAACTTGAAAAGGGATTTGTTTAGGAAGCTGAATTCTTCCTTCTTCCCTGATGAAGTCCAAAAAGCTTCTGTCTCCCTGCACACCCTCACCCTGACCCCAAAACACATTTGATTAAGTAAATGCAGCAATGGCTGTAGCCATCACAGTTGCCTGTATTGTACTTTTTGTGGGCTTGCTGAGTCCAGAGGAGCTGGGATGACAGCTCAGTGCAAGAGAACAGATGAAAATTTTATTTGGCTAAGGAGAGCCTTGGTATGTTTTATCTTACTAATTTATAGCCTTAAGCCTGTCGTGCTTTTTTTGTGCTTTAGGTACCAATGACTTCTTACAGCCACAATCCTACGTTTCTTTCCACTTTCTTCCTCTCTGCTTTGCCCTGGCAGTCATTTCTGGCCAATCCTTCTGCAGTAGCTTAGAACTACTCTGGGTTTTTAAAAAATATTTTTATCTTATTGCTGCTAGTTCATAATCAGTTAAGTGACTACATGCTTGACACCCTCTCCTGCATAAAATCCTTGTAGTACTACTTTTCTCTTGGAAGGGCAGGGAAGCCAGTTGGGACTTGAACCTGGGTTTCTTAGACTGGTTATATAGTGCCTCATTAAGTGACTGGACCAGCCTCAACCCGAAATTATTCAGGAAAGTTTTTTGTGCTTCTCTTACAGGAGGTGCCAGCAAACTCTCCTTCAAACCATCCATTACACTGGAAGAAGTGCAAAAGGAGAACTCTCAGGTAGTCAAGGGCCGGTACCACCCTGTGGAGTGCTCGGCCCTGCAGCACGTGGCCATCCTTATCCCACACCGCAACCGAGAGAAGCACCTGCTGTACCTCTTGCAGCACCTCCACCCCTTCCTGCAAAGGCAGCAGCTGAATTATGGCATCTATGTCATTCACCAGGTGAGGCAGCTGTGCAGAGCTCTTTGGGTGAGAGTGCTGGCTGTGCCCTGCAGCCTGAGGAGAGGCTTCTGCTGCCTCTGCTGTCTGACATCAGTCCTCCAAGCCTGCTTCCAACAATTCTGCTTGCTAAGGGATGCAACAGTGCCTGCCACTATTGGTGGCACTCCTGAATCTCAGGGCTGGGGAGTACTGGCAAGAGTCTAACTGGTGTTCATTTCTCAGTCCAAGTAACTTGGTATTTCTGAGTTAGCATTCAAAGTAAGCATCTTTTGCACTGCTAATGCAACTCACTTCTCTTGCAGTATCCACACGTGTAACTAGGCTGGCCTGTTGTGTCTTCACATTTTGAGTCGTTTGGATAGAAGGCCCCAGTTTGTCCTGAGCCCTTCTCTCCCATCGGGTTCTTGTGCTTAGGAAGTTGCGTGTATTGTGTGGTTTTACTTCTGCTTCCTCAAGCCAAACATGACAGCTGCTGCTTGTAGCTGCTTTATTTGCCCAGCAAGTGTGGTGGGAAGTAGTCATCATGGAAGAGCACTTGGTTTCTGAAAGATTTATTAATTTCTTTATTTGCATTCTTTCTAGCAATGCTGTTTCAGTGGCTAAAAAATAAGCAGACCTGTGCCACGCTGTCTTTCATCAAGGTGCTTATGCTCTAATTGTGTATGCTAAAAGCATTATATATTTCTCTTTTGTAATATGTTGTCTTTTGATCTTCTGTTAAGTTTACTTTATTTTTCTGTTGTTTACTTATATGTTCTGCTTTGGCTCCAAAAAGTCATTTGAGATAGCAGAAGGAAAAGGTGATAAATTAATACAATTTCTCTTCCCTCCTGATTAAAGAGCCTAGAGTAAATTAATTAGTGAGGCAGTGCTTTCTAGGTGAAAGCTTCCACTCTTACACTTCTGCTCAGCTGAATGTCCCAGCAGAACAGCAATAAAAGTCATGGCATGATATTTTTATTTGGAATAAACTGTTCTTTCATTGTTTAGAATCATCATGTGGCCTCTAGAGTGGAAAAACTAGGGCTTTTTTTCCTGCATTAAAATGTACTATAATCATACATTTACCAGCTCATTCTAGCAGGAAGCAGTGGTTAGGAATAAATTACTGGGGGAATGGGCATATCTTTTTAATTTATTGAAATATGTGGAGTGGAGAACTGCAGTTGTCATGTTAGCAAAAAGCAAAAAGCAATACAGAAGTAAGGAAGTTTTGTCTGGTGAGCACAGCAGTGTCAGGTTCTATCAGAGATCGGGCTTGGAAGCTTTGAAAGCTTTCACATAGCTTTTCCATGTAGATAGGCATGCCCAAAGACTGGAAAGTGGGTCTAACGAAAGTCTTCTGGGGCAAATCCATTTTCACTCTTGATTTGTGATGTCATTAGTTTTTCTAAGTCTTTTTTTTAGGAAAGACAAACAGGATTTAACTGTTAAAATTCACAGTCTACTTTGGAGGTAGATTAAATGGACCTTTTGTATTTTTTTTCTGTGAGCCACTGAAGGGCTTGATCCAGATTTCTTCTTTATGGGCTGCTTTTAACATCTCTAAAGTTGTGCTTCTCTAAATATGTGCATACATGAATGCTGCACTCAAAACAATGTGAGTTTGTAATCCCTCAAGGGTGCATAATTTCTTTCCCAACATAAGTTTGTCTTGCGGTCAGAGTTATTCTTCCATAGAAACAAAGAGAGACAATTCTGTCCTCAAAAAAAGAGAGTAAATTTTGCTATTTGTTCAATATGTGGTCTGACATGGAAAACTGTCCATCTTGGAAAGCAGTGTCAGCTGGCATTTGGCTGCTGTGGTGGCTTGCACTGAGGAGGAAAAGAGAACTTCAGCAGATGGAAGAAGCTGTCCAGAACTAAGCTGGGTTTGATACTCAATACAAGTGATGTTCTCCAAATGTACCTTGTCATGCATCTGATTTGTTCTGTTCACTCAATAACTTATGTTTTCATCCTCAGGAGGAGACTGTCTCTTGGATATTTTTATATATGGGACATTTTAAGAAAAACAAAACACACACACAAAAAAACCCATTCATGAATTTGACATCCTGATTTTGGGTGAATTGTATCTAAATTTTTTTATTGGAAAATTTCTCTCCAGAGGATGGATGCAATTGATTATCCATCCTGTAATTTCTCAGAATGGGCACTGTAAGTATATTTTGGACTGCAGGTATGGAGTCATAAGTCCCATAAATCTTCTTCATTCTGGAGCAGATGGTTGTTTTAGTGAACAAATCCTGCTTTAGAGCAAAGTGATACTCTTTAGAACAATAAAACATGCTTTGTATACAACAGTTTTCCCCTACAGCTCACCTTCTCTCAGCCTGGGAGGCCAGCTTCTTTCTCATTTTCCATTTTCTATCCAGGCACCTTCTAGAAGATTTGCTAGAATTCCAAGCAGTTTTGCTTGAAAACATTTTTTTCTTTAAATTATTCTTTCAAGTGTACAGGTTCCTTGCTCTGGAATTTGAGTGTCCTCTCTGTTTCTGGGAGGGCAGGGGCTGGCTCCCTGGTTCCCAAGTGGGAACTTGAGGAAAATCCTCACTTTGTCCTCAAGATCAGAAAGCCTTCTGCAGACTGGTACAGTGTGCAGCCAGGTGAAAAAATGAATTCAGCTAGATAAGTACACATCTTGCTCCAAAGTGAATGTTGACATGATAAGCTTACAAAACTTCCGAGTGTGAGTGGATATACTTGTACCTCAGAGGTGAAAAATTAAATTTTTGAAAAGCTAATACTAAGTAACTTACAGCAAAAGCAAACTATGAAGACTAGTAAAAAGGTGAAGCTCTGTGCTAGGAGTATGCCCCCTGCAATAGCATAATCACGTTATAGGTAGGAGGTAAAAATGGAGAGACCTGCCTTTCACTCCTGCTCTGCCACCTGTGTGTGAGCTGAAGAAATACAGGGAACTCTTCCAGCATTGCTCCTCTCCAAGCTGAGGGGGGACAGGCATAAATTGTTCGTGGCAAAGGCTCTGACATCTAGAGACTAATTAGCATGGGATTAACACGGGGGTTTGGTTTGGTTTTGCTTTTTATTAAAAAGAACTTTCATGAGCCTTTCTGTCACAGTTGTATGGAACACTGGTTTCTAGACTGTAGTGATGCCTCTTCTGTTGTGGAGCCTGATGGTAACTCCAGGACTGGGGACAGGGCAGTTAAGCCATGGAGCACTCACACATGTGATACCCAGCTAAGCACAGGCTTTCCTAGCCCTGGCTGGGTGTGTTTGTGATGAGGGGAGGCTGGAGAAACTGTGCCCCGTGTCACAGGGCACTCTGTGCAGTCAGTGCTCTCCAGGGGCTGGAAAAGCCACACGGGTGTGGTTACAAACCACACGATCGGAGCAAATGCCCGGGGGCAGCTCTGGTTCAAAAGCTGTGGCACCTTCTTCAGAGTTGTTTTTCTCCATTCTTTTCCACAGGCTGGCAACACCAAATTTAATCGAGCCAAACTGCTGAATGTAGGATACCTAGAGGCCCTAAAAGAAGCAAACTGGGACTGCTTCATTTTCCATGATGTGGATCTGGTGCCAGAAAATGACTTTAACATTTATATGTGTGACACACAACCAAAGCACCTTGTAGTTGGCAGGAACAATACTGGATACAGGTAGGAAACCAGGAATATGGAAAGAATACCAACATGGAAATGCCATGTTACTGATAACGTTCCTCTTCTGATGGAGCTGTGTGCTGGTATCTACCCTTCCTCCTGACACCAGGTTTCTGGTGGTAACACTTCACCTCTCTGGAGTACAGAACTGGACAGACATCTCTGCAGTTAGCCCTGTGGTCACCTGCACAAATGATCATTGTCATTGTTCTGGTTCCTGGAGTTAAATGAAGGAGTGTTTTGAGAGGAAAGCAGTGTGTCAGAGGTTGTGCAGAGACCTTCTGGCAAAGCTAGATTATGCATTTGCAGTTTGCTGATCCTGTGATTTGAGGGTGTGATCTTACTATAACAGAACTTGCCACTTTATTCTGTTGTCAAAGAAGTAATGTCTGACATTGAGAGCTCAAGGGTGGGAATTTGCCAAGGAATAGGGCTGTTCTTTAATTATTTGACTGAACAGTGTAAGTGTTCATGTGATATAAAAAATTTAAAGTGAAAAGTCAGGTTCAGTCCACCTCAGAGAGAAAAGGCTTCTGAGCTTGGTGAATTTATTGACTAAAAGTGTTTTCATTGAACTTGTTTCTTTCAAGATTCAGTTCATGTCACAGCAGTCTAAATATTGATTAGAAGTGGGCTTTTCAAAAGCTGATGTCAAAGTACTTTGAAGTAAAGCTCTGCTTTGCTTCTGCATTTTTTTTGTTAAATATATGAGAAAGAGGTGGGATGTGCCAATACTGACACGGAACAATATTCACTTTCCAGTCATTTAGTGAAAACTGGAACAAGTACATACGTACTAGGCTTGTGACAGGCTTTTGGAGAACTTGCAGAGTATTCCACTGGAATACTGGTGGCTTGAATTTGATAATTCAACTTGAATTGATAATTAATAATTTTTCTGTGTCACTGCCTGTGTTTATGTATCCATGAAGTGGGGTTAATAATGCTCTGCTTCCAAGGCATGTCTGAAGGAATTCAGATTCTGAGCTGAAGAATGATACTTGAACTGAGCTGATACCACAGTTGAAATCTCAGTTGGGGGACTTCAGTGTTTTGCTGCAGCTGAGGTGAGCAGACTGAGACATGTTGCTCAGATGAGGTAGAGGAAACGGAACCTATGTTCTGTAAATGTGGGTTGGGTTGTGTTTCGTGTGAAATATTTTTAGTTTGGTTGGGTTTTGGGATGCTTTTTGTGGAGGTGTTTTGGTGGATATTTTTTTTGGTGGATTTTTTTGTGCCTTTTTTGGGGGGGGTGGGGGGAATTATTTTTCTTCCAGGGGGCTATATTCTATTGTGATGCAGTGTGCAGTAATCTCAGCAGTCATGTGCTTTTGGAGATCCACTGCCTTATCTTTAGCTACATAAACTACAGCTCAGTTTTGGATTCTTTTAGACAGAAGACTTACATATTAAATCTTTGAAGATAAAGTTGGGAAAATTCTTTAATTAAGGTTTTTCCTTGAGACCAGCACAACATCTTTTTCTCCTGACCATTCTTATTTTATGTATTCTTCAGTCCAATTTTAAAAATTCTGAGGGAGCTGATGTTCTCTTGCCCTCAGGAAAGGGGTGGTTAGGGGGGTCGTTACAGAGATGCATTTTTGCAGGTGATGTCAGCTGGGAGCAAGTTATGCCTGGGCCCTGCTAGGTCTGTGCTGCCTGAAGAGGGTTGAGTGGGAAGTGCTGTCCTGGTTACAGGATCACAGAATAGATGGGGTTGGAAGGGACCTCTGGGAATCATCCAGTCCAACTCCTCTGCCAAGCCAGGGTCACCTAGAGAAGGTGACACAGGAACTCATCCAGGTGGGTTTGGAATGTCTCCAGAGAGGGAGAGTCCACAACCTCCCTCAGCAGCCTGTTCCAGTGCTCTGCCACCCTCCATGGAAAGAAGTTCTTCCTCATGTTGAGATGAAACTATTTGTGTTTTAGTTTATGACCACTGCTCTTCATCCTATCACTGGAAACCATTCAAGGTTCTGGCACCATCCCCTTGGCACCCACCTTGCAGGTATTTATTTGCGTTGGTGAAGTCACCTCTCAGTCTTTTCTTCTCCAGATTAAACAGACCCAGCTCCCACAGCCTCTTCTCATAAGAGAGGTACTCCAGACTCCTCATTGTCTTTGTGGCCTCTGCTGGACCCTCTCCAGCAGTTCCTTGACTTTCTTGAACTGTGGAGATCAGAACTGAACACAGTGCTCCACAGGGCTGAGTAGATGGGGAGAACCCCCCACTCAACCTGCTGGCCCCACTCTTCTTGGTGCACCCCAGCTCTGCTCCTTTGGCATCTGCCTTTGCAGTGGTGTAGGGGAATTACAGGGTGAACAAGCAAGCAGTGGGGCGTGTATATGGGTGTGTGCACGGGAAGTCAGTTCCCAGACTGTCAGGTTGCTGGAATGGGATGTGGTCCTGTTGATAACTGTCCTGAAAGTATGGCTGGGGAGGGCTCTGTTATGGGGCATCATCACTGTCCATTCTATTTGTTTACTGCATTCCTCTGGAGTATCTGTAGCAGAAGTCTGAAAGTAGTCATGTGTAATTAAAACTTGATGGAACCTCCTCTATCTTGTGGCTTGTCTCCTCCAGGGGAGGAGATAAAGGAGAGAGAACAAATCTGTTCACAAGTCAGGCCTGACCAACCTGATAGCCTTCTCTGATTTGACTAGCTGGGATGAGGGTGTAGTAGTGGATAATGTTTATCTTGGAAAGGCTTTCAGCACTGTCTCCCATAATGGCCCCAGTGACAAAGTGATGAAGTATGCACTGGTAAGTGGACAGTGAGATGGGCTAAAACTGCCACAACTGCTGGGCTCAAAGGGTTCTGATCAGTAGAGCAAAGTCCAGCTAGAGGCCAGTCTAGTGGTTTACCCCAGAGTTTGATACGGGGGCTGGAACTAGTTAGTCTTTATCAGTAACCTGGAAGATGCGGCAGATTGCACCCTCAGGAGGTTTTCAGAGGACAGAAATCTCACAGGGTTGGTTTATGTAGCAGGACCTTTGGGAGGCTGGAGAGTGTGGCCAGCAGGAATCCGAACAGAGAAATTCAGCAAAGGGAAATGCAGTGTCCTGCACCTGGAGAGAAGTAACTCGGTGCACCAGTAGCTGCTGGAGGCCAACTGTCTGGAAAGCTTTACCAGAAAGGATCTTGGGCCAGCAGTGTGCTGACAAAGTGACAAAGGCCAGTGGCAGCTTGGGGGGAGTTATCAGCAGGTTGAGGGAAGTGATTGTTCCCTTCTACTCAGCACCATGGAGATGATACCTAGAGTACTGTGTCCAGTTCTGGGACATACTGGAGCAAGTCCAGAGGAGAGCCTGAGAAGATCATTAAGGGATTGCAGCATCTGACATGTAAGGGAGGCTGAGAGTGCTGGGACTGTTTAGAAGAGAGAAGGCAGAGGGGGATCTTGGAAAAGTGTATACATACCTAATGGAAGGGAGTGTAGAGACTGTGGAGCCAGATCCTTCTCAGTGAAAGGCAAGAGGAAATACAGGAAACTGAAATACAGGAAATTCCACTTAAACATATGAAAAAGTTTTGGATTTTTTTTTTTGTGTTTTT
>VXBU01017681.1:317418-541445 GCA_013400315.1 Bombycilla garrulus | reverse complement strand
TTTTTTTTTTTTTACTGTGAGGATGGTCAAATACTGGAACAGGCTTCCCAGAGAGATTGTGGAGTCTCCATCCTTGGAGATGCTCAGAATCTGACTGAATGTGTTCCTCAGCAAGTTGTTCTAGCAGCCCTGCTTTGAGTAGAAGGGTTGGATTATGTGATCTCTAGACATCCCTTTGACATTCACAATTCCTCTGTGATGCTGTGAGCAAAAATCAGCCAGGAAAAATAATCTTGAGGAAGGTTGTGTTGAGGGTCTTGCATTGGTTTATTTTCTCCTTTGGTGTATTTTAAATTATATAATGGTAAACCAGAAATAATAATAAGCATTGTCTGGCAGGTCAAATGCCATGATGAGTACTTTCTAGCCATGGCAATTTGTTCATCTGTTTAGATTCACATACATGTACAAATGCAACCTGCAGCCATGTGCCCATCACCTCTGAATGGCTGGGACAAGGTTGTGGAGGCTGTGTTGTCATGTTACCTTAAGGGCCAAGACAGAGGAGGGCACCATAAAAAGCAATCAGCAAAATGGCCTAAGAAGATAAACATGATATATAAACATCTTTTTAAAGCAGATGTATTTTTCAGGATGAAGAAGGTAAAAGTTAGAAATTAATCTCCTTTAGAGCTGAGCTCCATTACACTGGGTTACTGAGTAACTTGCACTGTACCTTACCTTGGAATTGTTACTGCAATATCAAGTAGCACATGTTCCCTTGCTGTGAGCTGATTTCTTTCCAAGTTTTTCAGATTCAGCTCTAAGATAATCAATGGCCCACTGTTGTTATTGCAGAGCTTCCCCTACATTAGTGCATAGCTTTGTTGCTTTTCTATACCTCAGAGTCCCTGAAATGAAGTACCTGTTTGGCTAGAAAGGGG
Source organism: Bombycilla garrulus (assembly GCA_013400315.1). NCBI lineage: Eukaryota > Metazoa > Chordata > Aves > Passeriformes > Bombycillidae > Bombycilla > Bombycilla garrulus. Next base: position 540,561 of record VXBU01017681.1, on the reverse strand, counting down.
AATTGTGTAAAGAGAGTGAAGCTTCTGAATAAATCTCTGTTCTCTCAGTTGGAGAGGTAATTTTTTTCTAGCCTAAAGCAAATCACCATCTTTTTGTGAAAAGAGAAAGAGAACAGCACCAGCTGATTTGTGCACCCTTAACTCTGTGAAAGACAAGTCTATATCTGGAGCACCAGGGTGATGTTTTTGTAGTTGATAGAATTTGACTTCTAATTTTTCATTCTCTTCTTGTACATCTAGGTTACGGTACCGGGGATATTTTGGAGGTGTAACTGCTCTTACAAGAGATCAGTTTTCCAAAGTGAATGGATTCTCTAACAACTACTGGGGTTGGGGTGGAGAGGATGATGACCTTCGAATCAGGTAAACAATGAGGAATTAGTTTTAAGGAAAAAAAAAATATATTGGCCCAATTTTTTACTAAGCCTCCAAGAGCACAACACCTCGGGAGCCTTCATTCAAAAATGCACTGATCAGTATTGCAATGGAGATGTGAAGTGCAAGATGAAGTTCTGTGAGCAGTTTCCTCTTTGCAAGGGTTAGGTATGTCCAGTGCCTAATCCTCTTCCTCACAGCACTGTTGGCTGGGTGTGGGTTAAGCTATTTGGTTGGTTTGGTTTTGTCTCAAACACAGCATTTGTATTCTCACTTGGAAATTGGTTATAATTGAAGTCTGGAGTGTGGTTTGCCAAAGACATGCAAATGTATTGAGTTCAGTGCTTTACTAGAATGTGGGAGTGTTTTGGTGGGACTAGGTGTTCTGCATTCATTGATTACTGGATTTACTCCAAGCAGGGCTTAGTTTGTATTTGTGTGGTGCAGATTTATAGTGAAGATAGCAAATAACTTGAATTTTAGAAAGGCTACATATATATGCACATGCCCTTTGCACTTGTGAAAACTCATTTTGCAGATGTGGCTGTCAAAGTAGGAGAGACCAGTTGGCTGGAGAGGTTTAGTGGGAAAAGAAGTCAATCAAACTCTTACGTTGATCTTTTGCCCTTTGCCTAGGAATAAACCTCTAATCCTGTATTGCTATTAGTAAATGGAGAAAAAGCCACAAGCAAACAGCAGATAAGAACCCACAACTCCACAAGCTCTGCTGGCAGAGCCTATAAGTTTGTAACGTGGCTTATACTCCATCATTGTTGTTACCTTTTTCAGTTGCTTAAATATGCAAACAAACATAAAATTTATATCCCTGGTGATGTTATGTAAATATACAGGGGATTAAGTATGTTAAAAGTTAGGAACTTCCAAATGAAAATGTTTCTCAGTGTCAGTTCAGCAGATTGGTCAGCTGTATCTCAAGAAATCTGAAAGTTCTGCCGGAGGCATGGATTTCTGTCCCTTTACCACAACTATATTTTTCTTCTTACTCCTGCCTAGACACACCAATTTCTCTGTGACCTCCTGGGAGCTTAATTTTATAGTTTAGGGAGTGGCTTGGTGCTGTTTTATTCCCTGGCTTCCCACGGGTGATAGGTCTTTCAGATGTTCCCATGGGCAGCAGAAAAGCATCAGGACAGGAGGATTTACTGAGTGTTTTTAAGATGTTTGTAAGGGGTTGGAAAAAAAGTGATGTTTTTGAGTGGTACTTTGTAACTTTGCAGCTCTTGAGGTCCTGGTGGGGAAACCAAGTCATGACACCGTGTGTGCTCTGCAACTGGACTTGGCTTGTGGCTTTCCTCTTGGCTGGGCCTTGGGCTGGGCTGGTGACTGAGTTTGCAGGGGTAGGTAATGGCAGGCTTGCTGTCTGGGGGGTTGTTGTGCAGAGATCCTTGGAGCTTTCCCGAGGGAAGTCAGCAGATGGCAGCATTCTTTCGGGGTCGGGGACTCATGTTTTACTGTTCTGCCTCTGGAACTAACGTGATGGTCTCTTTTGGGCTCCCTCCTAAGGCCTGTATCACAGAGAGATTGTCAGATCATTTGTTGTAGTTGTTTGATAATTTACTGCTACAAAGTAATGGAAATCTGTAAGGAGCTCATTTTTTTTCAAATCTTAGTTTCCTATTTTTCTTTCAGCTGATAAGTAACTACCAAAGAGGAATTCCTTAATTCCCTTGTCATAAAGTTTCTTTCTTTCTGCTGTCAGGGCAAAGCTGTGCTTTGTGATGTGTAAGGTCAAAAGCTCCAACTAAAAGTGCCTGATGTCAGACATTTAAATCTGTGCATAGGGCTCAGTACTTCTGGCATTGTTCTCTGAGAAATTTTCTTCATGTGAACAAATAAAATTTTGCAGCTGTCTGCCAACTATTAAAAAAGAAAACATTTTTAGCCTTTTTTTAAGTGGAGAACTATCAAGTATTGCAGGAGTTGAGATGAACTTGTTGCAGAACATGTGGAGACTTGCTACAGGGCAGTACAGAGTAGTCCAGTCAATACTGATATAAATGTACCCTGTTGTATAATGTGTGGTTAAAGCTCTACATCTCTACTTAGTAGTGACCTGCTTCTGATCAAAAGAAAGGTCTATCTGTCACCCCCTCCAGACCTGTTCTCCAGGAATGCAACTCTGAGCCTCATTTCTTGGGCAAAGTGGGTTCTGATGAGTAGTGGAACAGATGCAGATGAGCTTTTACAACTCCCTGTATTTGCTTCCACAGCATCTACAATAGATGAAGTCTCCAGTTGCTGTGTGTTTTTTTTTTTTTAATAGCTGGTTTACAGGTGTTGTCTTTCTCATAACGCTTCCTATCTTGCAGGGTTGAAATGCAGAAGATGAAAGTGGTGAGGCCACCTGCTGATGTGGCCAGGTACACAATGATCTTCCACAATCGTGACCATGGGAATGAGGAGAATCGAGAGAGGTGGGTCAAGAACAAGTTTCTACCTGGCATTGTCTTGGTCTGTGGCTGAGCCAGGTGCCTGGGGGACAAGTTCTTTGCTCTAAGCCAAACAAGCTTTTTGTGGTACCCCGAGGCTCTGGGGGACACCCCTGTGACAACTGTTCACAGTTGGTAGCTGTTTTCTCTACATGAGATCTTCCTAGAGCTGACTGGGTGGTGTTCCCTAGAAACTTCCAAAATTACACCAACATAGTTGTGATTTAAGCACGATTTCAGTGATTGAGCCAGAGGATTTTTCTCCCTGTAGGTGATTGTGCTGAAAACAGGAAAAACAGGACTTTGCATTCCCAGTAGATAGAAAAGGGCAGTAGCTTTGCTTCCAAATTTACCACCATTGGAAAGGAGCTCAAAACCCCTCTCCTGTGCTTGTCAGTGAAGATTTTTCTGCTCTTTGTCCTCAGGATGAAGCTTCTCCGTCAGGTCTCTAGAACATGGAAAACAGATGGGCTGAATTCCTGTTCCTATAAACTGCTCTCTGTGGAACACAACCCGCTGTACATCAACATCACGGTGGACTTCAGTGTGCAGCCCAAGGTCTCATAGGGGGCCAGCACCTCCCAGGTTACAGGAAATGGCAACAGATCTCCTTTGTGACTGCTCTTAGAGCAGATGACTTCCAGCACCTGCTTGGAAGAGTCCTTCAGTAGCACAGGAGAAAGTAGTGTTCCTTCACAGCATCTCACTGAGTGGTTGAGAGTTTCCTTTTGTGAGGACTGGAGTTACGGACTGACCCAAGGGACAGGTCCTCATTTTCTTCTATGCACTTTTTGCTGGGACAATGGAAAAAGTGTCCTTGTTTGGGCTGGTCCAGTGGAACAACTTGTACCAAGTCCCTGAAAAAAAGTTTCGTTTTGCAACTATTTCTAAAGTTATTTGTGGTCTTATTAAAAGCACAATAATTCTTCAAGAACTACCAACTTGATGAGAAAAGTTAATTCTTTTTCTAGCCTAAGGAAAAACTGCTTATGTGTGAGGAAAGGGCAGTAATGGTAATGGGTAAGAAGACATTACAAGTTTCTCAGTAAATGCAGTCCTCTGAACTCCAGAGTGTCTCATCCTTCACAGCACAGTGTCCCCTGCTGAGGGACTGCTGCCATGTCCCATGGCAGTGATCAGTATTATTCTGCAGCACGATGCCTGCCACGCTCCAGGGATTGGGAAGCAAAGGCAGTAGCCAGCTGTGTTGGAAGGGGGAAATTCCTCTCCACATACTTTAATGCTTTGGGCCACACTGTTAGCAGAGTGTGTATTTGTATACACACCCAGGCCATTACCATCTGAATCTTGCTTAAGAATCAGGTGAAAGGCTGTGCAAAACCAGCTGTTCCATTGTGCTGCAGGATTTGTGCAGATGTCTTGATTAGAGCACTTGACTTACTGCATTGTATGTAACTGTCTTTACACATTGATGTAAAGCCAGGCTTGGGAGAGTTTCTTTTGGGACATTTTTCCAATTGTGGAAAAGACTGAAACGAAATGTTTGTAAGCATAGTGGCACAGATGCATCTTTTCAGTGATGAAGGAACTTTTGTATCTTCAAATAACAAGCCAAAATACCCTGTGTCACATTCTCAAAATAACTGGACCTGGCAGGCACTGCTACAAACTGAGCTGTCAGAGAAAGAAAATTTATGGCAAGGGCAAGGTTTTGAGCAGACTGTGTCAGTCTTACAGTTAGGTAAATGCATTCCTGCCAGGGTCACAGCTCCACTGCTGACATGTTTGACTTAGGGGAAAAAAACTAGTACTTAATTTCTGAGAAGTATTTTATATTGAAGACAGCTCAGCCTTGAATGATATTGAATGTCTGTGCAACAACTGTAGTAATAGGTTGATTTCCCTGCTCTGAGCAGCAGTTTAGACTAGGTGACAGTCTCAGGTCCCATTCAGTCTGCATTACTTGCAGCTACAGTACAATCACTTAAACAGTGGTGATTCAGGTCAGAAAAAAATAATCAAGGATTTAAACTCTGGTTTGTCAGGTTTTCTATTATTACACTCTTATTCAGTATTCTATAAAATTCTTAAGCCAAACGCATAACTCCATTTATTTTACCAAATTCACAAAAGAACTGTAACTGGCTTCAACACCTTCTCAAAATACAGCATGTCAGAGGCCAGTCTGACAGAAGGGCTTGTATCCCAATTAACACTTAAGTACAAATCAGGAGAGAGCTATCCAGCTACCGAACAAAGGTTCCAGAAAGTTTGGATGGGCTTACTGTTACAGAGACATGGCTCGGGAGTCTGTCTTACAGTGACTTGGACAATTTTAACAGTAAGCCACAGCCTGTTTAATAGCTGTCATACCCTGTTCCTAGAGCCTCTTCTAGATCTGAAACAGTTTGAAGAAAAGTGAAAGGCAAAAGGATTAATCTCAGGCAGGGCAGACTCCACAGGGAAACAGGAGGTATTCGCTGAATGGCCACACAGCACCCAATCTCTGCTTTTGTTTTCATCTCTTAAGAAAATGGGGGAACATATCCAATGTCCACAGTAATCTTGGTATAAAGAGGATGCTTAGTCCTGGAAAGGAGCCTGAACTGTAATGTATTCATTCCATCAGCCTTCCATGTTTTTCTGGTGTTGTGCTGGGAAGGAGGCCTGAGGGAGGAAGAATACCTGCAGTTAGAAGAAAGACGGTAACATTTGCAGCTGAAGTTGCAGAAGAAAGAGTCTTCCAGAGGGCGGAGAAGCCCTGAGACAATTCTTCCCATGATACAGATTGAACAGCTTGGAGTGAGTTCACACTGAGTATTCTAAACAGGGAGGACAATTTGGACTGGGCTCTAATCAGAGAGGGAGACCAGCAAGATGGCAGCTACAGTCTCCAAAAGCCAAGAAGCTGTCAGCAGCTCAGAGATACCTGGGAGTGCAAAGCTGAAGTGTGTAGTCACGGTGTACACAGGCTGCTGTAGTTAGGTTTTTGACAGGGTTGTTATGGAAACCTGAGTTTTGACATGAGAAAGAGAAATCTGCACTGTTGGGATGAGAAGACTCCACCATACTTGACCCAACACCCTCCTCCAGCTCTTCTATATAAAACAGTCTTTGATAAAGTCTCTCATAGCACCTTTCTCATGTCTTCAAACTAGAATATTACTTTCCACTGTTTCAATGGCACGTTGTAACTCCACACAGACTCAACAGTAAGCTTTTAATATTGGGAACTTGTAACACAGTGCCTCTTCAAACTGAAATCTCCCTATTTTTTTCTTTAAGTTTTACTTTCCATATAATTTCATGTTTAAATCTGATGTGTTAGCTTCCTAGCTGGCATGTGTCCTTCACAATAGGAAGAACAGGAAGGAAACTGGGAGAAACCCTTCAAATGTGAAGGCAGGAGCTGAGTGATTCAGTTGAAACTGACTGGGGGCTGCTTTTAAATAGCCTTCCTAAAGCAGAAAAAGCAGCAGTACATAAGGCATATGTAGCCTGTGCTTGGGAAGATGACAACAACAGCCAGCCTGCCACAAGGCCCAGAGTGGCCCCCAGCCCCACCCCCCAGTACCTCCTCCAAGGCTCTTGGGTCTCTGTCTCTTCATTGTGATCCATCACTCGGTAGCGTCCAAGGTGAGGTGGTGTCCGGACTATTTTCATTCCTGCTAAGTGAATCCTTTAAAACACCACAGAAAAAAGTGTTTGCTTAGGCATAGTAATGCCACTTCCAGGCTTATGGTCAGAGATGATTTTCAGTGCTAATGCAATACAAATGGCAGAAACATCACAAGGCCACATGATCTTCTCTAGCGGGCTCTAGGCCAGGCTGGGGCTAGCAGTGCACATTGACAAGGCACATGGGGATTAGAGCAAGCAGGGAATGAACTACAACATACACAGCATTCTAGAACAGTTTCCCTGAATCTGACAAGTTAGCATTATTCCACTTCCTCCTGAGAGCAGAGCTTTTGCTGCCTAGAGGTTCATCACCAAAACTTCAAGGTAAAAAAAAAACCACCTCAAACTTGCAGTTTTTGAAAGGGTGCCAGTCCAAGTTTCAAAACCAGATTAAGCCTCTCTGTTCTTTGAGAAGTGCCCTTCATTCAGATGGCCTGATTAGACTGGTTCATAAAAGATTAGGAATAAATACAGGCACCAGACAACCATATGTAAACTCAGCTGCAGGACAGTTAGATAAGAAAAGAGGAACTGAAGGCTCAGAATTCCAGAACAGAGCTTCTAAAGCCAGCATTTTGGGTGACTTTCAAGCAACCCGCAACCCACTGCCGATAGCATCTATGTTACTTTGCCAATAAAAAGTGCCTTTAATAGTGCTAGGGCTACCAAACCTCTGTTATCACAGGACATCCCTAGACACAGAAAATTCCTGTGAATATAAGAATGAATGTTTGCTCAATTGAGGTTATCTAATTGGCATGTTTGCAGCATTTGACTGCGTTCCATCGGGATCTGATACAGCAGGAATGTTATAAAGCTGAAAGGCTACAGAATTGAAATATTTGTTCGGCTAGAGCCATCAGATGACTATAACACTTCACTGAGAGTGTTATAGTTCTATTATTTCAGATGGAGTTCTAGGCAAAGTTTCTTGTTTTCTCAACATAAGCTTTTGGCACACTCAGTCATAAAGACACAAAAAAGCAAAACCACTAAACTAGCTTTGCTGTTACAATTTTTTGCATTGCAAATAAGACTAAAACTGAACCATTATTACATTCATTTACTGTAAAGAAGAGTCCAGTAGACTTTCATGTAGTTGAAAATATTAACACATGAGTGGTTCTAATTAAAATAGTGTTTTCTTCTAATAAAAGGTAGATCCTGGTATTTGCTACAACTTGAATTATAGAGTACTGCAGTCTGCCACCTACAATTAGCACCTGGCAGTTTTTTTCATTAACTCTGCTTTTAATAAGCAGTATCTCAGGAAAAAAATAAAATTGCACAGATTTTTTTAGAATTGGACATTGAAATGTCATAAAGAAATATTCATTAATTTTTTTGCTACATGGTAAGAAGCTCTTGAGCACCTCCTAAAATCCAGGTCCCAGCTGGTGATTGAAGAACAGCCAGTTCATTCCTAACTTCTGCAGGCTGAGACTTCAGAATGTGAATAAATCATTAACAGGCATTGTCCATGGCCTCCATGTATCTCTGGGCCAAAACATTGCTAATCATTAGTGTAAGATTTCTCTGAAAACACAGGCTCTAATTCCCTTCCAGAAAGGGCTATTTTGGGAGCTATATAATTCACTTGCCTTCCAGGATTCTTTTCAAAGAAATGCACTCCTATGCATAACTGGTATGACTCTACCCTGGGTACCAAAAACCAAATTAGATGCCTAAGCTATACTAAGAACAGCTGAATAGACCCAGCATTGTAGTACTTGATGTGAAGATCTATTTTCCTGGCATTCTATTCCTGTCATAAATGCCGACTCTCTAAACAACCATACAACCATTTAGTTGGCTTTCTCTGAAAGGCAAAGGAGGAATTCTATGTTAGAAAATCCGGCTTTCAATTCCCAGATGAATACTGCTTTGAAAAAAACCCCATGTAACTTGTCACATTACACAAGACAAAAATAACAAAGGCTTCCATGGTCAGTTTAGTTTTATAAATTCCCCATGAGCCTGCCTCAGTGCTGGATCATAAAGGTGCACAGTGCAGTTCCAAACCTGAATAGAGAAGCTGCAGCCATGATTCTGTACTTGAAGAATTCGCATTAGGCAGAGCACCTGGAACTAAACTCAGCTATAGAATGCTGCTGCCATGGCAACCAAAGTACAAGAAAAACCATCAACTCTTGCTGTCACTGACTCACACTGGTACACAGGCTCCTCCATCACCCAGCACCAAAGACAAAATATAGAATTCCTTGTGTTCCTTAATGCCAAGTATCAGTGAGATTAGGTAACACTTGGAGGAACCTAAACGCAATTAACTTAAATTCCCAGCTGTCTGAGAATTTCTTAAGTACCTTCTTATTCCTCAAGCTTGCAGATTCCTTCCCTCCCTTGGGGCTGTCAACATCAGTGGAGGCACTTGTCAACTACAAGTGATTATACCCCCTTGCACTGAAGGCACAAGGATGTGAAATAGCACTCTGCTCCCCAGAAATGAGAAAGCTTTATTTTCCCAGCACACAGTGATTGGATTCATAGGTTCTGAGCATCTTCTGACATTATGAATTCCCAACACCAACACCATTTGGGATTATAATGATACTGCAAGCACATTAAGGAACAATGTCTTTGGTTCCTTTCCTAGGGTGCTGCTGTGCTTCACTTGCCAGCTTAGATCCATTTCAAGCCTGTCCTGTGCATTGGTACCTGGCAGCAATGTCATCGTCTTCACCACCATCGCCCCAGTATGTGTTGGGAAAGCCATTCATCTTCATGTAATGTTCTGGAGTCAGAGCAGACACGCCCCCAAAAAAGGACTTGTATGGCAGACTAAAAGAGAAAACCAACAGGCCAACAAACACCACCCTCCAAAAAAACCCAACCAACAAAACCCAAAGTTCACTATTGAAGGTTAATGCCTGTCCTCCACAACTAACAGTGTGATCCAAGTCACACATACATTGATTGCATACTTGCAGGCACTGTCATGACAATGCCAAACCCCAAAACAGTAAACCCAGTGTAATTTCCATCATGTTCCATTCCCCTCTTTGTTTCCCACCACCTTCCCCCAAAACTGACCAAAGTAGAGCTGGTTTCAAAACTCATATTTTGGATCAGTTTAAAGTACCTGTCTCCTACCATATCATCTTCCACATGATCTGATATTCTCACTCTATGCTTTTTTTTCTTGAAGCGAAGTCAAACAGAAACCTGCCAGTCATTTGCCAGTCTGAGCTAACAGTGGAACAGTGAACTACAGGCAAGGAAACATTCAAGATTGCATGCCTGGGTCAAAAATATCCTTTTCTAGGAAGTCACTACTGCAAAACTAACACACAGGAATCCTCATAAAGGTTGTGTCTTTCACTGTTCCCACCCATACTTTCTAACAGAAAGTGAACCAATTGGAATATACCCACAGAAAGCAAATGGAGGCACTTACGTGTACTGAAACTTATCTACGGCACTGGCCATGTGCTTGGGATAATATTCATCACAAATGTACAGATTATAATCATTCTCAGGCACCAGGTCAATATCATGCAGGACAAGGCAGTCCCACTCTTCATCCTTCATGGCTTCCCGGACACCAACATTAAGCAGCTTTGCTCGGTTAAATGAACCAGTCCCTGCCTGGAAAAGAAAACCTACATTTCTTCATCAAAACAACAAAGATGATAGCTCAGTTGAAATTTATTCTACTCAAAAAGCCTTATTCAATTGAATCAATCTATACTGGCTGCAAATTCCACGCTCCCGGCTGTGAAAATGTCACCCATCCTCTTCACAACATTCTCAACAATTGTCAGCTTTGCTGTGCCAGGGGCTATGCACCGTTGGCATCTGAAGAAGGCTGACTTTTGAGAGACCCATAAGCCAATCCTCAGGTGCACATTTGCACAGCAACACTTTTGCCCTGACTACTGTTCTCTAAAACTTACAAATGAGAAAAATATCTTGGTCAAACAAAAAAAGCTTCTTTACCCTCCCAAAAAACTATTGGTTTCAATTGATGAATCCAAAACTTGCTCTCTTGCCACCAGTCCATGTCAGGTACAAAAAGCTGTTTGACCTGCAGGGGCTGCCCCACAGCAGGGCCAAGCCACGTGCTTGCATTTGATACAGACTAAAAAAACCCTGCTTCACTTCAGCATTTAGTCTCCAGGTTTCGCTCAGTTGTCACACTCACAAGATACAAACAAATCACATGCAAATCTCAAAAAGAGGAAAATACAAGTTATCACCGTCCTGGGTTACAAAAGGAAAGTGCTAATGTGAGGTGTAACCAAACTCTGTATTTTTCTTTCCTCTACATCTTTTTTGGGCAAATTCTTAATGACGGGTCGTTTGCAGCAGCTGCCCAGTGCACAGCCACCCCTGAGGCTACAGCTGGGTGTCAAATGAGAAAAGGAAAAGAGAGGCAGCCCCCGAGGCAGCATAGTGTTTCCTTTTCCTCACACCAGTGACTCAGCTGTGGTAACTCGCTCAGATGAAGCAGCAGTCCCACCCATCCTGAAGGGTCTCTGCTAAAGGGCCATCATGAACAAAATGGCAGCAGCAGAACAGAAGGCAGCAACAACCACCAAGGGCTCCAAAAATATTCTGTCCCTCATTGGACCACATCACTCCATTGTGAAACTCCCTGCCCTGGTGGAGGTACCGCCTGAACCTGACCACATATAATCTCGATTTGGGGACTTGGGACACCACCACTGCTCAAGGGACCCAGAGGAGGACCAGACCTACTACAGGACCACTGTTTACAACACTGCAACTATCAGTTAATCAGACTGTGAACACCATCCTGACCAACAGAGGGACAGGCTGTACTCTGTCACTTTAAGCCAGTGTTTCTGTATTAATGCATTTATTGTAGTCTTTCTATTAAGTTGTAATTCCGACCTGAAATCTTTCTCAAGGTGATTATGTGGGGGTTCATTTCTCTCGCTGGTTTACTTTCAAACCAGCACAACCACTTAGAGACAGATTTATACCTCCAGGAAAAAAAACACAACAGAACCAATTAATGGCATAATGATGAACTTGGTAAGTGGTACGGTATTTCAATCATTAGCAGTGATGGAGATGGGACAGCATATCTGACCTCCTCTCAGCCCATGCATAAACCAGTATCTCTGTATCAGAAGAGTGACATTTCTTGTTCAGAACCCAGCCCTTAAGTGTGTTGCTGAGCATCCCAGCAGGCCCATTTGGCTTGGATTTACCTGCTGAATCAGGTAGATGGTGTAACTGAGCTGCTGGCGCTGCAGGAAAGGATGGATATAGTAGAGAAGATGGCGAAGGTATTTCTCCTGGTTCCTGTAGGCCACAAGGATGGCAGATTTGTAGCGAGCAAAGCAGTGAGGCGGCCTGTAGTGGCCACCAGACTGAACAAAGGGATTTCTTTGCATGATCATCCTTTCACTAGGGAGCACTCTGAAGGAGATGGTTAATGGACCAACTGTAAGGAGAGACAAAAAAAGAACAAGTAAGATCAGTGATGTTTCTCCACTTTTTTTCAGACCTACCAGACCGCTACCCCCATTTGCTCCTTCAGACAGCAGCCCCACCAGAGAAGAGTTAACAACATCCACACAGATGTGGTTCCATGATAAAGTCCCTGCTGCCTGCTGGCCACCTCTCCCTGCTCCACAGCAAGCAGTGCCCACTCAGCACCAGGAGGACACACTGCCTGCCAGGCAACCCGAGTCCTGGCACAGCCAGCAAGGCTCCCTGGGCTGCTGCACAGCTGCTTCTCCCTGGGACTGGCTGCCTACTACACTCTTGTGTTGCTTAGATGAGATCCTTGAATAAATGAATTTGCTGAAAGAAATAGCGGTGAAAATTATTCAAGATGAACAGACACATCTGCTTTTGCCACCCGTTTGGAAAATGTCTCTAAGCCCCTTTCAGAAGGGATTCAAGGACAAAGATGTGCAAGTGGGTATTCAGCAGGTCAGGGGAGAAACAGTTTAAAGCCTGGATGAATACAACTGCTTTAGAAAATGTCAGCTCTACCTTTAAAAGCATTTCAAGTTTAATTTGATGTTATAATCACATGCCACAATGGCTGAATTTGCTATATTATTTCATTTTATACACTATGATAAGCAGGCAGTACTTCAAAATGTTGGAAGAAGCAGATGACAGAACTGAGAAAGAAGAAAGATGTTTTATTTTCAGGAACAGGCACAGGACAGCAAAAGAAACTACATATGACTGTTCCTCTACTCAGCACTTAGTTTTTAAATACAAAATATGCTGGATATGTTCAAGAGTTTGTACCTAATTAAAAAAAAAAACACACTGCATTTTTACATTAATTCTTCCATTCTTCAGATGGAAAAATACTGACAAGTCATAAGTGAAAAAAAAATCCATATAAAGTGTCAACACCTATTTTAACACAAATCTCATTGTTACAATATGAATAAGCAAATTCTACAATTATCTAAATGCTTGTCCTCCTAGGTAGTGAGAAAAGCTTCCAAAAGTAGAAGACTTGTATTTATACACAAATCAGTGTGTCTTAATGGTTTCCTACAACTGTGAACTTTTAAGAAAATAAAACACAGATGCAGAACAAGATTAACATCCAATGCTTAAATGAACAAGGGAAATACTTTCACCCAAATCATAATTAGAAGCTGGCAACTTCAAATGGCAGTTCTAGTCAGAAACTCTTTGCAGGCCATTTTACCAATGGCAAAATGGGTTTTTGCACCAGAAGTCTGTAAGGCAAGTTTGTTGTTGTTGGTGGGGTTTTTTTAATAGCAATAGACAAGATTATTTTTCCTTTCCAAGCTGATAATTAACACTATAGCTGTCCTAAATCAGGTTTTCAGTATCTTGTAAGTCAGACTCCCTCTCAAACCACTGAAATAAATTATTCTCTCAAAAGCCTTCTGATCATAAAGCCTGAGAGAGATCAAATATTTAGGCTTGGTGTTTAGAAGCTTTCATTTGATCAGGAGAAGGTGCAGGTGTGTTTTAAGACTAAATGAGCAAGTGAGTCCAGCATCTACTTCTTCCAGTCCATCCTATATTCAAGTCTGTTACAATTCTAACAAAAATAAACAAACAAAAACTGAGCCTGCCCACACCCATATCCTGTTTAACTGACACAGAAGGAAGCAACATCCCTCCACTGGTTTTGGTGGTTTGGGTTTTTCAGGGTTTGGTTGGTTGGTTTTGGGTTGGTTGCAGGTTTTAGAGCAGTAACAAAGCTTAAGGACTAAATTTGCCATAAAATTCAAAGTGTCCATTTTGAACTAAGGAACATTTTGCTACTATGAGGAAGTTGATACACCTCACATTTCTGATGGCCAAACCTGTATTAGATAAGTGTCTCCTTTCCTTCCTCAAGGAACACACAAATGGCATTTCCTGAAGGTCAGTCTGAAGAGCCACTGATCCCATTTCTCATGCTGTCAAAAATGTCTGGTCTGAATCCCACTGCATGGGTTTTGTTCATTGGTTTCTGTTTGTTAGTTTTTAAAAAGAAAGCCTGACTTTTGCTTGTCAGGAAGATTTTGAAATAGCTAACTCAAATACCACTTTTCAGTCCTTCTCCAGCTATTTAAAATACAGGAGAATTTGATTTTCACTGCAGTACCCACAGCAGGAAAGCAGACTACATTGCTATATATTTGTACCCCAAACAGAAGGGTGGTTCTTCAGAGAATCATTCTGTAGGCTATGAACCTAGGTCACATTTACAGTGAAAATTTCATGTTATTTCCTACCTCTGTGCATGCAGTTTCCCTTTCCACCTTTAAGACTCTCACGTTTCAGTCCAACAATGTCAGCAACCTATAGTTTATGTTGCTGTTTAGATTTATGGACTTGCTAATTATCTTTCAAGCTAAAGCACCATTAACCACTGCTTTGATCACAACTGGAGGTTGCTAAAGAAATAGTATACTCAGGGATTTCAACTACTGATCATTGCTCCAAGGGAAATATAAGAAAGGGAATTAATCCCTTTTATTCTTCCACAAAGGCAGGGTTTTGTTTTCTATAAAACAATTGTGACTCTGTTTTGCAGAGTAAGATTCTGCAGAAATAATCCTTTAATTCCAGAAAAAATAAGATCTTAATTTGAACCTAAGGGTATGAGTAAGATAATGTGAATAGCTTCACTCCTGTTTGCTCCTTCCATACCCAAGCATACCCTTCATGAGCGTAACATTTGCATTTTCCAGATTTTTCAAGATACCATACTCTCCTTTGCTGCCTGGCACCATACCTCGAACAAATCGGCTCAGAAACTCAATCTAGAACATGCCAAGGAAGAAAAAAAAAAAAAAAAATCAATGTGACTTATATCCCCAAAAGCTCTGGCTGCCCTAGGCTCCTTGGCTACAGGCTATATTCTGGCTCTCACGTCTCCCTGCCGTCCAGCTAACAAAAGGCTAATGCAATCTAATCCAATTAAATCCCAAATGTGAACAGAGCAGTTGCAGGCTGGACCAAAGAGGGATAAATAAAACTGCCAGCATAGCTTTGGAAAAGGAGGAAAAACCCATCTTACACATACTAGAAAACACAGGATCCCTGTTGAGGCTCAGAATCAACACCCTGAGGTGTCTAAGCAATTTTTCCATAGCCTGGTTCCTAAGATGTTTCTGTGCCTGTACCACCACACAGAGGGTGTTTAATGAACATGAAACTTCAGTGTATGGAGTTAGGTCTCACAATTCCCTGTCTGTGTCTGTTGTCAGCTGGTGCCAGTGACAGCACACTCACTGCTTGCTTCACTTTCTAGGCAACATATTTGCCTATCAGGGGATCTATTGACTTTGACCATATCTATCCCACCCTATGAAAGTAACTCCAGGACTTCTGAACTCCTAGCTATACATTAAGAGTTTGCAGCTGTGATTAGCAAGTCCAATCAGAATTTACACAAGACCAGCAAACAGGAACACGAGCATGGGAAAATGCTGCATTCAGATACTGCAGCACCACACACTACGTTAACAGAGTCATGTGTGTAATTCTACCAGTGCTTGGGAAAAAAAAAAAATCAGAGCAACAGCTTTCATTTAAGCATCAGTTTCTAATGAGAGAATACAAGGCTGTCTCAATGGCACCTGAAAATAAATCTCAGCATTTAGCACTGCCACCTTTTTATTTCACTTTCAGTCCAAGAGAAGAAACTCTGGCAGGAGTAGAAAATGTAGCAGGAGCTACGTAATACAACAGATGGTCCTGCTCATTAAAAGGTTATGACAAATGGGAGTGAAAGGCAGTAACTGCTATAAGAAGGGCTTGGAAAAAAATACCTCCATAGCATGAGCAAATTATAAACAGCAGAGTTACAGACAGAACTTTCAACTGTCAAAGTCCTCAAGGGCCAAACCAACTTGTTCAGCACATACCATGCATGAAGGAAGGTAACCTTCCCTTTAACCCCTTCAAACCAAATCAGAAATAATAAAATAAAGCCAAGTCTTCTAGCACCAAACTTCTTCCTCGTGAGAGGAAAGGATGAACTGAAACAAGACATCTTGCATGCAATGTAAGAAAGTCAGATTTTGAATTTAAAAGCTACTTAGTTATGGTTAATAAAGCATAACCCTGGCATATAAGCACTCCACTTTCTCTGAAAACAGAGGAGGAAGAAACAGGCAAGGGGTTATTTGTATAGAAACTTTAACCTTTGAGGGAACTCAAGTAATTTATTGACAATATTAGTGAAGACACGGAATACCTGCAGTGCTTCTCAAGTTGCTGGTCACAAAACTTTCAGTGGGCACTATTAGGTGTTTAGAAAATACCACTAGTCAGCAGGAGTCTAGTTCCTCTAAGGCAGAGATGATTAGCAATTATACTTTAACTCTTACTTCACAGCCCTGGAAGAACCAAGTAGCTGCAGATTCAGGAGACAAGAAATAGACAGATGAGCTGGAAGCTGATTTACATTCAAACAGTTACCGAAATGATCTATGACATGTATAAATGGAAAAAAAGAGCTGCACTTCATAAAAGCCCCAATGCAGAAATCATTTAAGCCATTTGGCATCCTTCCAGGCACTTTAACACGCTTTAGAGTGGGTACAGTGACTTATTATCAGCTCTGAACTGGAGGCTGAGTCCTCAAGAATTTATTTGAAATCTCATTTAACAGAGTTTATGAAATTAATGTTAAAAGGCATTGCTCTCTCCAATATAATGCTTCCAAGAAACATCAGTCTCATGAGAGATGATGACAACTATTCACGACATTTAAAGTATTTATATCTCAATTCATGTGTGCCCATCACATACAAAACAAAGGACAACTCCCTCACAAAACAGCATGCTTCTCAGTTAAGAAAAAAGCAAAACACCCAAAAGAGGGTGACACGCAGTGATACCAGAAGTCATATTTCACTTCCTGTATTTACAAAGAAATATTACTGGCTAAAAGTTAAGTTGTAGCAGAGACCTCATTTTTCTTAAACTGAATTTGTATCAGTGCTCCAAATTTCTTGTGTTTCACCTCAAAAATAGTTCATATGCTCAACTCAGTATTTTCATACAGCAAAGCTTCCACAATTACTTTGACTTATGGCTGGCTTTTCTTTTTCTCCCAGACAGGTTACTGTTTGTTTCTGTACAGAACTAACATGTTTCCATATTAGCTTCAAACCACTGCCTGCAGGATGATTCCCTGTTCTCAGCACTCTCAGTGATGGGCAAAAGAAGAGTTCTTAAAAAGATTTCCCAGCTCTAAGAGCACAGATTAGGGTAATTTTACTCTGCATCTGCCTCCTCCACACACGTCACTACTTTTACTTATCTGATGGTTTGCAGGCAAACTGCAGAATTGTTTGGTTCTTTCTTTCTGACACTAAAGCTGTCTCATTTTACTCTTTAGGACAGAGGATTTTCATCAGTAGTGGAGACAAATTAGGTGCAGTCACGTTTCTGCTGTGCTTTTTCAAATAAAACAATTCAGGCTGAAACAAGGAATTGCAGGTTCCCAGAACTGAATGGGCTGCAGGCAGAGGCCATGACACCTGGCACCTGTGCAAAAAGGCTCTGTGCTAACAGGATTTCAGGATTTAGTAGAGGCATTTCTGAGGGAAACGCTGAAACACACAAAATGCTGAAACACACAAAATGCTGAAACACACAAAGCTATCCTAAAACTTTGTCACACATACTGTGTGTATTTAATTTAATTGCAAGCAACGGGGAAGGAAGGAAACATCTCAAAAGAACAAGCATCATTACAAAGATTGCAGTCTGAACAGGCTCATCCAAAGGGTCCCAGCAGAGTTCTCCAACCTAAGTAAGCAACTTGACACACGAGCACTGGCTTCCCCCAGAACTTCCACATGGTCAACCATTTGCTCCTAATGGGCTCCATGTGCAGTGATCAGCTTTCCTAGAACAGCAGGGCCACTACTGAACAGCAGTCCAAGGCTAGGTGTACACGACATTTAGACATGCAGAAACCTGTGCAGTATGGGAAAACCTGACAAGAGTAACTTTCCACACAGTGGTCTAAGAAGGTGATGGCCCAAAACCAGCTGTAAGTGCTACTGACTTAAAATTTCTCAACTGTTTTAATAAGGCAACAGCTGGATGAATGTTGCTTCTAAGATCAGCTCTGGTTTGGTCCTACTGTGAATATAAATTAACCTCTTTTAAGTCTAACAGAGAAATTTCTAAGCCTAAAGGATGTGTAACAATCATAAACTAAAAGATCACCATGAAGAGCAAGGCTCTAAGCTACATCCTCATACATCCACCTTAAGCTGATTTCAAGTCAACTTCAACAATTTATATGGAACTACAGACTTGATATAAGGCTAAGACAAAGAACCCAGGAGTTATGGTCCAAGTCAGAGGTCAATATTATGCAGTTCCTGAATCACTGGGTCATTTCACACAGGACTGCCAAGAAAAAAAAAAAATAAATAAAAGCATTACCAACTTGATATTATGCCATGATTGTATCACAATCTTGACATCTATATAACCAGACTCTTAATACTGGAAATTTATAGGTCAGTAAAATACTTTTCCTCACACAAGCAATAAAAACAACACGAGTTGCTCACACGAGAAAATTTTGTCAGTGTAACTACATCAGTACACCTTGTTTCAAAGTTTGAAGAAGATACAACTTACATGTATGACACGCTCAGGATTATGAGATACCAAAGATGTTTTTTTCAAACCACCTTTCCATGATGTTTGGAGGTTCATACCTACCCAGGACAGGGGACTGCGCTGAGCAGTACGGCATCGTGTCCTCACGTGGAGCCCGGGTGAACAAGCTGAGGTTTGTGTACACATCATGGGGCTTCGAGTAATCCACCACCTGAGGCAACTCTAACAACCCGCGAAACACACTCGAAGGTCCACCTCCGTAGAGGATCAGGATAAATATTGCTTGGAAGACAAACACAAACAGCAGAAACCAATGATTTTCCACACGGGAGAGGAACATAGTTTTTAGCCCATGCTCCAGGATCAGGGCGGTGAGAAGCTGAACTGCCTTCCACGGGCTGCCGTTCCACGTTTTGGGCTACATCGCTCTGCAGACCTTCTCCTTCTCCTTCTCCTTCTCCTTCTCCTTCTCCTTCTCCAACTTTCTGAGGCGGCAGCCTGCTCCCCTAGCTGGGCTTCATCAGGACACCGCTTCCCGGTGCGGGCTCTGTCAGGCGGGCTGGAGGAGGGAACAAGCTCTCCGAGGCCACCCCGCTCAGAGCCCCGGGGCAGCGGCACGGGCTCGCTGTGGCACAGGCGCACCACCCGCCTTCCGGCGAGACTACAGCTCCCAGAATGCAGGGCGGGGCAGGGCGGGGCAGGGCGGGCCCTGACCGGCCCGTGCTGCCGCGCAGCATGCTGGGAGATGTAGTCCTCGCTCCCCCCTCCCTCAGCGGCTGTCGCTGTGGGCGAGGAGGGAGGATGGATTGATTGGCTGCTGCGCTGCGCCCCGCGTCGTCTCCTTGGTCAACACCCGACTCCTGTCTCCACTTTAAAGTGGTTATTAATCTGGTCAGGAAGAGATGAATGGAAATTTAGGCATTGCAATGGACTGCCCAGGGAGGTGGTGGAGTCTCTGTCCCTGGAGGTGTGTAAGGAAAGATTGGATGTGGCACTCAGTGCCATGGGCTAGTTGCCATGGTGGTGTTCGGTCACAGGTGTGAGTTGATAATCTCAGAGGTCTTTTCCAAACTGATTGATTAGGTGATTCTGTGGAATGGATACACCTCAGACGGTGCCTAAAGGGACCACAGCAGCCTGGTCACTGGAGAGGCCTCCTGCCATGGCCATGCTACCTCGAAAATTTTCAGCTTTTATGTCCCTCTCTTTGGCTGATTTCGTAAAGAGATGGGGCTTAGACTATGCTCTCAGTCATCTGCCTGCTCTCATGTGCCCACTTTTGCTTAAATGTGGTAGAGGAAAAGACATTTTACAGATATTAAATTCCTACACAGCTTCAAAGAAGAGCTGGCATCAGCCGCATTTGCACTGGGGAGAGTTCAAAGGAAATCTGTACCTGTGAGGGGGAGCAGGCTCCCTGAGCTCAGCATCTCACTCCAAGGCATAGCCCCTGGCCAGGCAGCCAGCCCACGTGTGCTGGCCCAGACCAGGCACAGCACTGAGCACTGGACATGCTGCCCGGAGAGACTGCAATTGTCTTTCCCTGAAGATATTCAAAAGCTGTCTGGACACAGGCCTGAGGAATGTGCTGTAGTGAACCCTGCTTGAGTGGGAGGGTTGGACCAGATGATCGACAGTGGTCCCTTCCAGTCTCATCTGTTCTGTGATTTGTGAAGCATGCACTGCTGTTTGCCTTCTAAATGGGATGGCATGGGAAGAAGATGGGGGAAGAGAGTGATATCACTTTTATGAGGAGTTGGGACTACTCTTGCTTCAGAGTTGGATTGAGATGTATGGGACACATCTATGGGAAATTTTAATCTCAGTCTTTCTCCTGTGCGGAACAACCCATTATTCAGTTAAAGTGGATTGCTTAAGGCCTGGATGCAAATTGTCATAATTTCACATTTAATTTTAACTTAATTGGGGTTTTAAATAAAAAATGTAGAGAACATTTTTTTTACCCCAGGCAAAGTCTTGCTTTACTGAAATCCACACAATGCTGCTGCCACAAAAATTGCTTTTTCTGTACAGAACAATGAGTCTGTACTGTTTACATTCTCCTTGTGCCATTCCTTCCACAATCACAGCAAATCCACCCTGCTTGCCTTCCCCTCCATAAAACAAAGCAACACTCGCTGTTCTGCTGATAGCTCCAGCAAATGCAATGCCAAGGACAGGAAAGAATTAATCTCTGCATCAGCTGTGAAACAAAGAAAGGAATTAAGATTTTCATGGTATGAACTGGGGCTGCAGATGGCGATTGTTTCAGAGCCAGTAGTGCTTTATGTTTCTCTTGCAATCCCTCCTTGGGTCACAGTAGTAAATCTCAATGTAGGAAGAATTTGGACAAAGCATGTCTGCCTCCATCTGTCTTGGAGAAGGGAGAAGCTGGACCCATTAGAGCTGCCCCACATCAGTGGCTCTGCTATCTTCCTTGCAGTCAGGGCTTAGCTGTAAAAATTGCAACCCTGTGCCAGTTCTTGGGCAGAAGAAGCAGGTCAGATGGAAACAGCCTAACCCAATCTGTATTTTCACCTGTGTGTATATTTGTTCTCCAGACTGGAAAACTAAAAACAGCTAGGCAGATCAGCTGTCTGCAGAGGAGCCAGCCAGCACGTGTTTCTGTGCGGACTCAGAGAGCTGAATCCCTAGGAATGTCTCCCTCAGGAGCCTTCCAAACCTACTGCAGTTCCTTTCCTTCCCCTTCAGCCATCAGCACTGAAATGAGTGGATCATAAACCTGACCATGAGCCTTTTCCTCACCAGAAAGCAAGCAAACCAGGACTGGAGAGCAAAGTACAGGTCAGAACTTCATGGTGCCAGCAGGTCTGAGCCTTTTCAAGGTCACAGTGCTCCTGTTTTAAACAGAGCTGTGGAAACTAGGGTGTGTTTTGAATTAAAAATGAATCGGATTGCTCAAATGCAAAAAAAAAAAAAAAAAAAAGTAACTGTCTCCACTGAAGTGTGGAAGGGAGGTGGCAGCTATTTCAGCAACCTTTGCACAGGGATTTATTGAGGGCAGTGATGGAGGAAAACAATGTGAGACTGGATCTGTAAGAACCAGGCACCAGACTGGCTTCAGAGTCAAAGGTCTGCCTTTCTCATTTTCACACAGCTCACTGGGAAATTAAATTGAATGCAACAAAACAAAACAAAACAACCCCCGACACCAAACCAAACCCAATCTTCAATAGAGCTTGAAATTAATTTTGTGTGAGAGCCTCTGGATTGTCCCAAGGGAGGGGGGCTTTCCCTCCCTCCAAGTGCAGTTTCACGTCCAATCAGGCCTGAACATGATGAGAGACTGAGAGAAGTGCCTCACTCTGTTTAGTAAAATTCATTCTTGCTTGCTCTTTTTCTCTCCCTTTCTCCTCCATGCCCTGTCTCCTGGAGGCTGCACTAGATCCCTATTGAAAATGCAGCAAGGTGACTTTGGAAGCTTTGCCTTGAAAATGCAGAGCCCAAGGAGGGGAGGAACAGCTGGTGTAAGAGTGATTAATACCAGGCTGGGTGCTCACACAGCACTGGTCAATGTGCATTATCCAGTGCTCTCTCAGTTCCCAGGGTTTCCATTAAGGGAAGAGGAAGGTAGCATTAGTCCTTGTAAAGATGGATGCTTTCAGCCAAGCAGAGCTGTCCCTCATTTTTGGGGAGGGAGGAGGTTTTAAACCATGACACTGTGTTTTCTAGTGAGGCAGATATTTCAAGTACCTTGGCCACAGTGGTTCTTTCTTAGCCTTTTGCAGAATCTTTGCTTGTAAACTTCACATTGTTCTTCTAGCAACACCTTTGTGAATGTGATTTTTTAATTACACACGTATGAATTTGGCTTGTTCTCTAGTAT
Organism: Bombycilla garrulus; assembly: GCA_013400315.1. Taxonomy (NCBI): domain Eukaryota; kingdom Metazoa; phylum Chordata; class Aves; order Passeriformes; family Bombycillidae; genus Bombycilla; species Bombycilla garrulus. The sequence goes on along the minus strand of VXBU01017681.1, from coordinate 518,166 downwards.
GCTAAATTTTCAGCAAGACTTCCTCAGAAGAGTTTTAAAACTGCTTGCATGTTTGTGAGAGGTGGATGCCCTGCTGTTGAAAAATCCGGATAGCTGATGTCATGTACTTTGGACCAGTGATAAAGTAAATTAGTAAGCGCTTTAGAAACAAGACCTGAATATCCAAGCTTCTCCCAGGCTTGTGGAATAGCCAACAGAGGGCTCCTGTCAAACAGACATTTCACTGCCTCAGCCTTTGGCATCCTTTCCCTTGGGATGGAGAACTGCCTGCTTGCCCTATGTTTTGACCACTACTCACTTCTGAGTCATGATCAGCACCTTTGCAGAGCAATCTCAGTAGGGATGGGCACCATGTCCAAAATGACTACTAGAGATGCCATGAGGCTATGGAGTCTAGGCTATATTCTTCTGTCTCCTATTTCCTTTATCTCCATAATGCAGGCACTGGTCTCAGGGACCTGAAATGTTTTGCTTGACTTTCTCTTGTAACATTTAGGTCAGAGGAAGAGTGAAATGAGTAGCCTTGAAATGAGAACACTTAAGATAGATACTTTTCCCATTATAGATTCCACTGTGTTTTCCTGGAAAAGGAGCAAGCACTTAGGCTGCAGACAAGACAATGCAATATCATACTATTCACATCATATTTAATAATGCTCTAGTACCATTCAATATAAATAAATAACAGTTAAAAAGTACTTTCTCAACATTCTCTTTTGTCCATCAATAGTATTTTCTGCAACAGGAAATGTTAGTAATATTCGTTGTTTGGTGAGGTGGATGAATCTCAGAGAACATGAATATCAGGTACTAATATGCTAGTAAAAACCAGGTGCTGGGATGCCTTCTCTTGTTTAAACACTTCAGGCTTGGTCTTGGCTTCCCTTCTTACTGCACTCACTTCCCCTGAAGCCTCTAACCCTGACAGCTGCTTCTGTCCTGGGCTCTCGCACCCCACTCTGCTGGTGAACAACTATCTTAACTTGTGGTGCCTGTTACCCCCCCACCCTTAGCTGATATGCCTGGGCCAGCAGCAGTCCTTGCTGTCCTCAGCCTGCTCGGTAGGGAGAAGATTATTCGTGCTGAACAGGTCCACCTGTCTGCTAGCCTGGAATATCAGCTGTGTACATTCATGCTGTCCATACAAGATCTTGGTTCGGCACAATGTAGTGACTTCTGGATTCACAGAAGGTCTGCTCCTCATGGCCAGGCTGGGGCAAGAATGGAGATGGTGAAATAGGGCTGGTCTTGAGAGCCAGCTGTGACCAAGACTGAACTGACAGCGTAGTACATACAGAAAGAGTAATTTTGCTTTCTTGTAAGGATGTAGAGAGAACAACTCTCTAAAAACATGTGCGTGGTGGGATCTGTTGCAATGGGAATGGATCCTTGCTACAGATGCTCACTGTCAGTGCCTAAACCCTGTGTAGGGCCTGTGTGAAATGAAAGGCCAGAGAATTAATCACCACATCTCCTGTTCATACAGGCAGAAACATTGCCCATCTCAGAGGAGAAAATGGAGGCTCATAAATCTACTCCTTTATTCCCTCGCTCTTGATCATTCATTGAAACTACAAAGAAGGGGACTTAATCTTGGGTTAATGCTGGGTAGAAGCACTGAGCCCACCTGCCTGGAGGCAGGATGGGCTGGCAAAGCCCACTGGAATGCAACCCCCGCTACCTTCTGCAGAAGGCAGGACAAAAAGCTCTGAAAAGCGTTCTGTGGATGCTGGACTTCCTTCATGCTATCTGGTGTCGGTAAGCTCTGTAAGGAGATTTCTACAGTCCAGAGAATACATTGCTTTCTCAGCCCATTCAGTATTTTCTTCATACTGAGACAGCTGGCAGGGTGGCTTGTACTGCTGGTGTGTTCATCCAGATGGACCCTGGCCTTAGCCTTACTAAATGCAGTCTCCATTTTTCTAGTTATTGCCTTTTCTTTGATTACTCCTGCCTCTTTCTCTGAAAGGAGGCATCTCATCCTCTTTGCCCCTCCCATACTTTGGCCCCCTCCAGTAGCAGGATGTGTGGCTGCTCCTTCTCCATTGAGGCAATGTGGACCAACTCCCTCTCTCAGATACCCTTCAGAGAACCCCCTGCATGGAGGCTTCCTGAGATCCCACAGGGACTCTCTACTGAGTTAAGCAGCCCTTTGCTCATGTTTTTACCTCACTGTGATTGCTTGGGAGCCAGAAACTTAGTGCCACCCACGTTTGCTGCATAAAAGAACTGTAATTTCCTTTGCTGTACTGCCCCCTTGCTGTGTTTCTGATTATTTTGTCAGTTTAAGATACCATTGTAAAGAAACCCCAGGGAGCACAGAATTTATGACATTCATCGGTGAACACCAAGCTCTACTGTACTGAGGGAAGGGGGAAAATATTCTTTCTTCATGAATACGTCATGTGACCTAGGCTAAAAATCAAAGCTAAACAAGGAATAGGCAGAGAAGAATTCTGGTATAAATAAATCAACAAATAAATAAGTTTCCTGCTAGCCCTGTACTTCATGGGCAAGGGATGACTCAGTTGCTTATAACTTTCTCCCAGCTGTGAAATCCTTGATGTGTTTTGAATGCCTTAAGCGTTGCTTCTCATAGCCTGAGTGAAGAAGGTTTTAAAGATCTGCTCAGAGGGGTTTCTGGGTCATTCAAGAAATCTTCCTGGAAAAGTGACAGTGACACCACTCCCCACGCACACATATGCTACCAACACTTGTGCTTTTAATCCAGTGCATCCTTCCTTCGGTCCTCATTTGCACCTCCTGTTTTGTAGGCTGCCTCCCACCTGGCTGTCTTCCTGTTTTATTGAGGGAAAGGGAAACCCTTCCACATGACACTGACTCCTCTCTCTTCACAGAACCATACACTCCTTTGAAAGTTCAGCTGGAAAACCTTGCCATATTTGTTATTTCACTTGTCTTGTATGTGCTCAAGATCGGTTTCCTGATGATGTCTCCACATTCCTTGATGTTCTCACAGAAGATGAGTGCAGGCTTGAGGGTTCCTCTTCTCTGAGCACTTCTCACCCAGCTCCCTCTCAGAGAGTTGTCTTCCTCTCTGGAGGTCTAGGAAGCAAGTCCATGCACATGATTTGAGGCTCCTGAAGCACCTGATGGTGCTGCAGCAGGCTTCCAGGCCTTGAACACATTCAAATGCCCCCATCTTTGCCCCTGCTTTCTGCTCTCTGCAGCAAGACACGGAAGCATGGCCTCTGAGGTACAGTATCTGCTGCGTATCCCAGAGCAGGAGAGGAACTTCATCCAGAGGGATCTGTGCCTGGGGATCTCAGGTGGTGTTTTCCAAAACAACCTTAAGCAGGGACAGTTCAAAATCTGAGCTGAGGGATAGGCACCAGATCCCTTCTGAACTCCCAAACCCTAAATGAGGTTTGTCAGGAGAGCTTCCTCTCCAAAGCTGAAGGCTGATCTGTGTACATATTGGAGTGCATCCCTCAGAGGGAGAGGCTTTCATGCCAGCTTTGCTTTAAAGCTGTTTCTAGAGCACACCAGCCTCAGGTCAACAAGTCAATGTTTGTGCTTTAGTGACAACTCCTGTCCTTGAACTACTGCAGTTTGCAATTGCTGTACTGAAGCTCAGGTTTTGCAATATGCCAGGAGAGACCTTTTGGGGGCACCTGCACCTATCCTGCATTTCAGCCTCTGTGCTGGCACAGCAGCAAATGAAGATCACATCTAGTAAGTTTTAACAAATGGTTAAAAGTATAGGGCCCAGTGGGAAAGGGAAGCACTCCTCTCTTAGGTGGGGAGGGCACCACCTCAGCTCTGTCTCTCCTTATTACCACCTTTTTGGGCAAAGGGAGCTGTTTGGAGTGATGACATTTCGGGATGTTTATCATCCTCCAGCAGGGGAGCAGAGCACTGGGCAGGACAGGCAGGGTGTGCAGTTGCTATGGTTGCTGATGAACTTCAGGAACAATCACAGCCCTCTGCCTCTGTCAAAACAAACACAAGGTGAAGTAAGAAGGTGCAAATACAACATACAGTGTAACAGGGCTATCTATCCCCCTGTCTCAGGCAATAATCTTGCAGGCATCAGTGAACAGGTTCCTCAACCACACCGTGGCTTTGGGCTGGGATATGGCCGAAGAGCTGCTTGTTCTATCTGCACTAGAGTCTTAGCTGGCAGATTTTATTTACAAATCAGAGAAAGTTTGTGACAGATTTTTTTTGTCTGTACTTAAAGTCATTATTCTAACTTCTTTGATAATTTTTTTAAAGAAAGAGTAGGAGGATGAGATCTGAGGATCTCTAATCAGTCTGTCTGGAAGCTATGAAATGCAGATGAACCTTCACTGTTTTCAAATTTCACAATACCAGGAGTCCTATGCCAACCTAAGCACACTCTTCTCTTTTGGATGCCTGTAAATAAAAATTACCAATAAGAATAGGGAGCTTTTATGACACCAGTCTTCCATGATTGTTGTCAGGACTCTAACAAAGAAAAATATGAGATGAAATTAATCTCCATCTCCTGTTCTCAGAAGGCAAAGTCTGTGTTTCAAGGGTGTTTCAATACAGTCAGCAGGGATGTATGCTGTGATAGCTTTTGGCTGCTCTCTAGCAAGCAGCCATGCAAGTGGTGTAATTAGAGATTAGGAGAGTGCCAAATCCCACACCAATGTCTGCCTGACTCACATCTGCAGGATTTAAAGGGAAGGAGGGCTCTGGGAGGTCTTGGACTTAACTGGCTTGATCTGATCCTCAAGGAGGACTAATTGGCAGGAGGGAAAGATAGAAACATTCTTCCTATTGTGTCTAAGCACAGAAGATCCTCAGGGGAGCAATTTTGCCTCTTTTTTTTTCTCAGTACTGGCTTATCTAGATCATGTCTATCAAAGTTCTGAAGCTCAGGAGCCTTGCTAGTAAGAACCTCCAATACACTGTAGCCTTCATCAGAGATCTCAATTTAAAATTTTAAGAGGTGCAATCTAACAATTTTGCTTGACTGCCCTTGATTGCCAAGCAATTTACCTTGCATGTGTCTCCTGGAGTAGATGCCACCTGCCAACCTGACGTGTCAGAGCAGCTGCCCCACATGACAGACAGTGGTGCAGAGGGGATTGTGGTCAAACTGACCACTAATGCAGGTGCAAAGATCCTTAAAAATCTGCAGGGCCGATCCAGCCAACAATCTGGTTAAACCATTGAAGAGGATGGCTTGGATAAAGGTACAAGTCCTGCCAGTGAATCAGTGGCAATGTCTTATCTTTAAGACTTTCCTTTCCCACAACAAATGACTCATGGGGAGCCAATCTCATGAAACTCCATAGCTGGTGCATTGCATTTCTTATGGAGGATGGCTGAGTGTTTGGCCAGGGAGAGAGGTGAGGACAAAAGCGCCCACCCATAAATTGCACATTTGTGAAAACATCACATCCACATTGTGCATCTCCAGTGGAACAGTCAGCCCCTCCTCTGACAAGTAGGTGAGGAGGGTCTAATCTATCTGAGTTTTTATAGGCCTGCTTATCCTGTACAAACTAAGTGATTCCTCCAGAGCAGTTAACTGAATTGTGAGTCCTTATGAGCTGAGTTTGGGTAATCATAGCTTTAGACAACTGCAGACTCAGCATGGGTGAGTGTGCAAAATGAGCCTGTTGTTGCTAGTGGATGTCACAAAAGCACTGGTGACAAGAGGAGCTGCTGCCTAAGCACAGGTAGCTTGCATCATTTATGGGTTTCTGGGATATCTGTAATAAGAATAAAAAGCTGTCAGAAATAGTACAGGGTTTTTGCTCTGTAGGGGGGACAGGTAGGTTACCCCAGGGTCCCTAAGGTGGCACCGGGCGTCTGTGTTTAGGTAAGTGACTCCAGTCCCTTCCATCTGCTGCTGGGTGTGCAGGCACTGGGATTTCTTTGCACTATTTGTGTGGCTGCCGCTCAGAGATGATGAGGTGCTGTGGAAATGCTGAATGCAGCTACTAGTGATGCACACAGGAGATCAGCACAGGAGTTGAAACACTCATGACTGCCTATACAAAAGCTGTCAGTTTTATTTCCACCAGTAGAGCTGAGCTGAGGTGTATATTGGGGTCAAAACTAAAAGCACTCCTGGAGAATCTTCCAAAGTAGGACTAAATTATTCAGCATCCTGTGTCCCGACACAGATATGAGTCATTTCAGAAGGAGCTGGTTACTGCTAAATTGGGATACTTTTATTCTTTTGGGAGTTTAGGGGCAGGAATCTGCCATTGAGATCAGAGGGCATGGCATCTGGACGCTTCTCCATCATCATTCTCTTTCTAAGAACATATCAGTGATCTCTGATACATTCCTGCATCACCCGTGATGGTTGTCATAATTCCCCATCCTGCTGCTGAACTTGGCTCTGTGAACTGCAAAGGCACTTCCCAGTGCTTTCACTATCTCTCCCCAGCAGCAGATGTACTCCTAGCTCTGGTAGCGTTGGTACCAAGCACCTCCAGCTGAAAGAGTCTGTGTAGGTTGTGCTTTGCTGGTTCCTGTTCTGAGGTGCTCTAACCATTCCATCAGCCTTTCCCTGCTGCACCCACAGCACAGCTGTTCATGCAGGATAAAAGCTGAAGGGGGATGCATGAAGCACTGCAGAAGTGGCAAGGCTACCAGGACAAAAGGTTGCCTGCACGAGTGTGACCTCATTCCATGCTGTAGGATAACTCCAACACCAAAGGGAGTTTGGAGCTGGATGAAAGAGTTCAGGGGCAAGGAATTTGGCTTGTTATCAATACTGAGTGAAATGGGGGATTCTGCTGTCTCTTTTCTTTCTGTCAGGCAAAACTCCCATATGGTCTGCAAGGAGGCTTGAATGAGCAAGAAATACAGAGCATATGTGGATAAAGATGAGAATCTACTTCTTGTCCAAAGGGTGGCATAGTGAGTCACATATGCAGTTTTTGTGGAAATAATAGCAGAAATAAGAAAACAGGTACAGATTATTTGCCTTGCTAAAACCAATAAAGACAAAGATACTCACATCCTGGAGCTGGCTCTCTGCTTATACCTCTACTCTGGGGTCTGTAAACCCACGCTTGCCTTCATTGACTAGAGTGGGCCTCTCAGTCCTTGTGTGCCAGACCAACACCTAGAGGGAAGCACAAAGAATTCAGGTGTTCTGAATAGCATGGAAACAACAAGACCACCGCATCCATTGGGTGGGATCCTCAGAAAAGGGAGGCTCACAGCTGTTTGAAACATGTGATTCAAAGGAATTGATCCTGGGAGACATTCATGAGCATGTGACAAGGAGGAGGGCTCATTCTAGAGCAAAATTGGAGACTGGGCCAATCCTCCTGAATTTTGGAGAAGCAATCTGGGCACAAATTGTACATCTGAGATTCTATGTTAATACAGAATTCCTAGCACTGCTCCTCAGCTCTCTCTGGGCTTTTCATCTGTGGAAAATTTAGCAGGCTTTGTCCATCTGTCTGTCCCGCCATCATTTGGCACTGACATGTGCCAGCATAGGGCGGGCCCACTGGAAGGTGGAAGAGTGTGGCAGGAGGCTGTAAAAGCAGCCAGGACCCTGCAAGGAGACTGTATCTTTGAGATTTCTTGTATTACTCACCTTTGTGCAGTTAGCTGCTTTGGGCTCCAGCCCATCCATAGTCACTAAATCCTTCAGCAGACTGGTTTCCTGGTAGCCTCCTTTAACTCCCTCCAGCTTGAAACTGGCATGAGGCTTCTCCAGAATCAACTTGATACTGATAGCAAATCCAGCCATGTCAATAGCAAAGGGACGATTAGGGTCAAAGACGGTTTTCCAGCCCACCACCTTCCCTGCTGGGCTCACTTTTGGGGATTCGTATCGCAGCCCCCCAACGAAAGCCACAGGCCAGACTGAGACCCGCCTTGTGTAGCGCATCTGTGTGCCAGGAAGAGACAGGGCTGTGAAAATTCCATCCCGCCGCGTTTGTCCCAACCCATTAGTGCACCATCCTCTGCTTTCATTGGCACCTGTCCTCCCCCATTGACTTCCTACGCAGTCACATTGCTCTCTGCAGCACAAGCTCTAGTTCACCTGTGCTGCTGCTTGAAGAGCTACAGCTTCCGCAGCCACAAGGCACGTTATTCCCTGAACAACAAACTCACTGCTTTGCTGTGCCTGCATTCAGTCCCTCAGAAGAATGAAAACCTCTGTTATTTCTCATCCCATTTGAACTTTTACCTTTTTGTTATGGTAGAATTTTATCATTTTTATAAATGCCAAGTACTACTTATACCAGACCTCTAGCTCTGTATTATCAACTCATTCATGCAAGTAATCTCCTGACTGATTCATCTTTGTCCTCATCTTTTCCCATTTCTCCCTCCACCTCTTGCCTTGTTTTTCCATCCATAGCTACTGCCTAGAGGTGTGGGGGTTTATTGAAATTGTCAGAAAGGACCTGGAAGGAAGTAAGGTCATGAGCTTAACAGAGTCCTAACAACTCTGATGCATAATTCTGCTCCTTGAGAATTTGGATTAAATTGGTGATAAGAGACTTTACTGGATTTTTGCAAGTTTACAATAGGCTTGGCATCTCACAAAAACCAGGTCTCCAGCAGACGTCTGGGCAAGCTTCGGTGATCCCAGAGGCACAGCCCTGTTGCGGTGGCTGGGACTTGGAGAGCTGAAGGGCAGCCAAGGAGTGAAGGTGGACAGAAAGTCAGACAACTTTTCTATCATCCCCTACCCATCACACCCCTACAACAGTGCAGATTTATGCCTTGCCAGAAGTTTGTCTTCAGTGCTTATTTAAATTAGGTCAGCTCTCCCTGAGGAGAGGTATACATTCTGAGGTACATATCCTGTGGTCCGTGGCAAGAGGAACTCTAGCTGGTGCAATGGTGTGAGTGCCTGTTTACATCTGCAGCCTATAGCATGGCAAATGTGTTCTTTGCCCTTTGAGCTTGCATCTGTCCTATACCCAGCTGCCACTGCATGCAGAGTTGGGCAAGGTCTTTGCAAGTGCAACTGGGCTTAAGAGGCTCTGCAGCTCTATCCTCCTTTTCTGTCCCATGTCATTTTATGTCTCTTACCTCCTCAAAGAGCTCCAGGCTGTAGGTGTTATCATCATCAGCAAAATAGACTACGCCTTCTGGTGGTGCAGTGTTGCTGAAGCTGTCCCTCAGCCAGTTCAGCCCCAGGTTCCTCTGTAGTGTCCCCCTTGGGGTGTGGGATGGGATCCAGGACAGACCCAGCTTCAGGCTCTTGGGTGTCTCCACGTTGAGGTGGGTGAAGTTGAGCCCAGCCTTCTCCAGCAGGTTGGATACAAGGTTGGTCCTCCGCGGAGAGTCCTCCACCACCACCCAGTGCAGGTTCTGTACATGGAGGAACGTGTTGGCCAGACGGGTCAGCTCAGCTTTCTGCACTGGCCGGGTGTAGGTAGGGGTGATAACAAAGATGGTTGGTAGGGTGTCTGACCATGGGGGAGGCCTGGAGTACACATAATTCTGGATGATTTTAGGCGTTCCTCCTACGCTTTGCTGCTGCCAAGTGCATGATGGGAAGCCTTCTTCTCTCAGTGCAGATGTACCATTCAAGAGAGCTTTAGAGGTCACGTTCTCATCTGTCTCTTCTGGGACAAAACAAAGGAAGAAAGAAGAAAAAAAGGATGTCAGAGGACTAATAACTAACAGGCTGCCTCCTGTTCAGGGAGGAACACATCTATCTGGAGTTAGTGCTGCATCCTCTCTCCAAAGCTGGCCTAAAGTGCATGTTTAACACACTCCTAAGAACAGTTTATGTTCCTGCTGTCGGCAAACCCCAAGGAGGCCTTCAGGCAAGTCTGTCTTTGTTTAACCCTTCCCATGAGAGCTGCTGAGGGTTTGCAACAGAAGTCATCACAGCCACCAGCGCACTGACAGCAGAACTTTTGCACTTACTTCTCAGCAGGCTGAGGTAGTGGGTGGTTGGATACTGGTGCCACAAGGTTAGGAGAAGAGCCCATGGCAAGGCAATCAGGAGCGTGGTAAGAACGTTACGTCTCCTCAGCATGCTGCAGGGAGCTTCCAATGCCCAGGCATCTCTCTACCTTTCAGAAAAGAAAAAAGAGTAAGGCCTCCAAAATACCAGCCACCAAAAATGCAGGGAGGTATGACAAATGTTTGGTCCCGATCCAGCAAAGTGTTGTCTAACTTTACAAGGAGCTCCATAAACATTTCAGGTTGAAACCATTATCCAACTGTGGTGCTACTGAATAGAAGCTTTTAGCTATTTCTGTTGCTCTAAAGAACCTCCCACTAGCCCATGATGAAACCACTGTCCTTAAGTTAGGGTTGCTCATGTTGCTGATTCTGAAGTCAGAGAGGGCTGCTACTTGCCCCCTCTTTGAGACTTGTGTTCGTTCCTGAGCTTTGCGGTGACCATTTAATTTGCTTCTTTTGTACAACTTTTAGAACTGTGTGCAAGATTTTATACCTGAATATGCAACTGGACCAAACAGTCAGATGTCAGGCATCCTCTAGATATCCAGCAACTCTTCTGCAGTGTTTATTCATCCTCCTTAGGCAGATCCGTTGAGACAATCTGAGGCAATCAGGCATGCACGCTATCACCTACTAAGTGTTCCATGAAATCTCTGCCTTGGTCATTCCACAATGCTGGTGATGCCTACTGAATGTTTAATTATCCCACATCCCTTTCTACTTCTGGTTTGCAGTGTTTGGCCATTGCAGCACTTAGTTGAAATCACACACCTTGGAGTACCCACCAGGCCATACCAGGTCCTCCTGTTCTCCTAGGCTGAAGGCATTTTAAGGGAAGAGTCATAGCATCATGCTGATACAAAAGATTGAAAGGAGGTTCAAACTGGTTGGCTCTAAATTCCTGCTCTGCCAGGGATTTTTAAGTGTCCTGAGGGCCAGTCAGCTAAAACCAAGGTCCTCAAAGGGACACAGGCACATTTTGTTCAAAAGCAACTCCTTGCTCAGGATTTGGGTCCAGCAACTCCTTGTCTGTCCAGAGGGGAAGGATTGCCTTGCTTCATCCTTAGAGAGTTTTGTGAGAAGAAATATGACAACTGGTCTAAAAGGGCTCTGCAGTGACAGCAGCCACAGGGTACTCCTGAAAGATATTAGGACATGCTATTCTAAATTCGTCCTCTGGGACCTCTTGGTATCTGTCTTTAATTGTTTCTCTGACATTTTACCTTGGTGTCCTGAAAAAAACAAGGATTTTGCAATTACAGGACTCATCAGTGCCCTACTACCAATAACTGTCAATCCTATTTCAGCCACATCTGACAGAAGATTAGCCTGCCAGCAAGTCCTCTGATGGGCAAGTGAATGTTCATAAGCCCTATTAAGGAAATTACTTGAGCTTGCAACAGAAGCTCCTTCCTTGTTAGACACTAATGGTACCAATGTCAGACCAGTCCTTTAGGGAAACATATTCCTACTGACTGCTCCCCAACCCAACTACTAATGGTGTTATTATCTAATGTTTCTTATGTCCTCACTCAGGAAACATTATGGTGCCCATTTCACTACTCACAAGCCACAAAAAACTGATGAAGAAGTGGACCAAGGGAGCTGTGTGGCCAGGGGCACACAGGAGTGTTTTGGTGATGTGAGCAGGAGCCTTGTGCAGCAAACATGCTGGCTCTGCTGAATTTCATTGCTATTTGATGACTGGCTCTGGCGCAGGTACAAGAGTGTCCTTCAAGCTTTAGTGTCAAAGGCACAGGTATTTGGTAAACTACAGATCCAGGCTGGACACAGGGCAGGATGGTGTTACCCACATCAGGGACTGCTTTCCCTCCAGGAAATCTTTTATCTTACCAGCGTAGCAGAGCAGAGCAAAGCTCCCCATCACTCTTGGCTGTGAGAACAGAGTCACAAAAGAAATCCAAGGATTGCTATAAACAACTGCAGAAACCTAGGCCCACCAAGGCCCTGCCTCAGGGTCATCACAGCTCCTTGCTTCCTCTAGTACGCTTGCAATTACAAAGGTCCCTGCACCAGAGTCCGGCAGCCCCTTTAATAAAAGGCCTTAATTATACAGACACAGTTTCTATGTAGCAGACCTGCTACTGCTGCAAACTCAGGTTGCTTCTGGAGGGAAAGAGAGGAGGAGGCAGCTGTGGCAGCCGTGTTACCAATAGAGCACAGAGGAGAGTGGATCAGAGCTAGAAGAATTTTTAACAAATTATTCCCTTTCTAGTTCCTTCTCCTCCTCCCTCTTCCAGCCAACCCTGTTCATGCTTCTCAAACACTGCAAACAAGTGGAGATGCTGTCTTTGTGTGCAACTCCCCTGGTGCTCCGTGCTCATTTATTTCTGCATGCACCTTCTCTCTATTGCTTCTCCAAAGCATGCAAGGCTGAAGGAATTAAACCTTGCATAAAGCCCCAGGTAGCTTGTGAGCCTCATAGAGGAACTGACTTCAACCCCATTTAAAAAAATTTCTATTGAAATATTTTATTTTCTCTTTAAAATATTATCTTGTCTGCCCCATTGCCTCCCCCTGCATCCATCATGTGTGCTCTTCTGTTGCTTTATATCTTTCACCTGCCTTTTCTCAGTCCTTCAGAGTCTCTATTCTTCCCCGTTTCCAGGACTACAGGAATCCCCTGGCTTACTAATAATTTTAGCCTTTATCTTCAGTCCTTACCCACACAAAGGCCCTTTGCATTCCCTTAATGCCCACCCCTCACAGAATATTTCCCACAAAGTGGTCCATTAAAGCATCAGTCCATCCTTTTGAAAACACAGCATCAAAATCCAGTCACATATCTATGCCTCTGGGTAGCCTGCTGATGGCCCCAGTGGGGCTTACAGAGGTTTACTGCACATATTTTTACCTACTTTTTATAATTAAAACCAAAGTCTCCTAAGTGGCTCGGATTAATTGCATGCCTGCTGGCAAACATTACCATGTGTATTCTTGGCACAACCAGCTACCTTCCTTCTGCCTTTAACCCCTCTCAGAGAAGATCCTATTAAATGAGATTCCAGATCTGAAGAAAATTTTGTGATCATCTAAACCCATTTCCTGTGTTCATCTGGTAATTCCTGGGTTTAAGCTGTAGAGGGCAGGGACCATCTCTTAATGTGCTTGTACAGTCCAGCACTGATCCCAACGGGAGCCTTTGGATGCAATTGCAGTACAAATATTATTGATTGTACTCTCTTGCTGGCTCTTCTCCTCCCTTGCTATTTCTCCTGTCCTGTCTATTCCCCGTTCTCTTTCCTTTTCTTTTTTTTCCCTAGTGTCTCCTGCAGCCCTTGTTTGTGTTACACACCCTTAAAAACGTTAGCTGAATGGTTGATGGATGCCTTCAATATGCTGCCTGTAGCCTTCCTGTAGCCTTCTTGCCTGTTTTCCAATTACACATCCCTCTTCTTAATTTCATCCATCAATCTTCCATTCTCCATTAAAAAAATAAACAAACACACAAAGCACAAAGCTGAGTATGACAGGGACAAAATGTTTCTCGTACTACTCTGGCTTCATGCTGCTTTGTCAGACTTCTCAGCTCCTGGGATGCAACACCATTCAGTCTCCATATAAGCTCCTGTGCTGATGCAGGGGGCATTATTCTGAAAGGATTCAAAAGAATAGAATGAGAGAAGCACACAGGGGGAAGAGCTGGATTCCTCAGAATGATGCTGAAGGGAAGCAAGGTCTGGCTGAGAATCAGACCATGGCATGTGACCAATCCCTTCATCTGTTATTGACTAATTACCAACAGGGAGGACAACCCAGATGCTGAGAGAGGGATAAGGATACCAGGATGCAAAATGACCCAGGCAGTGACTTTCTCCCTGAGCTATGACTTTCTCCCTGAGTGTTTGAAAGGGCATGCTGGATGAATGGGAGAAAGGTGAAAGTTAGGGAGAGACGCAGCTGACTGGGGATTATAAGGCTGACATGTTCTAGTGCCTCTGATTTTCCTACAGCCCTGTTGAGAAGCTGCTCAATTTACGACCTTTTTCATAACTCAGAAATGGTTAGGATCACATGGGCTTTGGTAGTTCTTCTCTGAGGTCTTGGTTCTGCCCTCTGCCTGCCTGACCCAGAATGATAACCACATCTTTCAAGAAGCTTTCTCTGCAAGAAAGGTGATGTTCCAGCCTCTGGTTCAGGGCAGCTGGCCTGTTCGAGCCAGACTTACAAGACTCTGAATGCTGGACCAACCCCTGCCTCAGGACCGTACGGCTCTAGTTGGAGACACAGCCTCTAAAGATCCTTATCTTCCCAGAGGAACAAATTTCACAGTTCAAACTGTCCCTTGGGAACATCCAGCCATCCAGTGTAATGATTTTCTAGGCAAGCACACAAAGCAAATTACTCTCAGGTAATGGAGCCAAAAGTTTCAAGAAACACTCCCTAATCTTGATCTGAGCCATGTTTGCAAGCATATCATTCTGTGTGTGCCCTGGGAGGAGACAGGAGTGGAGGGGGAGGAGACAGGGGTGTGAGGAGCAGGGCTGGAGCGGACCTGCAGGTAGCTGCAGGTGACTCTTAATTTCACACACCAAAGCTGTCTAGCAATGTTTTTTGTTTGTTTTGCCTGCATTTTTCTGCCTCTCTCCACCAGACCCTAGCCACCTTGAGGAAGTCCATGCAGATTTCATGAGTTCCCTAACTCCTGGTGTGGGAGATGTGATGCTGAAGGCAGAGCAGGGAGCTTTCAATTATTGATGAGAGCGACCTCTCTTTAAACAAGGAATGCATAATTCATGGCAGCGCCGGTATTTGTGGTAAGCAGCACCAGCTCAGTCTCTGCCTTGCTGAAACACGCAGGAAGCCACTGTCCCTTCTCTCCTCATTCCCTTGGGCCCATCAGAGCCTTCAGCAGAAGATACAGTAGTGCTAAAATTGAGAGAGGCCGAGATGCTGCAGCGGTTCCCCTCACCAGGCAGCTGCCTGCTTGCTTGAGATGTGCATGGTAAAGTGGGAGGATGGATTCAAGGAACCACAGAAGTGGGTGGAACGGGTTATTGCTCTGGGATAAGCACGAGTAATTACTGTGCAAACATAGCCAAAACAGGGCATTTCTCAGTAATGAGACTCCTCTGACCCCCAAACAAGTCTTCAGGAATGGCATCGTTGTAGGACAGAAAGGGTAGGCTAGATCTAAAGGACAGTGCCTGAGGGTTCACATCCAGCTGTATTTCTTGTGGCCGTGAGAAAGAGAAGGGAAAAGGCAGATTTGGTTTTCTGCTCAGAAAGCAGCAATTTCTCCCCTAAACTCTTCTGGAACTGGGTGACTGAAAAGCAAAGGGGGGGAAAAAATCTAGGAAGGGAAATGTTAATCGTACAATCACGGACTGTTTCAGATTGGAAGGGACCTTAAAGACCATCTAGTTCCAACCCCCCTGCTATGGGCAGGGACACCTTCCACTAGACCAAGTTTCTCAAGCCCCATCCAACCTGTCCTTGAACACTTCCAGGGATGGGCTATCCACAACAACTCTGGGCAACCTGGGCCAGTGCCTCTGCACCCTCAAAGTGAAGAA
This sequence comes from Bombycilla garrulus, assembly GCA_013400315.1. NCBI lineage: Eukaryota > Metazoa > Chordata > Aves > Passeriformes > Bombycillidae > Bombycilla > Bombycilla garrulus. Next base: position 502,723 of record VXBU01017681.1, on the reverse strand, counting down.
CATCTTCCTAATATTTAACCTAAGCCTACCCTCTTTCAGTTTGGACCCATTCCTCCTTATCCTTTCACTACATGGCTTTGTAAAAAGTCCCTCTCCAGCTCTTTTGTAGCCCCTTTTAGATATTTGAAGGTGTTTTGAGGTCTCCCCAGAGCCTTCTCTGCTCCAGGCTGAACAGCAGCAACTCTTTCAGCCTGTCTTCACAGGAGAGGTGGATAGAGCAGGTAAGAGAAAGGCTCTGATCCCAAAGCTAGGATCTTGACCTCCTAGAAGCCCAGGCAATAGCAGGAGACTGTGGTTCTGTCCCAAGGTGTAAGAATGCTCTTCTGCTAGGGGTCTTAATCTTCCCTCTGCTGCAGACCTGGTGAAGGGCTGCAGGCAAGTGACACCTGCAATCTAAATGAGGTGAGCACTCCCCTACTGCTCATGGGGAGAGAGGACAAAGCAAAACTAACTGAGTCCCCTGGAGAGACAAAACCCAGAGAACTACAAATAATAAAACAATACAGAGAAGGATGGCCAGGTCCTTCCCTGCAGCAGGAGGAGCAGAACTATCAGCAGCTGTGTAGTTCCAAGGCTCAGCCCCATCAATACTTTGTCTCTTGGTGCACAGGCTCCTGCAGGGACAACTTCCCCAGGAAGTGAGTCACTCCCAATGAAACAGCTGCCCTTCCCAAGCCTCTGTGCCTTTTCCTCAGATGTAAAGAAAGGCTTCATCCTCTCCTGCCAGCTCTGATTCCTTCACCATATGGGAGCACAGGTACTTCAGCCCAGAAACCAGGCTTCTCCCTCAGGAAAACACCATGCACAACCCCCATCCCTCCACTGCCCATATGAAGCCAAGTTGAACATTCCTCTAAGCTTGGTCTGTAAAGAGCTTGACATGGCACCTTTCTGAAGAGCATCCTTGTCCTAGACATGTGGCTTGTGTGTGAGAGCATGGACTGGAGTAGGGTGATGCTTTATACAGGGATTTCTTCCAAGTAAAATAAGAAACCAAAATCAACAGAAAACATAAAATAAACTTTGACGGAGCTAATTAAATCTGCTGGCTAGGTCCCATGGGAGCCAATACTTTAGAATCAGCACGTGGCTCAGCCTGCTATCCCCAGGTAGATCAAGGGTATCCAGGCACTATCTGGGCTATCAGCAGGAATGGAGATAACCCAGTTTGAATACAGACTAGTCCTTGAACTTGGCTGCAAAGCCCGTCCTTGCAGGGAGCCTTCCGGAGCCTGAAAAAGGAGGTGTAAGCCAGGCTATTTTTAATCAGCCCCGACCCAAATGTCCTTCATGATTGATCCATACAACCTGTCACCACATTCCTGCCCCCTGAGCATAGCAAGGGTAGGCTGTGACTCAGAGGGACACAGCCCTCTGCCCCATCACAATTTCCCTGCACTGCAGAGCCATAACCCAGGGGTGCCAGAAATACCCAGAGAGAGATTAGCAGCTCAGGCCCAAAGGGAAGCAGGGGGTACCAGATGTCTCCTGAGAAAGCTAGCTCTCTCCTGAAAGACCTCTAAGCTTGAAGCTATCCTCTCTTGAAAGGGAATTCAGGGGCTTATTCAGACGTCAGCTTCTCTTCCCTGCTGCAGAGCTCTGGCAGAACTGAGGTCCTTTTTAGATGCTGATGACTATTACAGAATAATAATTCCAAACGTATCAGCATGAATCAGCCCAATATCCGCATTAGCCAACAAAAAAAAAAATCTTTTTTTTTTTTTCCAAGGAAGCGAAATAATTCTAAGGAAACAAAAACAATAGTGGATTGTTCCAAAGTTTCTGTATATCTCATTCAGAGCTTTCCCTACTGAGTTAACAGCTGATGCCTGTTCAGTGGGAGTGGGAGCTGTCATTTTACAGCTTTTTTACAAAAGCAGAAAGGAAAAACCTATAGTATTTCCTCCCAGAACATTTTTAAAGATGGAGAGGAATTACTTTTTCAGAGAAAAAGGCATTAGGCATTATTAGATGGATAACTACATTTCACAGGTGCTTGTTATGGGGGAAAAAAAATCACATTGATCACGAGCTCCTTGTAAAGATACGGGGCCCAAAGGCCAGCGCTATTCCTCTGGTAGCAGCCAGGATACAGAGACAGGCTTTGATCTCAGCTATGTGTCAATACGACATCAAATGCAGACCTCCAGAGGAACATGCTATCATTAATGCATACTCTTGATTTAGACAACATGTTTTCCTCCTGCTTTCAAAGGCAATGTTGAAATGCTCTTCCCTGCTGGGCTTCCCCATTACTCCTTGGGATTGCAAAAGAAAGTAAAGCAGATACTGCTCTGGCTGAAATCACAGTGCAAATGAGTGGGGCAGCAGTCACGCCACTTAGAACACCAATGTAGCTAAATATGTCTACTGTCTTCCCAAAATCTGTAAATACTGGCTTTTAATGGTTACATATGTGTGCTGGCCTGCTGAAGAATCAGAGCCCTGATCTGTTATTGTATGGAAAGAGCTGTGGGCAGAGAATGAGTGCAGTGTGAAGGTAAGAACCCCCCTGAGATTTTATTTGGGAATGGTGGCTGAATTTTGTGATCAATAAAAGCAAACAGCAACTTTGTGTGGAATGTTCTTGTGGGTGGCTGCTCCATATAGATTAAGATAGAGAGGACACTGGGCAGCACAGATGCCACATCATGCAGATGTTAGTTGTGCGAGATTAGAGGAGAAACACCACTTTGGTGTCTTTGATGGACATTTTTGCTGTTGCAGCTCTCTGAGCTGTGTGAAATATGCTTGCTTTGTAACTGGCTGAGGTGGTCCAAAATGCTAATTCTGATTTCTTCCTCTAAATAAATCATCAGCACTCATTATATTTGCCACTTGCTGTGCAGCATCTAAGTGTCATGTGGACACTTTTAGAAGCAAACGTGGAATGGATAAATTGGCACCTAGAGAATTGTCTTTTGCAATAGATATACGTTATGGTCCACTGCTTGATTTGTACCTTAAGTGCCACAGCTCATCTCTATAGCTTGGGCTTGATTAAAAGAAACACTAGAATGAAAATTAGAGTCTGCAGACGGTGTTTATTTTTCTGCCTTCTGCATGTGAAATAAAAAGGGAAGAAGAGAGCAAAAGAAAGAAGGGGCAGGAAGCTGATGGTCAATGTCCTGCTAGGATTGTCTTGCTGTCCTTCCCTGTCCTAACAGGGAAGCTGTTGACTCTAGACTACAGGCAGGCCACATTCAAATTATGTGCGAAGGTGTTTGAGATCAAGAGACCTATGTGCAATTCCCACCTTCTGGGAATGCCAGGGGAGCAATATCTAACTTTGGCACTGGCAGCAGCTGCTAGTATATATCCCTGCATCATGATCAGAGTAAGTTTTATTTTGTAGAAAAAGTAAGCATTTGGGTGAACAGATGGAGCTGAGGAGTAGCAAAAGTCAAATGCCCCTTTCTAACAACAATCCAAGCCTAACAGAAAAAAGAGATGTGGGCTTTGGTTTCTGTTTTCCCATGTCTTGCATGGAAGTTAAAATGGAAGAGTGCGTTGGGAAGGCAGGGAAGGCTGTGAAGGAATTCAGGGCAGACGAGCTCACAGTGTGAGAGACAAACTGCTCTCTCTCTTACAGTGCAAGGGGCTTGCCATAGGGCTTGCTTGTATAGGGATTGCTCTCTGCCATGCTCCTTAATTGCACATGAAAGCAGCCTGGTCTGAAAGTGTCTTTGCATGCAGTTTATAAACCTTCCCTTGGGAGGGAGGCCAGCCTGTGCTCTATTGTACTCACGGGCTTATCTGTGAAATTGTGTGCTTCAGGCTGCCCTAGCTGGATGCAAAAGGGGGTTGATAGCACCCCCAGGCTGGTGAGTTGCCTGCTCAATCTGTTTGCTGAGATTGGAGTATTGTCTTTGCACAAATACAAGCATGATAACCTTGGCAGATGTGTCTCCCCAGCTCTTACACCTCTGCAAGAGTCTTGCAGAGTGTGCTGGGCAGTGCTGTCCTTCCTACCTTACTTCCACATTCATGGGCTGCCAGTTGGCCCTGGACAGAATAACTGATGAATAGATACTTCTGGCTGGAGAGGGAAGATGAACCAGGCTTGTTTTTTAACCTTTCTCTGCAGTTTGAGAGCCCTTGGAGCTTCAAAGGCAGACCAAGTTGTCCTTGAAGATCAGGGCAGACAAAGAGTGGTTTCTTGTTAAAACCAGAAATGGGCTGCTGCTGTAAATCTGAGAGGTTGATATGAATCTCTCCTGATTCTAGGGATGAATCTGGCTCACTCCTTGTTCTCAGGGAAGGAAAGTTCTCTCTGGTTATGAGGACCTTTGTGGAGGTCAACAAGCCAGGTTAGGTATTTCTAGCTTTACACATGCACATGTGAACTACATTTGTCCATTACCAGCTCCACAAAAAGTACCCCTGAAGGACCAGCAACAGCTTCCAGGCAGAAGAAACATCCAAACACTGCTTGGGAAGGAAGAAACTGTATTTTTGCTTCTGCTGCTGTAACTAATTTCTAGGTCATTTGTGTTTGTTCTGGTCCTCAGGTTAGGACTCATATTTGAGTTAGGAAAGAAATACTTGGTATCAGATTTTATCAGTCTGGTAAGTGCAATGCAGAAGGGAGTATACAAGATCAGAAATCTTGCCTGGTGTCTATTTTGCACCAATGTTTAACAGTTCCAGGACTTGGTTTGACTTCAAGAGAGCTACAATCCAAGTGTGGCTTGGCTTGGCATGGCTTGATGAACTTTGAATAAAACTTGCTGAGATGGCAGCTTATCTACCACTGAACAGGAGCTGGTGTTGACAATAGAGTCACAAGTATCCTCTGCAGCACCTCCAGAAGAGGCTGCTAGGTGGGAAGAGGTGTACAGAGTTTGTCTAGCAGGCTGACATTACTAGGAGCACAAGTGGGGAGACTGGTCATGATAGAGGAACAGTCTTGGAATTATTCTCAAGAGGGTGACAAGAGAGGCTCTCTGAGGTGGTAAGAGCAATTTTAAATTATCCTTTCCCAAAGACTCCTTTGGGGTGAACTATATTCACCCCTAAAAGTCAGTACAGAAATCAGCAATTATGATCTTAGCAAAATGCTTACTGGTGTCCCTTTTAATGGAGCTGCTGATGCTTATAGAGTAATAAGAGATTTATTGTGTTTTCCTTAATGGTCCCAGAATACTATTCTAACATAGAAGTTAGAAACCTCACTTTGGCTGGGAAAAAAACCCTCCTGTTATAATTGGATGACATGCTGCTGAGCACTGTAGGTTTGAGGAAAATAGGAAACAGTATGAGAGTTGCTAACCAGAATGGAAAACACATTTGGATTACTGGAGGACTTTTGGAAAAACCTGTGGGCAGCTACAGTTCAAGAGTTGCTGGTATCCCATGCTGGAGGGCAGACATATAAGTTAAGGCAGAGCAGGGGAGTGGACTGGACTGGAGAGAGCACCTGAAATAACTAATTGTTCACAAAACAGAATAATGTAAGAGGTTGTAGGAGTAGGATGGAGGAGGTGGTTCCAAGGGCAAAAAGAAAACAAAAATAGGCCAGGGGAACAATGTTGACCAGGCTGTGATCTGCTACTTAATAACACTTGACAAAATGCAAATAATTTCTCCTTCCTAAAGATCTGCCAGGGGATGCCTCAGCTATCTGGGGTCAGTGATAAACACTCCTACCTCCTTTCCTATTGCTCCACAGAGACAAGGATCTGGCAGGCATGTCTGGGGGAGGAAAAAAAAACTTGCTGTGGACCATGGAGCAGCAGAATTTGCCAGCTTGCCTCTGACTGCCCTGCCCAGCCCTGAGATACAGCTCAGCTGGGCTCATGTTTGACTTCAGCAGACACTGCTTGTGGGCTTTGTAGAGATGCACAGGGATAATCAGGATTTGGTTTCTGTTTGCTTGCTAATTTCAGCCCCTGCTGTGAGATTTGGATGTTTCTGAGGATTCTGTATTAGCTTTAATGATTAAAAAATTATTTCAATGCTTAGTGAAGAAGATGCATGATCTATCATTGAAGCCGCTTAGCAACAGGACTCATTAAGACATGTATTAGTACAGAAAGGTATCCTTGCCCCAGCGCCCTCTTGGAATGACTATCCACTCATCTAAACAAGATGAAGGTCTTTGCTGGCCTCCTCTGAGGCCAGAGGATAAAGCAGTCAACTGTGAAACAAGATTTCTTGGTTCTTTTTCTGGCTGCAACTGTGCGTCAGTATGTGGATCTGGGCAAATCATTTCACCTGCTTCAGTGCCTCAGTTCCCCCACAGGTAAGATAAGCACAACAATGTATAAGCACTCTGGGGAAATGACTTTCAAGTGCCTGAGCTCATTAGAGAAAAAAACAACCAGTGCAGTGAATAAAACTGTCTCAGCCCCTTGCTGGTAGTTTCTACTAACCACACGGTTCACTTTGTCCTCCTGAAGCCTCACATACATTTAACTAATTACAGGGGAGAAAAAAAGAACTTCTCCTAGCTCCTTACCACCTGGTGGTAGCCAAGAACTCATGTTCAAACTTGTCAATTGGCTGAAAATAATTAATTTTAGACAAAGCATTTCTGGTTATCCTTCAAGGAAGGAAAGGGTCTGCCACTTCTGGGGCAGAATCTGATTTTGCTTGAAAGGAGCACTGTTAAATACCATGTCTGAGAGGAGAACAGTAATACTTTGTGTTTTATTCCCAGAGTCATTCACTGAATCTCTCAGGCAGCAACATTCTTAGGAGGAAAAAAAGATGTGGGGTGGAGGAAGCAGGTGTAAGAGCAGACATTTCAGTCCATAGTGAAAAAGCTGAGGCATTCCTGATTCTTTGGCTTACATGCAGGACATTGATCATCATACCTGGGTGCACAAGCCTTGGTCACACCTTAATGTGGGGTGAGGGTAAGGGAAACATTAATGAAAAGAAGACAAGGGAAGAAAAATAGGTGTAGGTGAGAAACTAAGGTGTGACTGAAAGTGATTCTTGAGGAAGGGAAAGGGAACAGAAGAAATGAGGTTAATGGGAATGCGAAAGTCAGAGAAAGGAGGAAGAGGAATGAACAGGGGTGAGGGAGCAGGAGACCAAGTGGGACAGCAAGCAGGACGCACAGTCAAATCATCTGAGTACTCTCTGAAGGGATTGCCTGTTTTGTTTCTGCCTTTTTTTTGTGTGTGATCTTGCCTTAAAATTGCAGGAATGCGGCGGCACAGCACTGGCGCTCTGATTTATTAATTCTATCCCATCCCACAAGCCCATAAAACAAAAGCATCTGTGTTTGCTCAAGAGAAAACCATGAAGGGCCTCATTCACGTCAGAGGTGGAGAGAGAAGCTGGCAGATACAGGAAAGTCATCGTCTCCTCCTTCCTTTTCACCTTTGTGTGGATCTGGGCTGGGGGAAGGGCATCGGGAGAGAAGGACCCAGGGAATGAGGTATCAGCAGGGAGAAAGTTAAGATCACCTTGGCATTTGTGCCGGAGAAAGTAGAGGGGAGATGCAATGAACACAATGGCTGGAGAGCGAGGAAGGCACCCCAGCATAGCTGAGAGAACAAGATCCCTTGCTGCCACCCAGGCTCAGCCAGCACTCTGAAGTGGCACTTTGTGCAGTATTACCCCAATGAATGTCAGTCCCATTGCTGTGGTCACAGTCAGGACTTTCATGAAGCCTAGCACTGTTGCCTAACCCACAGCTATGGACATAACCATAAAAAATAAATTAAATCTGTCAGTCATAGGAAAACTACCCCTTTACAGCTGTTTTTAGCTTTCAGAATGAGGGAAGGTCAGGGCAAGATGAATGTTAAATATCCTGCTTTAACAAGTGAGGCATGAAGGGGGAGAGGAGCCAGCAACCTCTACTCCTGCCAGCTGTGCTGTGCTGTTTCTATCAAGAGGCACTGGGAGAATTCTGTTGGGAGCAGAGGACCTTGTTAAAACCCTGCCCTTAAGGACAGTGTCTTTAAAAGCCAGGCTGCCGTGCAATGCCCCAGAGGAACATCACCTCAGGGGAGGTAGGGTCTGCAAGTTACTGCTGCCTGCCTGGCCCAGGGCTTTTCCTCCAAGCTCTCCCACACAAGGATTGCTGAGGAGCAATCCTGCTTTGCTTAGCAAATCACAGTTCCCATGTGCCCTGTACTCCCACACACAGACTCACCCTGAACTCGCAGAACGAGACAACGCTGCTGCTCTAAAATCTTTTATCCAGAGCTGAGATTGCCCGACCGCTAAGCCTGTTCAGCTCCAAGTAATCCCAGCACTTTGTTGGCTAGAGGTTGGCTGTACTGGGAATAAATGCCCTTGCTCTCATTGACAAGGGGTAACATCCAAAGAAAACCATTTCCTTTTGCAATGCAGCGTTATTCATAGACCAGCACCACATAAAGTTGCCAGGAGGCTGGCAGTCTGCTAAAATCCACAAAAGGAGCAGGGAAAGTGGCAACGTAAGCACCACTGGACCAGCTCAAATCTCAGCAGAAGTTAACCTGAACCCGCTCCAGCTGACAAAACCCAAACCTACAAGAGCTAAGTGTCAGCACATGGGCTGGAAAACACAGTTTTTTTGCTTCTGCCTGGAAATGGAAACATGCCCCAGTGATCTTCATTTGAACATGTCTGTGTCCTTTTGTCCTTTGTTTTAAATTGATCAGTGTTGTGGAGGTATAAAGGAAGGAAAGGTTTGGAAGGTATAAAAAATGCTATGCTAGAGGATGTGAGATGTTCAGCCATGAAGATTTAGATATATTTCAAGTGGACTGCCCTGTCCAGTGATGAACAACCCACTATCCATCACAACTTCTCCTCTTCCTGAATCTTACACTCAGCACCAGCAGAATCTTGTAGCAGAGTTCCTTATGTCACAATGCACAGCATGAGAAAATACTTATTTTTATCATCAAATTTCTGCCTTTCATGTTTTCCTGAATGCAGTTCAGTTCCTCTACTGAGAAAAGACCTGTAAAGAAGCATTCATTCTCCTCTTCTGTGTTGTTGAGTGCTTTGTTTTTCACCCCAATATCACTCTTCAGGTGTCTTCCTGAGCTAAGTAACCCCATCTTAAGGAATCTATCTATGTGAACCAGGCATTAGTGGGATTACCTGATCAGAGTAGGGACAAAGAGCAAACAAAATCTGAAGGGCCTTGTGCTGGAGCTGTGGATCCCAGTTCTGTGTCTCAGACCTGGGAAGCTGTGTCTCATGAAGAAACTTAGATCACGTTTCATAAATCTCAAGAATTTGCAGAGTGCAATGTTTTCATCTCAGGCAGAAAGATGTCAGACAGCCCCCCACACTGTGTGGTGGAAGATGCCAACAAGGCAGTTGATTGAACACTTGGGAACATTGGCAAAGTAGATAAATTAGAGTTTTAAGGAAAGGCCTTTGAAAGCACTACTGTCACATGAGAGCAAGCAGAAGAGAATTCAAGCTTTTAATTATGAGCCTACACTCTAAAACAGCATGAAAGATTAAAGGACCAAGTTTTTATAAGTGTGCTGATCATGGGTTGGGGTGTGGTTTGGAGACATACCCCAACCTGGAGGAATCAGTGGGGTCTGACCAGTGTCCCTTTCAAAGAACTGGTCTTAGGCAGTCCTGCGTGCACTCAAGACAAGGGTGCTGACAGCCACAGGTCTCCTCCGTGCCCTGTATTTATTAGTCTTTTGTGGCACTGGTAGATTTTAAACGCAGTCCTGTTAGGCTGATCTGCTTCCTAGCAAGTGCTTCCCAGAGATGCAGGGGCCTCTCGCCTGTAAGACAGATGATCTGGGGCTGTCTCAGCTCTGACGAGATGAGCTGCCGTGTCTCCCTTGTAAAGAGGGGGTAGTCATCCTGACAAACAGCTCTGTATGTGGGCAGGGAGTGCTCTTAATCACACATGCAGAGTACTTGGAGATCTCAGGATGGGAAGCAGTGCAGAAAAGCATAATGTTTATTATTAGGCAGAAAGGCCAGGAGCAAAAAGGGCAGAGTGATTTTTAGACTCCTTCAGGGCCCTGAAGGTGTGTGGGACCCAGATTCCAATCTGGCTTATTACCTCCTTTTTAGGCTTCTTCTTTTATTAGGAACAATTAGATACAAGGAGGAAAGGGGACAGATATCATCTTTCCTGTGTACATCCTGCAGAATAATTGCAGGGCTTTCTCAGAGCAATTTTGCATGCTCAGTAAAGGGCATCTTTGAAGCCTATCAAATATCTCATCCCTTGTAGGCATACGTATGAAGGCTTGCAGCACACATCTTTATTGCTCCCAAGTACTGTGAACAGGAAAGACCATTGAAAGTGCCCACAGAGAGGAAGAAGAGGCCTTGGAAGTAGTTCCAGGAGGTGGATGGAGTTGTGGGATGGCTTCTTATGATTGGAACAGGAACATTGCCTCCCGAGGCACTGGGGGAAAGCAGGTGACTGTGCCTGCCGGAGTTAGGAAGGCACTGAGAAACACAGGGATGTGTAGAGCACTGTCATTGGCAGGTGATTACAGTGGTGAAGAGGGGAGGAAAGCCATCCAGGGGCACAGCAGGAGTCAATCCAATCCAGGCTCCTGCCAGCAAGCTGCCTGCTAGGTACGACTTTGATCTCAAACACTAAAGACATCTCCTGGCCTGCTGCTGAAGCAGAGGAAAGTTCCCTGCCAAAAAGCACCTTTACCAGTGCTTCATAGGCAAGAATAAAGAATGCTGGGTACACAGGAGACACAGCCTTGAGCTGTCCAGTACAACCTTGGACACTATGCAGGGAAGATGTCATTAGAGAACACGGGCACAAGGCTCCAAAATATTCCCAAACCATGGAAATAATATGAATTTAAGAGCTGTACACTGTGGAAGTGTTTGCTCTCTCGCGTACATTTAGCGGCTATATAGCTCTCTACAGCTCCCTAGGCAACAGTCTTCCCAGATGACACTGTAACAAAGCCCAAAGGTGCGGGAGCTTCCCTCATTAAAACCCTTGCCGTGGGAGTGAGTGTCCTCAGCCCAGCTGCTTTGCTTTCTATCCCGTGGCTGCTTAAGTGTCTTGCAAGCCAGGCTGAGGCTCTTTGTTGTAAAGGTGGCTGCATCTCAGCTGTGCTCTGTGTCAGCTGGTTGAATTGTTTTGGGATTGCAAGGTTGCCTAGATGATTTCGCTATTATTATAATTATTATTACTGTTATTATTACTATTATTGTTACCACACTGAAAATGCCAAAGAAGAGCTTTAACTTGGTCTCACCAGATTCCTGAAACACCCGATAGGATGTGTTAGCTGTACATCTACATCTGTACATTAACTGCTCTGCGGAGCCTTAATTCAATGCAGACTAAAATGCCCTGAGAGCACCAATATCACTCTTGGGAGGGATGGGGGGAGAGAGGGCAGGAATCACAGTCACGGAGCTCCTGGCCTCACGCTGGGCAGGCACAGTGTGAGCTCAGCTACTGGCGTTCACGCTCACTCTGTATCCCCTGGTGTGCCTGCCAACAGATAGATTCCGTGAAACCATGGAGCAGGTACCAACCAAAGGCGATGGTGCCCCCACATCCTGCTCCAGGGCACGGAGAAGAGGGGATTGGCAGCATGCATGGCTGCAAACAGATATGACGCATGTTGTCACATACAGCTCTGGCAGTGGCCTCCTCCTGCCCTGTAACCCTATTGCCTGAGACTGAGGTCCCCATAATCTCCTACTGAGGAGTCACATTTTGGAATAATGATGACCTCCCTTCTGTGAGGTTCCTATCCTGCCGTCTCTGTGCACCTGTCTCCCAGCTTGTGGAAGTGCTCTATGGCCCCTGTTCCTAGTCCTGTCTGAGGCTAGCGAGGTCAATGCTTTGCGCTTCTGCTGGCTGTCCAGAGGTACAAGGCGTGAACCTCCCCACCCATTTTCCCCTTTTTGCACCTGATGAGATTTAAGCCCAAGCAGAAGTGGGTGATCTGACTCATGTGTGAAGCTGCTGTACCTTGTTACACTCTCTGCATATGGGCTTTGCACAAGGAAGCCTCCTCTGGGTCCAAAAGATGAGCTGAAAGCACCTGCAGAGGCTGCATTGCTCACCCTCTCCCACTCACTTCTTGAGCTGTGTGGACTTCAAATTATTGGACAGGTATTTATAACTCGTCATTATTGCTCTGCTATGGGGAGGCTTGGTGCTGTTGCTGATCCCAACACCCCTTCTCTCCAATGGCACAGAAATTGCCCCATGGCAGGTTTCCCTAAGGAGTTACTGAGGAACTGGCTGCTTCTCTCCAGATTTTCAACACCTTCAGGGGTTTCTCTCTGTCACACTTTAGCTGCTGAGCCTCCCCCTCTTCTTCCCTGGCCCGAGGCTGGATGGGTGAGTGGCTGGAGCAGGAAGCCGAAAAAAGTGCTTTCCAACTCAATTAGCAAGATCCACACCAAACTGCTCCAGAAAACCAGCAAATGCGTCCCTCGGTAGATGCCCGTGTGCGAGGTAGGGGTAGAAACGGGCAGTCTTTCCCCAGATCTCCTACTCTTGCCCTCTCCCAATCCACCTCTCCAAAGCCCCTTACTGGGACGCCCACTCGGGGTCGGTTCCCAGCGAGGCTACCTGTGCCTGCACGCAAGACACCTTGTCGCCCTTCTGTAGTTCGCCTTCTCCGGTATTTGTCCCCAAGAGGCGCAATAAAACCTCTCCAGGAGCAGCGGCGTGCCCGGGACCCGCGTTTGGGTACCCTTGCTCGGGGATCCCGGCGGCGAGATTCCCGGGGGGACACACACCAGGAATGGGGGCATCTCCCCACAGCTGGAAAATTCCAGCCTGGGAATGGGATGTCGCTCCCCTGGAAGGTGTGGGGGGATGCAAGGACAGGGGCTCACCGTCAAGCGCAGAACCGGTTCGGGCGCTGAGCAGGGATGAAGTTCGGGGATACAGCTGCCGCTCGCGGGGCAGGGCACCCCTCCAGCGCCAAGCGCCGGGGGACCGCAAGGTCATCGCTGTATCCCCGGCGCTGCTCCCACCCCCAAAGCCCCGCTGCCCGAGCGCGGGGTCACCCGCTTACCTGGCGAGATGGGCCGGTCACGGCGGAGACGCCGGGGCGCCGGGTGCGGGGCGGCACCGCGCCGGGGGCTGCCGGGGGAGCATCGCCCGCCGCCGGGCGGAGGCGTGTCCTCCCTGCGCCCTGGGAGCGGGGCCACCTTAAGCGGGGAAGGGGCGAGCGCGGAGCCGGCGAGGGGGGAAGGAGCAGCGAGGAGGCGACCAGAGCCGGGAAAAGGGGGAAAGGCGAGCGGGGTCGGGCACGGCCGCAGCGCTGCCCCCGCCGCCCACAGCGGGGCCGGGCACCCTCGAAGCGGGAGGCTTCCCTGTCCCGGGCCGGCTGCTGCTCTTCCCGCTGAAGGCGACAGGCGGGATTTTTTGACCGTCCCGAGGGTTTCTCTTTGCCGCTGACCGGTGCTGGGGTGATTTCCCGCTCCGGCTGCTTCAAGAAAGAGCCATCTGCCATGGCTACAGCCCGTGCGGCTTGGCTGCCTATAAAGCAATCTAGGAGTCACAGCCCGAACCCAGCGGCCGCAACGCTTCTGAGATTTGGTCTCCCCAGTTGCTGCTTGATGTGTGCATCACCACTGCGTGCCTCAGTTTCCCTGATGTGGCATGATGGTGATATTGGTGCAACCACTTCCCACTGCAGCAACCGCTGGGCCATTCCTTGCTCTGGCCGCATGAACAGCCACAGCCAATGCTTTGTCTGGCGGCCTCTGCCTCAGAGCAGGTTAAGTAGGAGCAGAAGTCTGGCCTGCTTCAGTTTTCTTCTGCCTGCCTCCCTTAGGAGCTGTCTCTCAGCCATAATAAAGTCACTATGCTGCTTGAAGGGGGGTGTGAGAAGCAGCTGTTCCTTCAGCCTCTCAGCTGGGTCTGGATGCACAGAGGGCAGAAGTGAGGGCTGTCACACCTCAGTCCTGCTGTAGGAGACTTCTCCTCAAACTGGGCTGCACAGCACACATCTATCCCTCCCTTACCCTTCTGGGGTTCTGACTGCCATATTCCAGGAATTCCTCCTGAAGAGGTTTCAGCAGAGAAGGACAAGAGAAGTCTGTCTTCTCAGGATAGGTGGCAGGTTTCTTTCTGCAGCAGGCATTTCTGAAAACACCTTGGAGAAAAGACATCAAGTGACATTTTACAGCCCAAATGACATTTACAACATGGAACACAGAGGCGAAGCCAGCACAGGCAAAGCAGCAGCCCAGTGCCTTTCCTCACCCACTTCTCCCTTTGCCAAGGGGACATTCCCAGCATTGTGTTCAGTGCCCAGAAGGACTATGGCCATGCTCACCACTACTGTGCTTATGGCTGTGCAGACCCACTGGCTGTGTCCTTCTGCACCTCTCCCCCAGCTAGAGCAGGGCATGAAGTGCTGCTCTTCACCAAGTGTATTGAAGGGTACTCACATTCTGCCCTAGCATACTAGACTGCCATTAATGCTAGGAAGCCATCCAGCCATCCAGCCAGCCAGCCAGCCAGCCAGCCATCCTCAGTGCTAGAGACATGAAGTGCCCAGGTTGCACGGTCAGCCCAGAAGGGCTCTGTGTGCTTGTGGATGAAAGCCAGCGTGTGGGTGTCAGGAAATGGCGAGATGCTTCCCCACAGATGGCTCAGCAGAAGCCTGAATTCCTCTTGCACTACTGGCAGAAGCATTACCCTGCTCCAAGAATGAGTTAGCTGAGTTGTTCCAGCTCTGCAGCACCTTGATTTTAGGAAAATCCACACCAAAGAAATTGATTGTCTACACCTGCAAGGCATTAAATCTTTCAGAATTCCCTGGGATAAGGCAGAGACTTTATCCTCCTGTGGTTGGGGAAATAATTTGGGGAGGAGTTAGCTGACTGATTATTAACCACAGGCAACTTGGGTGGTTAGTGAGCTGCAGGCAATCCTTGGGGGAATATCCTAACCCCGAGACCTCTTTAGGAGAGGTTGGTTAAGGACTTCGACTCCTGGGGTTCTCTCTGGGGTGGAAAAGCATGAGGAAAAGATCAGATCCAAGGCTGCTGGAAACTCTGGAAGCCCAAACCACTCAGGCTTTGTTTACTCATGCTCCAGGCTCTCCCTTTTTATGTCCACATGGCTGTTTCACTGCTACACACAGTTTAGTCAGTCTGTCCTATGGTTGGACTAGGGGTGCTGAGAGTCAGCAGTGCAGGAGGATACTTCCCCTTATGTCACAGTTGGAGGTGGCTCCTGGCAAATGCATGCTTCTGCAATGAAACTCAGTTCTGGGGCAAGTGGATTTGTGTAGAGATATTTTTCTTGGCTAGAACATCCACAGTAGATTTATTGCAGGGGACAGTGGAGTATCCATTGTGCTACATTCATCTTTATCCCTCCTAAAGGCAGTGGCTAGGAGAGTCTGTGTTCCTAGCCACATGGCCGTAGAGTTGCTGCCCTGATAAGACCTTCCTCCTTCCACTGCCACCACATCTCTGTCCAGCACAGACAAATGCAGCAATCCACACTGCAGTGCTCTGGGTGGCAGCTCTTCCCTGGCATGCTATACTTTCCTAGGCCATCTGCCCCTCTCTCTGCCCACACTTCCTTCACTGAAAGTATAACACGATGTGAAACTCCATGAAACCTCCATCCTGAGGTTGCCACGAAGCTAAGCTCCTTCCCAGGTGATAAGTGCTTTGAGATCCTAGGAGAGATGCTGTTGGAGAGGATAGCTTACAGCTGCAATCTGTGTCCAATTTATTCCTGCAATTTCCTTTTCTTGCTTTTTCACTGCTATGCCCTAAGGGTCCTGATGCTGTGTCAGCCTTGAGGCAGACCCACAGACCACATCCCTGAATCTTGCAGCAGTAAGTCACAGGAGAGGAAACACTGTGGAAAATGTTCACTGACTCGTGCTGCAAAGGAGGAAGCTGTGCCGCAGTGTTGTGAGCCTCCCAGGGTCCTACTCCATCTGGGCTGAGTGGCTGCAGCTGCTCTCCACTCTCCCGACTCACCCCTCCTGTTGCAGCTCTTAGAAGTAATACATGGTACAATGCGTGTCTGAGGCACCTCATGGGATTGGGGGAGAGAGTTGTTCATGCTTCCACCCTTCCTTTTGATGCAGCAGGGACCTTGCTGGTGTCCTCTGCTGTGGGAATGTGTGTGGTGCTGTGCTGTTGGGACCGTCTGTTCACAGCTGTGCTGAGAACTTGCCTCTTCAATGCCCTCAAGGCAGGGGAGAAGCAGAGAGAGCCATTGCTGATTCCTGGCTGGCATGGTGCATTTCACAAACAAAAGGTGAGGAAGCAGCCCTGGAGAAAGGTACACAGGGGATATGGATTTGGGAGGGAAACTTACTGAAAAGGTCAGTCAAGAGTCATGCCCGCACCTGACTTGGCCTGCAAAGCATTGCTAGGTAGTGGCATCACACAGTCTCTGTAAATACAAATCTCAAAACATTGCACACACATACTAAAGTGAGTAAAACTTTCCCTGTGAATTGGGAAGGGAGGATAAGCCGTGGAGAAGACAAGTTATTCCCTGAAAGTCACCCCTGCAATCCATATCTGAGGGATGCAGTGAGACACCAGAGGTCTTGCCTGCCAAGGCCCTCCCCGGTCAGGCTATCCTGCTGGTATTTTCAGAGAGCTTGCTGAGCTCTGCCTTTCCACACCTCTGCCCCAGGACAGATCCCCTTCCCAGCTCCTTTCCTTCCCAGCCTTCTGGATGTGGTTAAAGAGTAATGGCAGGGGATGAGGAGGGGTGTCAGGTGCATCTCTTCCAAGGTCCAAAGCTGCAGCCAGGGCCTCTCTCTCTCCTGATTGTAAATCTGCCTGAGAATATGTGGCAGAACAAGCAGTCCTTGATCTAAAATCTGCCATCCTTTGAAGAACTTGTGCTTCAGTGAAACAGCCAGCAGTTGCTGCCCGAAGAAGGCTGAAAAGCCACTCTGCAAAGCTCTGCAGTTTCATTTCTCTCCCCCTTGAAGCACCAGAACTGTACACTAATCAAGCTATTTCTGCCACAGGCTTGGGAGGAAAGAAAGAGAGATTGTTAGTGTTAATGCTATTTTTAAATACTTTGCAGACTATTGAACAGGATGATGATGGGGGCCGGGTAAGGACCCAGACAGAGACAGATTGATGTGTGGTAAACACATCGGCTATTCTGAAACTGGGAGGCAGCTCTTTTGGCAGCAGCACTCCAAAGGTGCAGCGAGGAGCTGCTGTGAGGGCCCTGCTCACAGCCTCTGACAGGGCTTTGGCTTGGTACTTCCAGTGCTCTCTGCTTCTTCCTTGGCCACCTGCAAGGCAGTGTTACTGCAGAGGGGCTTAGAGCTTGCAACCCCCCAGGAATCAGCTTCCAGTTGCACAGCATGTGTAAGGGTTGCTGCATGCAAGCCAGAGCCCTCACACACCTTCTGTGTGGGGGGAGCAATTGCCCACTTCTGCATGTACCTTGCACCCTATCCATGAAAGGCTGGAGAGAGCCTGAGTGACCGCCTTTTCTCAGATCCTCCTGCCCACCAGCTAAAGAAACACAAGAAGAAAGTCTCAGACTTTGGTCTCATCCCTGCAGGAGAGAATGTTCCCATGGGATAGGGAGAGAACAGGATGGGAGCAGGGAAGTGAGAAGGAGTGTTGTACTCATGGGGGAGTTTAAAGAAACCCTGAACCATTGAGCTATTTGGACAGGAGCTCCATGTGTACCCCAAAGATGGCACTTCAGCATTCTGTCCCTCTGGAAAAGTTTTGCAAAGGGAAAATATGATTTACCTTTTGATCGATTTATGACCCATTCTTTAGTGTCAAGCAGAGAGCTTTATACTGAGGGCTGATCTCCATAGAATGGCTTAAAAAAGGAAGATGCTCTCTTATAAACTGTCAGCTTTAAGAATGATTTCTGTGCCATTCTGTCAGTCTCGTCTCCATTAAATTCCATAAGGCTTATCTTAAAGGTAAGTAACTGCTTTTGTAAGAAACTAAATCTGAACTGAGCTATTTGTTGAAAACATGGACAGATCCTCCATCCCATTGCAGTGAATCGATGCACGAGTAGTTTTAAAAGCACTGCCATAGAGACCCCCACCTCCACAAGGATCTCTTGCCACTCAACACACGCTGACCACAGCCAATCTCTCTGCACTGCCATTCCTAACAGGCAGTACTAATCTTGCATCCAGAAGGATGCGAATGGCCCTGCTTTCTGTAGCTGCTCCACTGACAGTGATGGCAAATCCTTTTTCCAAAAGCTGATCATGACATGTCCTTTGTCTGTTCCTTCTGGGAGGTGGAGGGAGGCTGGGGGTAGAGAACAGAGGGCAGTTGTCACCCAGCTCCTCGGCTATATGAGAAAGTGGCTTCTGTTTCCGAGCTTCTCTCTGCTCCGCATCTTTCATCGACATCAAATTGAACAAGACTTTCTTTTGTACAAAGAGAATGAATGGTCCGTGCAAGGGTCAAATACCACCGCCTGCCCAGGCTGGGATCTGCCTCACACAGTATGGGTTTGTCCTGGGGACACACAATCGCCGTCAGTTGTGTGTGCCCCCAAGGCTGGCCTTCCCTCCTGGACACAGGGGGGCAGAGTCCATGCGTCCATCCAGCCACAGAAGGAGGCAAATGTTAGGGCAGTACTGCTCTCTGCAACATTCAGTGCTGCATCCACGCAACATCTAGTGTCTGGGGAGGGCTTCTCTGCACTTGGTGCCCCCAACCTGCAAGGTTAGTTCTTGAAAGCAGGTCTGAGCACGCCAGCAGTTCTATGTAGTCACAGCTGTGAAGTCTTGTATGGAAGACCTACATGTGGAGGTCAGGAAATTTCCCTTGATGTGATGATGTTCTGATCTGGGTAACAGTTCTAGTTGCAATTTTTGGTCTTTAAATGAGAGGCAGCCACAAATCCCCATGGATTCTCTGAGTCAGCCACATGCCTACTCCAACACAAGCATGCAAAGTCATCTCATAAATGCGACGGAAGCTTTTGATCATCGTCTGCCAGAAAAGAAACTGCCTCCTGCTGTAGGTTATGCATCACAGAAAGATGCGTCCTGGCCTTTGCTGGTGAACACTTAGATGTTTGCTCATCCAGCCTTCTAGTGTGTATGGGGCCCTAAGACTACCTCAGCCTACTAATGCCAGCCTTCTGAGGCTGGGTTGCCAAGTCTGGGCAGAGCCTTCCCTCTTAGGAGGGCTGAATCTGTTAATGAGAAAGCAGAATTTGTCAAGGCAGGGAAGTACATGGTGTCCAGTTTTCTTTGCAATGTTTTTTCCTCTTAGCCTGCAAGCTCTCTCTCAACAAGATCAGCCTCTGTTACTCCATTGTAATCCTGCTTAGGTTTCTGGTTGGAAGATAGTTTGGACATTACAGTTTAAGTGCATTTACCATTCTTTGCTTTCTGGAAATCTCTTGAGCACCACTCAGGCCAAGGTGATTACAGCTGTGCTGAGTGGAACAGCAAAAAAGCCCAAGCCTTAGACAAATGCCAAGACAGGCTGTTTCTGTGTCAATCAGCAATGAAGAAGTCTGTGTCCATGGGCAAAACCAGGACATGAACAGGACAAGAGGCTGCCAGTGTAGAAGAACTAAGGACTCTAGGTGATTGCTGTGTTGTGCTACACCAGCAAATAGAAAGGCTACTGTGCTGGGCTGTTTGTTAAAGGCATCTCAACCTCTAAGCTGTCAGTTTTGAGTGCTTGTAATACTTGGACAGGTAATCATTTTTGCAACATGAAACTTCGTTTCAGTCCTGAAATAGAGTATTGCAAAGTGTGCCAAACCAGTGTGACATGACAATGACATAAGAGGGCTCAGAAAGCTTTCAGACCTCTGGAGAATGGATTATACTCCTGCTGATGGGCTGTCTTTAAGAACAAGAGGCAGTGCCACCCCACTTCAAACAGGTGGAAAGACTCTGTGAGCAAAGAAATGGGATGAGCTCATGAGCAGAGATATGGAAGTCCCTTCCTCTCCATCCTCCTCCATCTGTTGACCTCATCTCATCACTGCAGAGGACACTCTGCGTGGGAGATTCAAACATTAATTCAGACTTTGGGCTTGCTCGGCTCTCAGACCTTGCCCACACAAATCCTGTCAATAGTCATTATTGTGATGTCTTCAGAACTACTTCCAGTGAGAAATACTGGGAGAAAAGTAATGGGTGGATGTAATGTAATTTGTTCACACCACATGCACCTTGTACCCCACTCTTTATTTCAGTCTCATTTGTGATGAAAGGCCTTCTTGCTATTTCTTTGCTTTCCATCTCAGAAGCATCAAAGGATCAGGTCAGGGATATGAAATGAACACAAATGTGCTCCATGTATGTGTGCATGCATGTCTGTTTGAACCTGTGCTGAACAAGGAATAAAGTCAACGATGTCTCCTCGAGTAAGTCACAGGTCACGTGTCTTTGAAGGTCTAAATTTGTCAGACAAGACTGATTTTGTAAATGGGGCATCTATATAAAACATTGTCCTAAGAAGAGCTAAATCTCTCAATGAGAAAAAGACTACATATGTACTTTTGTATCCTTTAAGACTTGAATGTTCTGGGAAGTTGAGTCGAGTGGCAATAGAATAGCAGTTATTGCTCTAGCTATGTTATTAACTCCCTCATGTGCATAGTCTGTTCTGGAATAAGAGTAATTACTCCAAAGTAAGAAAATGCTTTTATTCTAGAGCAGCATCCCCCTAAGGGTGAATTATACTGAGAGCAGAGTGTGAACTAGTTTTTCCTGCCTCACCAGACTTTAGGACGCAAAAATTGTTTTCTGATCTGGACCAGAATAAAAATCAGATTATTTTGAGATTTTTATCAGTGAAAATAAATCAGTGAGATCAGGAATAGCTCCTTAGCAGCTGATTGATCAGTATCTGCTGGGTGGATGATCCACAGTTTGAGGTCCTTTGACTCTCTGATTCATGGATGGACATTTACTTGGAAATCCTGCTTAGAGAGAAATGTCCTGAAAACACTTCACTGTAATAAGTGTGTGTTCTGACTATTACTGGGTGTTTTTTTTGTTGTTGTTGTTGTTGGCTTTTTTTAAGTGTCCTTGTCCTTGAGAAAAGTTTCGTCTTTGATAAAATCAGTTGGTATTTTCTAATGAAACACTGGTTTGTTAAAAAAATTCATGACCAGCCTTAGTAGTATTAGGATAGATTTAATGGTATAATTATCTAACTATAGTTATGCTGGTCAGTTCCCTGAGGTATTGAAGCTCTAAGCTCATTTCTTCGTGTGTGTGCAAGCTCAAATGACAATGCAAGTCAAGTAATCCTCTCCCTTGAACATGGACATCTCATCTCTTCTCTGAAACTACCCTTGCTAGTGGTGCCCAGTAGCACTTACCTGATCCTGTCATGCAGCCCCCTGGGTTGCCCTTCCCAGACTCCCCACATGTGGTAACAGCTGGGATTCCCCTGAGGCTCCCTCAGACCCTCACCTTCCAAACAAGTGAAATCCCCAGCCACTGCATCCCTCACCCCCGTGCTCTGCGTTTGCAGCACTGCCAGCACCCAGGACTGCTCTCAGGCTGGTGACCTTGAAGCAGCAAGCTCTGTTATCTCCTCACCAGCCTGCCTGCCCACCAGCTTGCTTTTGACTTCCCAGTGCATCCTCCCGCTCCACTTGGAGCTTGTTGTAGCATCTGCTGCCCTCTCATTTGGGGTCTCAGTGAATGGTGCTGCCCTCAGCTAACTGTCAGTATTTATCATGACATCCCATTAGCACAATCCACGCTAATGACTGTGAAAGATGCATCCATTTCCATTTTCTAAAGGGCTTCCACTGGCTGGAATCCAGCTGCAGGGTGAGGTTGGGGAGGGTAACAGGGGGACCAATCTTCGTGTTGACAGAGCGAAGCGTACATATTACTGAGTGCTCTTCCCTCCAGCAGCTCAGCAGCTGTCAGGGGCGAGTGAGGGATTCCTCTTTTGGAAGCTCAGCGATTGGCTGGGGCTCTGCAAGGTGTGAGCTGGTCTGGGGAGGGGGGAAATTGTCTCCCTTTTGCCATCTGCATGGATAGAACCGCTTTCCAGTTAAACAGACTGCAATTGTCCAAAGATGCCATTTCTCTCTAAAGTGTGTGTTGTGAGTTAAATCTGCAGTCACATGCCCAGTGTGGATGAGCCAGGAAACAGGATGCAAAAAGCTTGTGGTCAGTGTGTATGTGGTGGGGAGAGGGGACAGGATTGGGAAATCATGATGCAGCCTCTCCCTACCCTACACAGCACTCAGTTCACCTGGTGTGCAGGTCTCAGCTGGGGTCCATGTCTATAAGGTCTCTGATTTGTCCTCCCCAAATGGCCCCCGTAAGGAAGAATTAACTTCTCCCATATATCCAGCACTCTCACCCACTCCTTTCCAACACCTTCTTAATCCAAATCCTGTTTATGTCCCTTTTGTCTGAGTGAATTGTACTTTGCTGCAAAGAAGCTGAGACTTCACTGTCTGTCTTGTGTAGAGAGAGGAAATGGGTCCATGGGAGATGCTCAAAAATCTTGCTATGTCATTCTAGGTAGTAATAAGTCAGTTCTGTTGCAGTGAGAGCAAAAAATAAGGGTTACAAGAAATCAGGTTTGTATTCTGAGCCCAACCCTGATTTCCTGCAGCAATCCCAGCAAAATTGGTGTTTGGGTTCAGGTGAATGCGGAAGAGCACATGGCAGGTAGAAACTCAAGGCAATCATACATAGTAATGCCATTCCCTTCTTAAGACTTGACACCATTTTTTCCTTGTCCCTCTCACGTCCTGACACCAAAACCTCCCACCCATTGCAGGCACAGCTCACTCTGTGCTACCCAGCACAGAGGCCTCTGCACAAGTGAAATGAAGTAGACAGAGCTTCCACCTCTGCCATCAGAAAACTTTTCCACAACCCAGTGCAGCTTTGGCCATAAATCTTACCTGATACTGAGTTGGAAACATCCTCTTTTGCTCCTAGCTTGTCTCCTGCCTCCCTAGCAACCTTGCCCTTTAGCTATTGATGAATAGCTATGTTTGCTTTTGGTCATCTATTATTCCACAAATATAGATTTAACTTCTGTAATACTTGCTGTAAATTTGACCTTCTAGCTCTCTGACTGGTCTCATCACTTTTCTCTGATCTCCAGTTCCAGAAATTGCCAGAAGTGCCACAAGTACACAGCTGATGTAAACTCTTGCCAGTCAGATTTCTCCCCCTCTTTCTTAGGTGCCCAAAGCAACAAGAACCATTTTCAGCTCATTTTTATATTAAAACCTTCTGTTTAGTTGGTGCTTCCTCTCCCTAGGACCTATGCTGTTACCAGAAACATATAACATACCTTCTATTTGCTGAGTATGTGCTAGCAATATTTTAGCCTTGACTTTTTAAAATGAATCCCATCTGGATGTTTCTTGCTGAGGTTTCCAATCTCTCTTGCTCTGTTCCTGGGTTGCTTTGGTCTTCATTATTTCATCCCCAAGGAGCCACGAAAGGTTTCTCTAGTCCTCCTTTGATGTCTATCCTCATCTTACTGCCTGTATAATTTCCTTTAGTATTTTAATTTGTTGAGGAGTTCCGTGTTTGTCCAAATGGGCCCTTTGCTGAAATACCCAGTCTTCCTGCTGAACAAGATTGGTTGTTCCTAATCTGTCAGTAGTTTTGTTATGAGAATCAGTCAGCCCCCCTCAGTGTTTTAGCCCCTCACAGCAGCTTCTTTTTCATATGATTCTCCCTAGAAAGTCTCTAAAAAAATCAAAATTTGCTCTGGGAAAATTTAGAGTATGAACTGCTGTTTGCCTTCCCAAACATTCTCTAGATCTTAACTCAGTGATTGTATGGTCACTGTGGTCTGAACTACTTTCTGTGATATCATTTACCACTATTACCCATGTTTGTGAGCAGGAAGAGCATTGCTTTATCCCTGCAGTGTTTTGAGGTTCCTAGGACATACCTGGATTTCCCATTGCCCTCCCAGAAGGGGTCTGGATGGTTGATATTCCCTGTGAGGGTCAGGGCCTGCACCGAGGAGATTCCTGTTTTTAAAAAGCCTCATTCACTTCCTCCTCTTGGTTAAGGGGTTAGTGATAGAACCCTAATGCAACCTCTTCATGTTTCTTCCTTTGCCCCTGCCTGTCCTTACTAAAGAACATCCGTGACCTCCAATTATGAGTAACATCCTACCATGTCTCTGTGATCCCATATGATCCTTCCTTGCTCATTGCAATCTGAAAGATGGAGAGGAAGCTGCATGAAGGTACACACAGTCCCTTCACGTGACTTTCCTTTGGGTAAGAAACCTCTTGCACCATGTTGATTCCCAGCTGTGTTCTTTTACCTTGTGGTCATACCAGTACTGTGGCACACTGATGGTTCCTCCCCTGCTGCAGTCTGGAAAACTCTGTTGCCTGGTGTTACTGAACAGAAGGAAGTGTTTCCTGAGACATGACAATGAAACAACGCTAAAACAAACATAGAAAGATAGATACAGAGATGTTCAGATTTAGAATGAGGATAGAATAATAAATAGGCCTTAAAAATAAATGTTTGATGATTATAACCTGTTTTTCACTGCTGCCCTCTAAGAAGATGAGTACTGTACATCGTATGTTGTGACAGGGTGGTCTCGCTAAAAGCAAAATGATATATGATGTGAGTGAGAGATTCATGGCACATTGGAGACTGTCTTGTTTTGCTTGTCTGGCTGAGCTTTGTGTGAAACTGATACACTCTGATTACCTCTGATAATATGACCTGATGGCCAGAGGGAGCTCCACTACACATCACTACAGCAGAAAGAGCTGTGCAAGGCTTGGTTAAACATTTCTGAGTAGGCTGAGAAACTCTGATGGAGTAGAGGGCTACTTCCAGTCTTTCCTCCCCCCAAGAAAAGCCATTTGAAGGTCTTTTGATCATCACTGGATGGAAAAATTAGTCAAGAGGATGAATCGGGCCCTAAGAAGAAATGTAAGCAGGTGAATGGAGCTCAGGTGATTTTTGTCCTACATTTTGTGTGCCCAGTGGGAGGTTGTGCATGATTCAGCAGGACTTTCTCCGTTTGATGTATTGAATGGCAAACAGCCTAAAGCCTTCTGGACTTCAGTCCAAAGCTAAACCCCAAACACTTCCATCACAGTTTAGAGATAAGAGAGAGAAGTGTAAGGAAAAATCCCAGACAAAATAAAAGCAAGGCAGGCTGTCTGATAAAACTAATCAGGCTGGCAATGAGGAAGAGCTTTATTGTTACTACCTGCAACTGAAGATAAACTACAGGCAAAATTTGGGCTGAGCAGGGAGGGAGGTGGTGAAGATTGTGGGATGGAGCAGTCTGAGGAGAATCTTTGAAGTTGATTTACTATGTTTCTGGTCTGAATGAAATCCCAGGAAGCTCTGAACTGCACTTCAGGTGTGGAAAAAAAAGATCCTTCCTTTAAATTTTTTTTTGTAGGTAGAAACACACAGTTGTGGAGGGAAGAGGGGATATGTAGCCGAAGGGGCAGCTAGCAGGAGAAGCTAGCATCTTTAGCAAGTTTGTCAACACATCTGTACATAGGCAAAGGCAGCAATGCAGGGCAATGTATGATATCAAAAAGGCATGCTTCTTTCCACAAAACAGTCCTGCAAGCGTGGGGTGAAGGAGGGAAGCAGCACAGTCTTGGTGTCTGTAGCAAACAGAATTGCTGCCTTTGCTGTCTCTTCACAGCACTCAGTGTTTCCCTTTGAAGCACCAGCTACCCTCTTCTTCACTGAATCTGTTAGATGTGCCAAACAGAAGCAGGTATGTGGTCATAGACCACAAGAGAGAGACCTTGCCAGAATGTATGGCTGATTGTCCTGGAGCTGGGATGCAAATGGAAATCTACATTGCCACCTCTGCAAGAATATACTGATGTCTGGACCCTCAGGGCCACAGGTGGCCTTCCAGCACCTCATGGATTTATTTCTGTGTCTCCAAGTGGAGGATACAGAAGCCTAAAGGACGTGATCTCTTACAGAACTGACTGCAGTAATGTTCAACTGCAGTGAAATTAGTCTGGAAACTGAACAGTCAAAGTGGGGATAACTATCAGCAGCTTTCTTTTCTACCTTCCCTCCTAAACATACACTGACTGGGTCTGAGAGTCGATACTTAAAGTATCTTAAGGACACTGGGAAAATCAAAACCAAGTAGTTTCTAAAGTTGGAGTTGTAGGGGAAGTGCTGAATTACAAGCTTCAAAAAGCAAGACAATTTTAGGGGTAGAAGATCATTATCAGATATCTATTTTTGAATTTTTGCTTATTACCATGTTCCCTGACCAATTTGCTGAAAAAAATAAAAGAAATCAAAAATAAGAGAAGTAAGTTAGATGGACAAATGTCAATGCACCTTTGATGCAATAAAAGAAGCCCTGAGACCAGAGCCAATGTTGATAAGATCTGACTTCAGGATACCATTTATAGCACAAATGTATATGACCAAAATAGGCCTGGTCGCAGTCACCAAAAGAAGGACATGAAGAGCTGTGTATTTTATATAAGGAAGAAAATTTGCCCTTGGGAGCCACGGTGCAGTACTCTAGAGAGGCTGCCTGGCACCAGCACAGTTCTGCAGAGCTTTCAGGTCTGTGCTTGTTGCAGTGACAGGCCAGCATCCTCCAGCCTGCTTAAATACACAGAGAGACACAGATACACACAGAGCAAGGTGCCACTCGGTCTCACAGTCCTGAGGTGAAAAAAAGCCCTAAAAAACCCTAAAAAATTGGTTAATCCTGAGGAAGATGTAATCCATGCATATACGGAGCAACTGTGGGTGTGCACTGCGCAGAGCAAGGGAGGCAGGACTGTCTGTCCGTAGTAGCAATGGGCTTTTGTTTCACCAAAGGTGTAATGGTTCTGCTGAGGAGCTGGTGGGTTAATTGTGCTGGCAGACAGCCTGATAAAAGAAATCTAATTGCTCATGGGCTCCTGTGTAGCCAGCAGTGAGCGAGAGAGGGGAGGAAGTGCTAGATCTGAGGTGGGAAAATGTTTGTGTTGCTTTCATGAGGAAATTTAAAAAACTGGAAAGCTTATTTATTATTGAGATAAAGCTGATCACCATTCCTCAGGAAAAAACTAATCCTCTGATTGCATGAAGCCAGATCTAAAACCAGAATCTGCCAAACTTTACACACAAATGCACACCTAATTGCTCAACAATAACAATTATTTTTTTGCTTGCAGTAATAAGTTTAGGACCCACCCCCACCCCCCCCATCTTTCCCTGGGCTATGTCCCCACTGTCAGCCCTAACTCACACAGGAAAACAAGCTCAGCAAAAGGAGTGGTTTGCCTGTGAGTCAGCCTCGGAGTTTAACCAGAGAACGTGTGACTTTTCAGATGCTTGCCCAGACCTCGGGCGGTACTTCCTCCCCAAATCTGCCCCCAGGCCCTGGGTGGGATTTCTCTGCTCAGTGAGGCAATGCACTGTGCATTAGCAGAGAGGAGCTTCAGAGGGTCATTTTGCTGACAGGACACTAGTTCATCTGAAGGATGTCAGAATTTCCCTTTTCGTGCATTGATCTTCTCTTAAATGACCTGGGAAAGAAACGACCATGGAGGAAATGTTGACTATCAGGCTGGCAGCCTTGATGCAAATGTCCAAATCGTCCAGGTCTTGGTGACATTAATGCTTTCAATGAAAGATTGTGGCAACAAATCTATGCAAGGGGTGGTGAGGTCTGATGCATGAAGACAGTTTAAAACAGCTAGAGATGTGTACTGTAGCTTGTCTGAACGATTCACACCTGCCAAGTTACACCCACACATTTCATTGTGCCTGTCAGTCTGCCCAAGCCCAGAGGAGAGGAAAAAAAGCTGGTTTTCTTTTTCTCCTCACTACTCCTGTTATTGCCCTTCTGGGCATTTGTGGGGCACGTAACCTGCCTTCTCCCACTGACCCATTTGCTGAGGTGTCTCTCACGCAGAGATTCTGCATCCCAAAAAAAGGAAGCCAGTCAAGTACAGCTCTTTGAAAAGGGCCTCTGTGAAGGGCAGCAGACATGCAGTGGGGAGCCTTTGTGCCAGGGCATCCCCGGGGCAGAGTAGATGGAAATGTTTTCTTCAAGAAGCGGTACACAAAGAACACAGCTTTTTATAGCTCTGACCTCTTCAGACCGAAACTCCAGGCCAAAGAAATAAATTTTTTCCAAGGCTCATGATTCGTGTTTGACTACAGGTCCTGCAGCATTGATGCCTGTCTGAACACAAGCCATGCCTGTTGCATAAAGGACTGATCTTCCCTAGTCTCTCCTGCCTCCTGGAGCAGAAAAGACAGTGAGGGCTTAAAAGAGGCATATTCTTCCTCTGCCCCTCTTTTCTTACTTCCTTGCATCCCTCATGTTCTCTCAGGAAGAAGAGAAGAGACAAATAGAGAATATATCTACCTTTCCTCCCACTCCTCCCTTCAAGCGCAGAAAAATGCAATGAGAGCAAGTAGTGCCCTGAATTGCCTCTACCAAACCCTTCTAGGCTTGGGAAGGTAAATAGGCTACTGCTAATACCATATTGAGATGCAGAGTTTCAGAAAGGACAGAGAAGAGCTCAGCCAGGAGCTGCAGGAGCAGATCTGGAAGAATGAGGTTGCTCTGGAGATGAGGGTTTCTAAAACACCTGCAGAAAAGAGTGCATACATATGTTTTATGGGTAGCATGAAAGAAAGTACAAGCATCAATTGAATGCAGCTCAAAGGGGAAAGCTGGGAAATCTTCATCTTTGACAGGGTCCAAATCACTTCGGCTTTATGCATCCTGAACCAATGAGTGTAAGGTCTTTTTTAATTCTCCCAGTCACATATGCAGATGCAGACAGCAGGGGAATGTCCCTTTGCATATGTGTATGTGTCTGTGAGAAAGAGGGAGTAAAAAAATGCAGTCATCTTTGCTTGGTCTAGGGTATGTGGGAAGGCATCTGACTCATCATTTGGGGCTGGGCACTCCACCAGAGAGAGAAGTAATGAAGACAGAAGTTGGAAGATGACACAGTTGCAGGGAATCTTAACGTAAGCTGTACAGGGGTTTCATAAATACTGTTCCTCTGGTTCTCTGACTGACAGCAGGTTGTGCTCCATCTAAAAGCAGGGCAGCCCAGAGAGGTCTGGCAGGAAGACAAGAAGGGGTGGTCCATCAGCCTGGCTTAGCACTGTATCATTTAAACAGAACTCTGCCTTCAGATTTTCCTCAGAGATTTCATGCATCTGATTTAACATCCTAAATAAGATATCAAATATTAATACGAAATATCACCTCTGCCTCAGGGACTAAGAAGCTGCTCTTGCCATAAACTCAAACTTTCATTAAATAGACTGAGGCTGCATCTGTGTTATTCTTATAGAAACAAGACACTTTTCCTGTGTCAGGGCACTGCTGTGGTAGAGCTATGAGAGGGGGAATATGAGAGAAAACAGTATGGAGCAAAAGAGATTATGGAAGAAGAGATACAGGGAACAAAAACTGGAAAGTAGCACCTGGGGAAAGAAGGATCAAAGAAAGGAATGAAGGTGTACTGATGATGGGGAGGAGAAAAGTGGGAAAAGAATGGAAAAAACCATGGCAATTATGTGGCAAAAGAAAGACAAAAGCTTGTTTCTGATTCACAAGGCTAACGCATGGTCCAGAGGGGATAAAGGAACTACTCCGGAAATTCTGGGAAACTGCATATGATTAATAATTAGCTGCAAGATGGAGCTGATTTTTTTTTTCTTTTGGCTTTTTCCATTCTTTTGCCATTACTTAGATTGCAAGGAGAAATTCACCACATTGACCTTCAGGAGCCAGCCCCTAGGCCGGAGGCAGAGAAACAATACTCAGGCATTCATACCTCAAACAGGAGGTGAGGTGCTGTGGTGGCCTCTGGCAAGTGGGCACTAGCACGTGGTGTATCACTGGTGGGATATCTCATAAACCTGGGCAATTCCTACCCTCCTATGGTCTGGGCTGTGCAGCCAGTCTGGCAGGACCACTAAACCAGTCCCCAACTGCTTTGGAAATATTACTAGTGCTGTTTCGTCCTGTGAATGAAAGATCTTTCCTGGCTCCGTGGCTGCCTTTAGTTGATCTTGCTTTGTACAAATTCTTCCCCTGCTACACTATGGCACAGCACAATACTAGCAAGTAATGCCAGAGGGTTTTAGCAAAAGACAGACTTCCAAATGAGAGAAGTTCAGCACTCTCCACAATGCTATGCCAAGGTGTTCTTGTGCATGTTTTGCTGATTTTTAGGGATGGCTACCCAAACCTCTAAAGGCAACAATAAAGAAAACACATGAAGGAGCAGCACAGTGTTAGGTTTCATTCTTTAAGGTCCTCATCTGCTTCCACAGTGGATGGTCAGCAGAGGGAAATGACACATTTGCAGGTGGCAGAAAAGGACCCACTTTCTATTTTTCTGGAGATTAGATTTTTACAGTGCGGCTCATTTGACCAATTGAACGCAAATGCAATTCCCAGGCCTGCCACGTTTCAGGCTAAAAGGAATCGCAGTTTGATCAAACAGTCTGACCTTCTGCACTGCGGGTCTGTCATATTCTTATTCCAGTGCCACTATAATGGCAGGAAGAACTTGTGTTTCATGCTTTTTTTTTGGATGAGTGTTTAGTCTTTATTCAAGGAGAGCAGGGGATGTGACGCACTCATCTTATGTCAGTGCTGTTTCCTGGCTGACCATCCTCTTTCTTGAAATTCATGCTTTGCCTCCAGCCCAGATTTGTCCAGCTTTCAGTCACTGACTCCTGCACTGTTTCTTTTCTGCTAAATTAGAGAGACCTCTCAGCTGGCATTTTCTACCCATGAAGGTACTTGTAAGTTGCAATCACATCACTTCTCAGTCCTGGTTTTGATAAACTAAAGAAACTCAACCCTGACATTCTCATAGAAAGGCACTTTGTCCAGATCTCTAAAGATTTTAGTTGCTATTTGTTTTTTCTCTTTTATTTTTCAGCATCCTTTAAAGGATGGACACCAGAGCTGAATGTAGTATTCTTGACTTAGTCTGACTAATGAGGGGAGACCCCCTTGCAGTATACAGCTTCTGCGTGAGGAGAAGTGGAGGGACAGGTACTGGTCTCTTCTCGCTGGCAACCAGAACCTGAGGGAATGGCCTGAATTTATGTCAGGGGAGATTTAGTCTGGATACTAGAAAAAGGTTCTTCACCCAGAGGATGGTTGGGCACTGGAAAAAGCTCCCCAGGGAAGCAGTCAAAGCACCAAACCTGACAGAGTTCAAGAAGTGTTTGGACAATGCTGTCAGGCACATGGTGTGACTCTTGGGGATGGTCCTGCATTAGGCCAGGAGTTGGACTCCATCATCCTTGTGGGTCCCTTCCAACTCAGCATATCCTGTGATTCTGTAATAATTTCATGCAGATATAAAATAACCCTTTTACAACAGAGAAGTGAGAAATATATTTTTCTTCCGCATTGAAAGCTCTTATTGTCTCTCTTTGTCAAATGGTGGTATAAGATGATAATTGCTTGTCTGGCTTTGCCGCTAGATTCTCTTCAGAGTTGATGTATCACAAGACACTTGTGGTAGGAATAGCTTGTGCTCTTTCTTGTTAGTTTTTCATTGAACCATGTCAAAATGCATTTTGTCTGTAAGCATCCACTTGCTATTGAATGCAATTCAGGGTCTGTGATGGTTTTTTCCTTATATTTACTACTCTGCCAAACTTTATCTCTCTATAAACTTTACTGGCTGTGATTTTTTATTTACTTCCAGATCATTAGGCATCAGGCCCGTTTTTGATTGTGGAGCTGTGTGAGACACCATCCCTGTATGAAGAGTTGTTCTTCCTGACAACTCTTGTCAAAGGCCTTACATTATTAACCCATTTATGGTGTGCTTTATGGATATTGTAAAATCACCACGGGTCTGTTTTTTAATCAGAATATCATGCACTACTAAGTGAAGAGAAATCTGTGTGGTTAACTTCTTCAGCTAAATTTGGAAGTCTAAGAAAATCACAACAGGTTTGACATGTTGATTGTCATTAATTATATTTCTGCTCATTACTTTGTCAGCAGTGGACATCTGGCCATCTGACCTACCATTGGAACAAACTGCTTGCATTTTTTTGCTACTTTAACACAGCATTAATGTTCTCTCAGTCTTCTGAGATTTTGCTTCCATGCCAAGATTTGTTTACTGTAGATTACTGACTCTAATCAATAGGTGACATAGTGAACCTTTGGACTCTTAGGTAAAAGCTATTCAGATCTGAAGACATTAAAATATCTAACCTTAGCAGGACACTAATGGACGGGAAAGCACTTCTTCATCCTCTTAAAATGTTGCTGTGTTTTTTTTAAATACAGACCAGAAGAAGTAGTTAAGTCAGTCTTTATTCCAATGTGTAAAAAAAGATTATCTCCATTAGTCATGAACCTTGATAGAATTTATTTCATTCCTTAGACACTTAAACTTTTTATTGTCCTTCACCTTACCATGTACTTGTTTTCAACTTATGTTTGGTTTCCTTTATCAATTTTCTATATTCATGACTTCTAATTTATATTGACTGTCATCTGTTTTCTGATACAGTATAACTCATTTATTGTACATGTCTTCCAGTTTCTGATTGCTGCTTTGACTTTGCAGCTGAATAAGTATGATGAGCTCTCAAGGAAAAGCACCCCTTTTGTTGATTGAAAAGATGTACTTTTTTTCTAGCAAACTTTTCTGTAAGACCTGCCAATTTTTATTCATCTTTCATGCCTAATTTTTCCCCATCAATTTCACTTGTATTTTTCTTCTTCTGCTGAAAAATTAGCTCTTTGCAACTGCCCTCTGTTTGCCCACATTTAATGTAATCATCGCACAGTCATTATCATCTGTAATTTTAGAAACCTTTAAACTCAGTCAGCCCAGCATATATCCTTATAATCAAAGCCCATTAAAACTTTCATTTTTTTTTCCCTTCTGCATTAGGTATGAAGAAGAGACAGGTGCCTAAAGAATAACTCACCTTTTTTTCTGCTTTGATTTAACACTCTGGAACATCCCTGTACCTGCATGCCTCCTGAGTTTTATTAGGTAACATCTGCATTCAACATCCTTTTATTCTGGATTGTCAATAACTCTAAATCAAGTAATGACATCTTTAATGCAGACTGCCACCTCCACCTCTTTCTTCTGCTCACTTATTCCTAAACCAATTAAACCCATGGATTTCAACATTCCAGCCGTGTGAATTGTCCCACCAGATTTCAGCAATGCCAATTATATCAATGAGAATATCTAATTCTTTTGCTCGTTACAGAGTCTCTTTGCACTGCAACATGAGCAGCTGAAACATTTCTTTTCCTGTATGCTGCCATCTCAGAGCAGTTTGTCTGTGGTGAGCTGAATTCAATATCAGCTTTTCACTCCTGTGCATGTAGCTTGTCTCACAGGGTGTGGAGTGTGTGATCTGGTGTCAGGATTGTATCCACATCCATGTTTTATAACAGTGCTAGAGGCTAACTTTTAAGATGGCTTGCTCTTTTGCCTATAAGAACCATAAAAATTACTGCATTGGAACTTGTCACCTGTCAAGTCTGTCTGTCTTCAGTGAGCTCAGGATAAGATATTTAATGCCAAGACATACTAAATAAAGGAAGGCAAAGATGTCTTTGTCATATTTACAGCAGCAGAATTTTGT
Organism: Bombycilla garrulus; assembly: GCA_013400315.1. Taxonomy (NCBI): domain Eukaryota; kingdom Metazoa; phylum Chordata; class Aves; order Passeriformes; family Bombycillidae; genus Bombycilla; species Bombycilla garrulus. The sequence goes on along the minus strand of VXBU01017681.1, from coordinate 469,226 downwards.
GGGAGTTAGTGAAAAACGTATTTCTTGTGCTTTAGTCCAAAGATGATGAGACAGAGTCCAGGACACAGTTGGAACTGTTCTGGAGGGAGGAAGTCCTGTAGATAGTAGCCATAAGGCAAGACAGAATATTTATTTATCTGCTTTTCAGCTAAATGTTTTTCTTGTCCAACTGCTTTCCCTCAGGCTAATTATCACAGTGGTTGTTGAAATGGGACCAGTGGACATCAAACATCAATAATAAATGTGAGACGGGGGATCTGGAAGTACTGATAGTCATATATATATAGATAGAGTGATAATATAGATTAAAATTTCATTATAATCCCTTGAAAAAATCCTTGTTTTTAATAAATGGCTAATCCCACAGGTGTTGTGAAGTCACTCATCAGTTTCAAATCCTTGGGATCACTGGGAAAGAGAAGTTGACCCAACTGACAAGTGGTTTCCCAGTCCATAGCAGGCTTCTTGGGGTCTCCAGGAGTAGGCCAAAGCCAACACTGGTTTCTTCCTGAAGCAACATAAGTGTCTACTCAACCAGCATCCTCACCTCTTCTGTAAGAGAAAGACTCTTCAGTTACACTCCAACCATGGCTAATAGGGAGCCAACCCAAGCAAGGAAAAACAACTCCCCCTAGCAAAACACACACCTTTATAAGAAATTTGCTTGTGGTCCATGCTTATCATTAGACTCTCAGTCACAGTGTTTTATCACTAATTGCAACACCAGATAGAGATGTTATTTGCTCATATGCCTCAGCTTGCTCTTGTTCAGGATAAACAAACAAACAGTAAATACTCATGTTTGTTCAGCATAAACAAACAAACAAACAGTAAACTCCCACAAAATGAGAGGTTTATCTGGGAAATGCAGTATGTAAAATGGCAATTACTCTGAAATCTGCTTCTGGTGTATGTTCACAACACAGCTCCTGTGCAGAAACACGCGGAATATTGTTGTCCAGCTTTCTGCAAGCCATCGTTTCTATTGCCATTGGACCTGGGTCAGGATGTGTATTTTATTCCTTTACTCCAGACAGCAAACATTTTCTCTGCCTGCCTTCATCTCTTCCCCTGCCACATTCAATTCACTGCGAGTGTCACGTCACCAAGTGCCAGCACTTGTGCCACACCGGACTAAGGAAAAGCCCAGGTGCCTGCTGCAATGCAAATCATTCAGGAGATGCTTGGTCACCTCTCTGCTGAGTCAAGTGATGAAAAAATAATACATCACAGGAAGGAGAAAATCAGCTGTTTCCTCTGCTTTTTATCTGTGTCTGAATGATAAAGTGGGAGAGGAGCTCAGCTCCTCCATAATATTTATAAACATTATTAATTGTGTCATGGTTGTCAGTGGTGCTATAGGTGAAAAGGTTTAGCAGTAGCATGGGTGAAGAGAAGCATATTTGTCACAAGCATATTTGTCCTATGTGCTGGCAGGGGGTTCTGGATTGAAACCCTGGGGTGATGAGGGGTGTAAGGTGGCTGTTACCTTTCCTGGCACCCTGATATCCCAGGGAAGACTACAGACAAAAAAAACCCCAGAGCACTGCATTGCAATATGCCTTGATGGTGCTCAAAGAGTGCTCTTGGAGGGAGCCAGCTTAAGACCCGGGCACCAAATTCTGCCTAGGCTCTGAGCAAAGCATGATTTACACCCCAAGCCTTCCCATGCAGATGTGCTCCATGCCTTGAGGTCTGAAGTGTCAAGATTTATTCTATCAGACTCTGAGATAATATGACAAATTTGCATCTTCAACTAGAGCTCACAAATTCCACCAACTGCCCCAGCATGTAGCTCTACTTCGTTCCATCACTAGCAGCTCTCTTTCTTCCAGCAGGAATAAGATATTCATGGTAAATAAAAGAAATAGCAGATAACACATATGTGTGTAAACTGTCTTATGTGTCATATATTTGGCGTGCAGTGGGAAGAACCAGGAGTATGATCTGAAGTTTAGCTTGCAATGGACAAAAATCCTGCAGGCTTTTATAACGGACACACTACTATCCTGTCGCTACAATGTGCAGTGATTTGGGAACATCTGAATGCAAGAGTTTTCAAAGGTGATACAGTCCAGTCCCTGCTAACAAAGGCAACTGTACCACAAGGCTTCTTATAAACTGCTTAAGTTCCCAGTAGCCCCATGTGGCTTGACCCCTTTCTCCCTTGGACCCCACACAAGACCAAGGGCTATGGAAGTCTTTGAAGCATATAAACAAAGAGAAGATACTTGCCATAGAGGTAGAAAAAGTTGAGCTGCTGAACACTGATACATTCAAGGGAACCATCTCACTGAGCTCTGAAAGTTACAGAACCCAAATTAGCTGTCCCTAGCAATCAGGTTATTGAAAACTTGTGCTTCATTCCAAAGCTAATCCAAACCAAACAGACAGAGGAAAAGGAAGAACAGTACAGCACTCCTATATATGTTAGTAGAAATATTTATTTAAACTTATGTTTGTACATGTAGAATTTTCATTCTGTGGTGGCTTCTGCTGACTGAGAATGATTACAGCTGTTCCACAGGATGGTGAGACTGAATGCTGAGTGGGTGCTTTGTGTCTTTAAGTCTGTCTATAAAGCTCATAGTTTTAAAAGATGATGTATTATACACTAGTAATTACTATATTATACACATGCAAAAACGATCCAGGCACGGAATTTTCTCAGTGTTTGTGTTATTGGGAAGAGTCCCAAGAAATGCTAACCCTACTTTTGGTCTTCCATTTGCTGGCATATATTTCCCTGACCTTACTCTTATGTGTATCTTCTTTAAAGTAGGAGATCACATCCTTCTCAGTCCTTTAAAGTAAGAGATCACATCCTTCTCAATCTTTCTTTAACAGGAGGGTCCCAAGCAGATAATCATTCATGTCACCCATCTCTGAGTTACTTCCATTTCCACTGCTACCACTTGATGGCTGGTGACTAGGAATGAGCACAATATTCCACATGAAAGCACACTACTGATTTATTGAATGGCTTTATATTTTCAGTAATCCCTTTCATGCACACTTTCTTGCTACCCATGCTAGAGGAGTAAATGGATAAAAAAAATGTCTCTTAAATGCACTAAAATGGAAAATCTCAAGTATAATCTCTTCTTCTCCTTGGAAAAGTAGCACTTCTGACACCCTCTGTTTTGCAGAAAGTGCATATCCATCTTGGATTTTCAGACAGCTGAACTTTTGACTTTCAGTGTGACTTACAAGAAAATTGGTATTTATTGTGTTACTGCCCATTTGCAAAGTACCTGAGTACTGGGATTCAGCTAGCTGAAAATGTGAATAGCTTTCATTGGGCTGAGATATGTTAAAGGGGATGGTAAAGGACTTTTCTTTGCCAGTAACCTTTTCTGTAAGTGGATTTTAGCAGTAGGCATCTGTAACTGTTTTAACAAAGTACTCTTTTTTAAATATAAAATATATGGGTAATCTATAACAGTTATAAATATGATAGCATAAAAATATATAGCTAAACTGAATTCCTGAAATCCAGAATATGTGCAGATGCTCTCAAACTAAGTAACAAATACCTCTTTTTCTTTAGGGCCTTTGTTCTGAAATTTCCCCTATGAATATACCATCCCTGAAATGCAACACATTAGCTAAGTTTGTCATGCCAAAAAAAAAAAAAAATTAAGAGGAGACCCTCTTTTACACCATATCCTGTGGAAAATAAATATCAAGAACTTCTAGGAAGTCAACAGTCACTGACTCCTTCTGGCCACCTCTGGCATGCTCTTCTCAGCCACCTCATGGGTCTCCAGTAGGTGCAGATGGACTTTAAGAGTGGAAGGAGCATTTTCCTTGTGTCCCTAAAGCAGCAGTGTGGACACACTCACAGGCAGCTGCGGACTGAATGCTGGCAGCCTTCCTGCTGATTCTGAGGTTTTTCTGCTCCTATAAGGACTTAAGGATGAAGATTGTACACACACAGGCACTTGGACTCTATCTATCTTGGCATATGCCAGTGTAGATAAAAGTGTGTATGGCTACGTGCTGAGGCTGTCTGCTAGAGCCAATTGACATGAAATAAAAGAAAAGCATAACAGTTGTCATTATCAAGTGTCTTCTAGACACCCTCACTGACCAGGAGCCCCATCTCACAGAATGCGCAATGAAACAGGCAGTAAGATGACTTTGCATCCTCCTTTCGGTCTGTTGTCCTCCCCAGAGCACAATACTGAAGTTTCTCAGTACACAGCCACACTGCATGGTCCACTAAATGGTTCAAGAGTTAGGCAGCTATGTGAGTAATGACAAGTCATTTACTCTATTTTAGGCATTGAAAGTCAGCTGAAGTTATCATTATTGGTGTAGAACAAATCCAGTCCTGGAGAGCAATCTCCATTTCCATTATAGCCATAAGCGCAGAAATGAACATGAGAAATTTGCAGAACTTTATTATTTAGTCACAACACCACTTTTTTTTAGTAGGTCTCCTACACATAAAGATCTTTCCTGGGTACTTACAACAAGCACTGAGCCATTAGTACGGACTTGCAAGTACCAAGTATGAATCTTTAACTCTGAGTGTATCTTGGGTATTAAGAACAGTTGTGCCTCTGAATTTTAGCCAGCATGTGTTTGATGTCAGCCTACCTATCAGCAGGCAACACAGGTGCTTAACAGACAAGGACGTAAAAAATAATATCTAAGGAAGTTAGGGCTCCATGCAAATACCTCTAGATTAAGGGTTTGCCAGACATGACATATTTCAAAGCAATGTGGAGAACTTCTCAGTCTGTTATTTGATCTTGCTCATGTTTATCACCAAAAAAATCTGAATATTTGAGAGTGAATGCACCCAAATCCTAGAGTAAGGCAGCAGGGCTAGAGATACCTCCTCTCTAAACAGCTCTTTTAGCATCACACTCTACTGCTATGACCATAGATACTGCTGTGGTGGGAACATGAGGAGATAAACAGATGCATAAAATAGATTAAATGGTTCAGGATGATAAGGTTCAGGTCACTAACCATTAATTTGATGGGTCAAGTGCAGTCCCCATCCTTGTATGTTTCCAAGATCAGAATAGACAAAGCCATGAGCAACTCAATCTGATCTCATAGATCCCTGCTTAGAGTAGGGGATCAGACCAGATTATATACTGAGATTCTCCTTTTCAATTTGAATTAAATTACTCTGTGAACCTGTTGCCAGGGTCCCAAATCAGTGAATGCTCCGATGCCAGAGCTTCTTCACTCTGTCATGCTTTCTTAGCCGACTCCAATCTTGCTATTTGTTTCACTCCTTGCAATGAACTCTTTGGAAACATCCTGCATTCAATGAAGCCAAAGGTCTAGAAAAAGAATATCAACAGGGAATCTGTGGCTGTGAAATTCACAACCAGACCTACAACTAAAATTGAAGAACAGTAACTATAAACTACTATCAACTTTCCCCAAACATATTTAAGTTTCACTAGGAACAGCAAAATATGGTGCCTGTTTTCCACTCATGACATCTCCTTACAAATATATAGCTTTCAATTTTGTTCAAAGTTTCCCCCATCCCCAACTTTGATATGATATGATCACTGAACCATAATTTCTGTTTCATTTCATGTGGACCATCTCTCATCAGTCATGTTGAGTAATTTCATCTTATTTAATTTCTAATATAAAAATGTTTGTTTGTTTTAATAGCCCTTCCTCAGCCTAAACAAACAAAAAATTAGAGAAGAATTAAGTGTTTCTTTTATTCTGAAGAATTAAAATCTCAAAGGGAACAAGCATTTCTCATGAGCATTTGTTCCTTTGAAAGCTCATTTTTTGTTCAGAAAAAAGAAAAAAAGCAAAAAAAAAAAAGGAAAAGCAAGCCTTTGATGAACGTATGAGCAGTTCATTCTAACCAGGATAATAAATTAAATGCTCTCAAAGCAAAAAGAGCCCAATAGCCTCTTAAAACAGATAACTACCTGTGATAGCTTTTTATGAACTGATGAACTTGGCACAGCATGCTCCTACCTTGCTTCCTCAAGACACTTTCCCACCTCCAGCTTAAGGCTACTGTGCAATAGAAATCCCTACAGCATGGCAGGAATCTCTCTGTGTATGCCTGCAGTGCATATAGGGCTATATATAGTCTGAAATCAGGTTAATTGTCTATAATAGTGCCCTTCACTCTCTTTGTCAAGTTTATCGTTGCTGAAAGATGTCCTCCTGACAACTGCTCAGGCTGAAATCCCTCATCTTCCACAGGAGAGAGGAATATACTCCAAATGTACCACAGACTCCAGCAACATTTTATCCCTTCTGATGAGTTTCAGTATAAGGGGGATAACTGAGGTTGGACTGGGCTTTAACTTCAACCATTCCTCAAGAGCAGCAGGAGACAATTGTCCACAAGAGGCAGCCATTGGTAGCCTCTGGTAGTCACTTATGGTTACTTTTGAGTGGAGGAGATTTGAGGTAGTCCTATTATTTCAAAGTCAGAAGCTTCACACATTTTTATGTGTATGCATTTTGATGTCTATGCATCTTTGCCACTCTGTGAACTCCTAGTGCGAGACTGAATAAACGACAACTCCTTGGAGTATGATGTTCATGGCATAAGGCAACCAGGAGGAATTATTATCACAGCGGTGATCACAGCCCGGATGGTGCCCTCATTGACCAGGCACAGTCCCACAGCACCAGGCAGGGTGCTGATTGAGGCAGAATCCACTGACAGACCCAGGCAGGGGAAGGTGATGAGTAAGGTCCAGGTTCCCACTAGGGAACAAGACCAGGCCTTCTACAAGGAGGACCCAGTCTATTTCCAGAAAAAGAATTAGTTAAACCACTGAGGACAGGTACGCAGGCAGCATAACCCAGGAAATTTATTGAAGTTCAGTTCTGGACTAATGGGCAGAGGTAAGCCAGCCAGGGCAATTCAGGTCTGTTAGTGCCCTCAAGGCATGGCAGACAAAAAGTTGTAAATAAAAGGGAGCACCATTAAACAGAAAACGTGAACACTGAACCGCAGGGAGCTGGCTCATAGCATCTTATGAGCAATTGCCTTAGGGCTGTGTGTGAACTGATTATTGCAAGATTTTGGTTTTGCTTTTGGTTTTTTTGGCTTTTTTTTTTTGTAAAGGGTAGAAAGTATTTTCTTTTTACATTGGGATACAGGCAGTAATAGACACAAAGGATACACATGACTCAGCAGAACATCTGTGCATTCAACCTAGTACAGCAACAGATATTAGGGAGAAATTAAGGGCGGAGGAAAGGAATAGTTTAGCCTGTGCAAAACAACAGAATTTGAACCACAACCCAGTAGGTGAAAACAACCACCACTCTCAATCGTTGTGTGTCAAGGTCTAAATGGATCACAGTCAGGAAGGCATTTCTTTGCAAAATATACATGAAAACATGAGGTGTGTCATCAGATATTTTACTACATCTTAGAACATATCTGTCGGATCAATTTTTAGGAGAGTGCACTATGATGAACAGAGCTGCTCTAGCATGAAAACTTCTGCTATTCCTCTGGCTCCTTTGGATATGTTGAGCTGCATGCCCCCTGGGAGATGGGCTGTGGGAACCTGAAGCACAAGATTTTAAGATGAGGCAGCAATGGGGATTATAATAATCAGAAGGATCTATATTTCTATGTGGAGACATGATTAGGACTTGTTAACTTCTTTGGGTCAGTCCCTAGAAAAATGTGGCATACCGCTGTCTCTGAGCTCTCCCTGCACACACTTCATGTGTTAAAAGGGAGATATTCATGTTTGTACATGAGGAAGAGACTTAGACTGCAGATGCTGTAGGAAAGGGAATCAGTGAATATTTATTTAGATTCTGCACAGCTGCTCATCTACACTCCTCCCCCACTGTCTTTTGTTTCTTATTCATGAGGATGGGTCTGAGTGGGGTTCTGTCTGACATGTACGTTTGAGACACAGCTGTGGTGGGGGGTTTTGCATTAGGAAGCAGAAATCTTGTAATTAAAAGCATTCTGACATGTAGTTCAAGAGATGTAAAGCACAGCACATCAGCGAGGGAGCCACTTACACGGCCTGAATGGGAGAAGGGAGCAAACTGCAGACACCCCCCACTGAATGAAATCTATTTGCATGAACCACTCATAAAATAATTACCAAGAGCAACAAAAAGCAAAGTCTGTTTGCTAATGATTCATGAGCTGGATAAAGGCTTGAATTAGTTGGACAATTTATTTGTAAAAATAATCTAGCCAGCTGTAATTAGAAGGCTAGATAGAGTGATCTAGAAAGAGAAGGAAATAATTCCCAACAGCACATGACCTTCCAGAGGGTATTACTGGTTTTGAACAGAAGCATTCTTAAGAGCCTGTGAGCTTGCCTGGGTGCAGGGTGGATCTGGTGGAGGCCTAAGAACCAGGATACCTTTTTTTTTCTTTCTTTTTTTTTTTTTTAAGTGTAGGAATCCTTTCCTGTCTTGGCTTTGGCCTATTTGAGCATTTGATACTATTCCCAGTGGCTTTTGGGTGTAGATCAAAGCACTGCTGAAATCACTTTCAAGTCAAGCAGAGAGCATTTGGAATTAGATCAGCAACTAGCTTCATTTTAAAAGAGTTAGAGATTTTCTGTTGAGAAAAAAAAGTTGGCTTTTTTTAAATTTTTTTTTTTAAACATAGTAGGGCATTAACTTTCCTACAAGTTTCTCCATATAGTTCAGGTATTCTCCCCAACTCCAGCTCTTCAGAGACTGAGATAGGGATACCCCTTGTGTGAAGCACCATCCTCTGGGGACAGCACCTCTAACCAATGAGTAACATCCAGACACCTGTGTGTGATCGATCCCAGCACTGCTCATTTTGCCTGTCAAAGCCTTGAGCTCAAATGGTTCCTTGTCTATAAGCTGGCTTGACCCTGACACAGGCAGCCAAGGCTGACAATTGTGCCTTGTCCTTGTGTCTTTGCTGCAGGGCTGTTCCCTTCTCGGCTGGGTGGGGAACATGGAGGTCAAAGAACTTGGCTGGGCAGCAGGAGGAGAGTAAAGGGACCACAGGCAGGTAGGAAGCTCTTGGTGGGGTCATGATACTGTGAGGAGTAACCCACCTATTGCTTTGCACAGAGCATTGTCCTGTCACTCTCACAGAGCTTTTGTTGTGGACTTTCCCCTCAGCACTCACCTCCAGCCACATATGCACACTTATCAGCACGAGAATGGTGAGGCAGCCCCTTAGGAAGTTATCTGTCTCCCCTGGGCCAGTGAGGAGTTCCTCTCTGGCCTCAGTCTCCCTGTTTCAGCCTAGCAAGTTGGAGTGTGACTGGACAAAAGGAAAATCCTCTGTTCAAAAGGAAAATCCTCTGGACAGAAAACAGGCACTGGCTGACCCAAACATCAGCAGTTTTGTCAAACTCACTTCTGCTGGTCTGTTATTGTTGACCTGCTCTGAAGCCTTTGGAGCAGCACTTAAAGGGGCCTTTCCTTAAAATTTCCTTCCAGTGACATGTCAAAGGAACTGTTGCAGCTCTCCATTGCATAAGGAAGCAACAAAAGATAATATGCTAATCATGCCTTTTTTTTTTTCTAACAAAAGGCCCTTCTAAGTGTCCTCTCTCTAAACCGTAAGAGTATTCCCTTACACAGGAGAGGTAACAAAACTCTCTTTCCTACTCATGGGGTGCTGCTGCTCAAGCCAAGCCCTTGCCAACTTTCTCATTGCTGGAGTGAGCTCCATCCTGCTGCCAGGGAGGGCCAAGGCTCAGCTGGTGCTAACCAAAATAGGCTGAAAGCTTCATGTAGGGGTTAAAAGGACTCACATGGGGAGAAGTCTATTTTTAATTAGCTTTGCAAATTGGTGTAATCATTTTAATGATTTGGAAATTGCTCCTCTAAGGTATATCTGGGAGCTACAGTGGGTTTTTTATCTCTCCTAGGGGGAAATCAGCAACATTCAAAGAGAAGCAAGTTCCTTAGATACTGAAAAGCAACTGTTTGTTGCTATCTATGTAACAGTCCTGTACAGAGGGGTTTGAGAAAAGGGTGGGTGGGAAGGGTTTCCACTAAATCAAAATAAGACTGTGAATCATCAATGTCACACTGTTGTGAAAATGTGTAAGACCATACTAAGATGCATGGCTAGACTCCTGTGAAGAGCCCGGGTAGTAATCCTTCAGCGCCAGTGATTGGTATGATCTCATCTAGACAGCTGGCATCACACTTCAAAATGTTTGTGCATCAGCTGGGCAGAGTCTGGGAGGAGGGTGCCAACAAAGGTCAGTGGTCGGGGAAACAAGATGTGTGAGAAAAGACAGAGAGTAATGCCTAAGCTAGAGAAAGTGATATTGAGGAGGAGGATGTGATGCAGTTGTCAACACATAAAAGGCCACTGCAAAAAGTATGGGATTTTTTTTCTTCATATTTTTTCTGGGGAAAGGAAATGTAGTGAACTGCAGCAAGAGGAATTTAAGACTATAGATGCACTGAAGAAGATTGTCTTGGATGGATGAGTTTCCATCATGGTAACATTAGATAAACATCTGGCAGGAATGGCCCAGATATAGGCAATTCTCTTTTGGACAGAAGAGGGGTAAAATGAATGGGTAAAATGAATGGGTAAAATGAATGGGTAAAATGAATGTTTGAGGTTCTTTTTAACCCGTATTTTTTTACTAGTCTACACTCAACATGATAAAGCCTTCCACTTAGTCACACACAGAGGGCTTGAATTCTGGCACTGGAATGCAGGGATAAGGAACCTTCTCAAGGTTGCTGAGGCTTGAGAAGAGAATCAGAGAGTTTCCAAGTCACAATACAGCATCAAAAAGGATTAATTTAATGCATTATAATGCCAAGCAGGATACTGTCCACACATCATTAGGAGTTAAGGCTTTTAAGATCTGCTCTACACTGGCACAGAAAACAAAATTTACCCTAGTGGCCTGTGTAGAAGCCATAAAAATAAAATTCTCCCTCATGCCTTGTTGCAATGCATTGGGTACTGAAGATTTGTTTGTCACCTTCCAGCCCGGTGACAGTCGCCTGCCAGAATGGCAGAAAGGTGCACAGAATACTTTGGGATAGAAGTTTCTCCCCACAGAGCCATATGGGCACAAGCAGATAACACTGTGAGCAGCATTCATTAACAATTTACAAATCTGCAGCAGCTGGAGCGTGGGATCATTTAAAACATGACTGATTTACTTCCTGCAGCCTTGAAAAGGAGGGATCAGTTGGAACTCAAATGCACAACACATTTCTCTGAACTTATCAAATGAAGCCACATGCATCTCATTAGCATCACACACACACTCTCACAGAAGTTACCTCTTGGGAAGGGTACTGGAGAGGCTCACAGGACAGCTGCTTGATGGAGCACTGGCAGGAGACCAGGTATCCCAGTTTCTGGGGTGGCTCCAGAAATTGAGCAGAATGGAGAAAGCAGGAAGAATATTTATAATAATCCTGATGAAAATAAAGTGTTGGGCTACTATTTTATTTGAGCTGCAGCAAGAAAAACAATAAAAGCTCTGAAGTAAGGACCATTCTTTAGGCAAAACTGTTCAGTGAAAGCTTGTAATGAGCTGCACTTACCTAAAAATAGCATTCAAGTTAACACAGTGTACCCTTATTTGTGGGACAATGATCCATCTTTGTGCCCACCAGATGTTACCTCATTAATTATTGACAACTACATGGCATTTCTATAGCACTTCATAGCGTAAAGAGAGTTTTATAAATAGATAGATAAAAAATTAATCAATTTTGTTAGACAATTAACTAGCATCCATCATTTTAGTCTGAGATGATGCCAAGATTTTCCTTTTTTTTTAAAAGCATGCAAGAACAGAAAGACTAAGCTTGCCAGAAAAAAGTGAGAAATGCTTTCAGCCAAAAAATGCAAAATAATTTCTGAATGTTAAGCAATGGGGTTAAATGTTTGGAGTTTCCAGAAATTTTGGGCACTGGGATGGAATTCATCTCCCTCCCTTGATTGAATGCAGATGTTTGCATCTAGGCTCATCACTGTTGACCTCCTTTATAGTCAGCAAAAAGAAATGAACCATGCCCTTCAAGTGCCTGTTAGTTGTGGCTGATTATAAAAAGAGATATTGTAGATGTCAAGGTCTGACGTAGGCATTGCACAGCTGGGGGAGAAGAATCCTCCCCTGACATCTCCTTTGAAAATCTGTCAGGAAAAATACTTTGAGCTGCAGCCCTGGAGCTGCTGCAGTTTAGCTCTTTAAAGAGGATGCAGGATGGTACCTCAGGGGAAGGATGACCTGGCACATGGCAGGCACAGGTCCCAGCCAGCAGAAGAATGGCGCTCATTCTGCAAAGGCATTGTGTAAGAAGGGCACCTGCCAGAGGGCAGGGAAACTGCTTCTCCAGTGCCTCTGTGTGGGCTCTGCCTCTGAGCTGCACTGCTGCAAAGAATAAGTGTCTGAGAGCCAGGTTGTGAAGGAAACTGTTGCCTGGGAATACATGGGTAGGTCTATCCTGGCTGTTTGGTTTGTGTTTAAGTTGTGGCAATGCTGGGGCTCCTGCTGGTGGCTGTAAGCACAGCGGGCTGCTGTGTTCCCTGCCACCCTGGCTCTGCGCCTTGCAAGGCCTCTGTGGGCTCAGAGGGACTGAGGCACTAACAGGAAACTTTAAGCTGAAGAGTCATTCCTGATAACTAGGAACAGTACCCGAAAACAGATTGCATAAATCCTTGCTCTGTTGTGTCTGCAAAAGGGCATCAGAGCTGCTGATACACTGAGATATCTGACTTCTTTCAGTCATTTCTCCACAGCAAAAGAACTGGTGTTTGTTTAAATTTGCAGGAATGGGAGCATAGTGAGCAAGGTGCTGAGGAACAAGAGTTGATATTGTGCAGGGAATATAGGATGCCCTCAAGGCTGAGAGATCTGTGGTGTAAAACACATGGACCAGGATCCCCTCTCTGCACAGCAGAAACCAGCACTTACCTGGGTATTCAGAATTTCACCTTCCCAGCTGACTGCAGAACTGTTAGAGGAGATATAATGGGAGGAGAAAGGGGAAAGAAGAACTCCCATACACAGGGACAAAAATCCTCTTTCTTCCTCCTGTTTCGAAGACCAAGACCAGAACCATTCTTACCTTGGGGACAGCAGCATACATCTCCACCAGTATTTTATAAATTCCACTAAAGATTTTCCCTGTCATTTTGTTTTAACATAATGCACAGCCACAGCAAAATGCAACAAATGCTTAAGGGAACAATACCAGATAAAGCAAGAGCAGCACTGGTTACAACTATCTTTATCAAGATCATCCTAACAAGATAAGAAGATTTAGTTGTTATGTGTTGGAGACAAAAGACATGGTCATTATCTTTTCAACTTTCTCCTATACAGGCTTTTCTGTGTTCATCTGAGTTTCACTCTCCAAAATATTAACGTGTTATTTAAAAAAAGATATTAACAGAAACTTGTTAAGAGTACTCATAATGGGTTAACATAGATTTATACACTTTCTAAAGAATGCTTAAAAATTTTAGAATTTTTCTGTGCTTGTACTCCTGTGCAGTAGTCCTCAATGGGGATTTCAGTGGCTGTCCCCAGGCTTGGAGGTGGACATGCAGCTACACAGGCTGATGGCAAAGATGGGATACATAGGAGAAGGCTACAAGGTCTTTTATGAAGTAATAGCCATATTTCTGTTTTTCACTCCCTCCCTTCTCTACTAAATATACTTTCACATTGATAGTAGTATCTTGATTATGAATAATTTTTCTATGTCCTTGTTTGATAGTCTTCCTTCAGAGCTCTATCACGTTACACATGTGTAAGCTTATCAGCCACAAAATTTTATTTTATGATCAGCACCAACTAGAAAACACTAGAGATGTCACTGGCCAAGCTCCAGTTACTGGTAGATTTTCTCCTCTTTCTGTGGTTGTACCTGGTTTCTAGAAGAAACACAACCCTGTTTGTCTTGTGCCACAAATTTTTGTGTCACCCTCCTGGCAGATAAAAATAATTCCTGTGTTGAGGAGCTGTTGACTGCAGTTAAGAGAAAAGAAAATACTTCAGAACTCTTATATATATATTTAGGTACGTATTTAAATATGTATTATATATATAAAATATATTTTCTAATTAACATTTATCCTTTTTGTTTCAGCAGCTATACAGAGCGGGTGAAATTAATCCCTTGTAAATTGTTACTATTCCCTGTACACATATTAATCTAACATTTCCAGGCAGACAGAGAAACTGCCTGGCCACTCTCTATCAGCACAGGTTGCTTTCAGTGGGAAGAAGCAGATTTTACAAGCTCAAGGGCACTGCTCACCCTTGTAGTCCAATCTGAGAAACTGGCAAACTTTTGACAGCATGTAATTTCCCCATGAGACTTTGAGTATAGGTTGGGCTAAAATCATGTTTCTGAAGGGATTATGATACTTTCCCGCTCTGATTGTAGGAAATGTGGAGAAGCAAAAAAATGAAGCCCATTTCAATTTTTTGTAACCCTCCAGGAGTGTTACTTTTGGCTGCTGCTCGTATCACCTGAATAATTTTGCTCTATCCTACGTCTTCTTTCAATAAAGATGCTTCTATCAGTGCACCATTATTCAGTTCCTAGCGGCAGAACAGCTAAGAAGACTCTCTCGGTTGCAATCATTAATGGCACCAATCGAACCTGAAGCTGAAATACCCCAAATTTATTTAAACACAGCCTCCTGCCAGACTTCAGAATTAACTATTTGCATATCTTCTGTTGCTTTACTTGTGTTAAGACCTTCCTGCTTAATGAACTAAGGGATCATAAGCAAAGAGATCAAAACACAAGTCTTAAAAGATGTTTCTTTTCTGGACAAAATGTGACCTGGGTCTATTCTTAGCTATTTTTCTGCCTTAGTCAAAAGTGAGTGCAAGATAAGATGACCCATAACACTGATGTGTGGCTGTACGTGCAGCACACAAGCACATACCTCACCTTTCCTGACGCAGGATTATGACCCTTGCGCTCCCTGTATGAGCTCTGGGATTATACCACACGTTACCACTAGATGTCAAACTGTGTCCCAAATCCCACAAATGCCTCCAGTGTCAGGTGATGGAGGGCCCTACGTGCTGCTCCTGCTGCAGCAACCGTGTCAGAGCAGATTTTAATTTTATTTCACATGAAAGCAGTAGACAAATGATTGAATTAAGGGGCTTTAGTTACTGCAGATACAAGGATTTTTAAAGGGGTACTTTGCCAGAGAGGTAGGATCAGGTGTTACTAACAGCTACTAACTATAATTTTGTTCAAAAATTTAATCTACCTGCTTGCACTGTTAATGAAAGAAAAAATTCATGTAGGTCTATAGGGGAAAAAGTTAACTTACCAGCAAGTGAGGCTATATTATTCCTTTGTTCCCTCTTGGCAAGTTTTAGTTGCTTTAAAACCAAAGTCAATAAGAAAAACTGAGGAGTCCTTAGCTTAGGACTGCAGCATCTGTACATGAAGCACAAAAAACGTGATCAGCATTTGGATCAAGGGTTCCCCTGCATGCAACAAAACCCACAAGAGCATGTTACTCCTTCAAGTAGTTTAATCTGGAAGCAATGGAGAGGCTCCCTTGCAGATGAGCTGCACACTGAAACCCCTAATGCAAGTCCTGTGTTTCCTTCCTCAGGAGAGGCCTACGGCTCTTACTCTGGACAGGTTTGAACTCCTACGTACCATGAGTTTGATTTCTCAGATGTGTGCTTCTTTTTGTTACCTCCGAGTTTAAATGACAGCTCTTTTACTACTCAGGGTGGTTTCTCGACAGGAGGTGAAGAAATTCCCATCCAATTGAATGCCTTCTCCATGAAAGCTGTTATGTAAAGGCTGAGATCTTGCCTTTACCATGTATCGGAAAATACAGTTTGTTAGGTGCGGGCTCCTGAAAGGACATGGCTTGGGCTCTTTTTAGCTTCACCTGCATCCTTCCTGTTCTACCAAAAATAAGCACAGCAAAGCTTTTCTTCTTTCGCACTTTTAAACTTTCTTGGCTTTGTCACAAGTTGTGTCATAGGATATCCCACATCATCACAACATACCACATCACCACAGCATGACATGGGCTGAGATCAGCTGTGTGTGGGGAAGTGGCTGGACCTTTCCAGCCTCCAGTTCCTTGTCATCATCTCCCACTGGATTGTGTGATCAAGTACAGGGGTGCAGAGTCTTCCTCCACAGCCTAATCAGGAGGATTTCATCATCTGGCCTTGACCTTCTCATTTAGCCGTGGTGTCTTACACCTCTGAAAGGCTTAAGGCACCCAAGTTCCCCCCGTGATTACAGCTTCTGTTCTTTCTATGTCCATTTTCCACATATATTCAGCGTGCAAAGTTTAGTCATGGCTCATGTCCCTAATTGGTTCCTCCTCATTTCCCTCCTCCTGTGGTCCTCTTTTGCGGCTGGCAAGCTGGTAAGAGGCCCCAAGGCACAGCTCTGGTAGGACACAGGATCTGGTCCAGGATAGCATGGTGGCTGGCTGCCTCCCACACGGAGAATGGAGGCTCTAGCTGTGGGACAGCCAAGGGACTGTGTGGGAAGGAAAGGCTGTCTGGGCCTGAAGTCCCCCTCTGAAGACATTGTGTCAAGGCCCACAGTAGGTCCTCTTTGGCAGTCCTGCTTTTCTACATGGAGCAGCAGGTCTGAGAGGAGGATCTCCTGGACAAAAGAGGCTGCAGAACAAGCATGGTTAAGAAAGCTGCTGGGTCTGGTTACTCGTCCCCAAAGCTGTCTCTCCAGCCAGAAAATTTCATCTTGACACATGAAGAGGGCCTCCTCAGCAAGCGTACTCTATCCAAACCAGTAAAGAAAGGGCCTTGTGCCAATAAAACCAGGCCAAAACTATGCAATCAGACCTCCAGCATGTTTAAAAATATCTCTGGGTCCCTATACATCCCACTTCTTTTGGCTCCCTTTCTGTTTCTCAATGCGAGGAAGGAATCTCTAGCTAGCCAAGGTTTGGGATGTGGTTGGGAGGTTTCTGTGGTAAAAGGGTGGAGCTCCCTTGTTTTCTTCTTTTTCCACAAAGTGCTCTGGCTCTTGGACAGTGACTATTCAAAGTCACTTTTCCTCTCCACCCTCTGCCTCTCCTTCCCTCACTCGGAAGGTAAATGGAGGAGCTCAGGGATGACAGGAGCAAGCAGCAAGCCTGAGCTCTGCACCAAAGCTCTCATTACAGCGGCCAGCACACCACAGCAGAGGCCAGCCAAGACAAGCACTTCCCTTCAAAGGGCTCCCCTTCCTACTACACCAACACTGGGACACCCTTTCATGGGATTTCCTTACTGTGGCAGCCCACGCCCACACAGTATTTAAAAGAAGGATAATTTTGGGGTTATCCCTGTGTCACTACCTGCTCTGCTTGCCTTAAGAGTTGCCTCCAGCAATCAAACAAAAAATTATCATGGTCAGGGATGGGGACATGGAGAACATGACGGTGCCCCAGGATAGCAATGAAATGAAGCAGCTTTTGGCAGCTTGACAATGTAATTTTTCAGTCATCATTGCTCTCTCTGAATTTTATATCTGAAGCTCTATCCTGTTCTGAATATAATGAAAAAGTTATTCTCCTTCAATGGCACACAGTCTTACACTTAAATTTTTATCCCTTCAGCATCTTCCTTAAGTGAAAGATACAAGTGTAAACGTTAACAGCACCTGAAAGTAATAATGATGATCTTTTCGCAATCAAACATTGGCATGAGACTCTGCTCTTGATTTTTCTCAGGCCATGCACTCTCACTAGTCACAGCTGGCCCAAATGCCTGAAACCACAGCTTGTCAAAGTTCACAGTCAATCCATGGACAAGAGGAAGAAACTGCAGAAAACTTGCCAGATAGCCTAAGATAATAAAGAACCTGAGAAAATTTCAATCTGCTCTGGGATACTCCAAAAGTAGAAAAATAAGTGAGATTTGCTGAATAAACAATTCATGGCAAAATTATTCACTGAGATTAGAAGCCAAAAAAAAAGGAAGGAGAAGGATTCAGAATGTTTTATGGTAATAGAAGGTATCATAGAATTGGCAGAGGAGGAATGTACTTCCTAGGAGAGATGACAAAGAGGATCTATCTCCTTATTGGTATTTTTGAGAAGCTCAACAAGAGGTAAGACTCCAGAAGAAAAATAGGAGTCATTTTTATCCACAGCCTATAGATCCCGGGGCCCCAGAGCTGAGCTGTCACATCTTATTTTTATATCCTACTCCCAGTGTGTGAGTGTTTTACCAAGATGTTTTCTTTTCTCTCATTTCATGTTTTCAGCAATTCCTATTGTTTTGTAGCCTCCAAATGGGCTCCAGGAACCCAAGGACAGCAAGAAAAGCTGAACTATGGGAAACATTGTACTCGGAAAAAGGGCAGAGCAGGGGTGACAGACCCCAAGGTCTTCTGGAAATGCGGCGCCTAACAATCCCTGATGCAAGAGCTGTATTTCACAGTGAGTTCAAAAAAGTGTTTATAACCCCCAGGTACTGAGTGGCTGTGGTTTCACATGCCTGTAATAAACAGGAGCTAGTGTTAGCCTAGAGTGAACAGAAAAAAGCAATGTTTTGTAATTTTTTTTCTTTTGCTTGGAGGCTGCTAAACATACTGAGTGTTGAGGGTCTCCACTGCTATCTGCTTATTCTCTGGCCATAAAGAAAGAGCAAAGCCAGAAAACACGTGAGAAATTGTGTGACTTACTGCAAAGGTTAGCCTGAAAAGAGATGATCTACCTCAAACTCATTTTGGGGTAGCCTAGATAGTTTAAAAGGGAGACACCTGTGAGTTGGCACAAATTGGGGTATCCTAGAAAAGCATTTGAAGTTTCCACATGACTGATATATGATTATGGCTGTTTGAGATGGTGTGCTTTAAAAATATCAGATAGCAAAAAAAAAGGATGGTTGGTGTAATCTATCCTAATCATACTTCATATTTGAAGTTATTTCTAAAACTCTATAGAAATTACCAGAAAACAAAACTAAACTGAACTAAAAAGGTTGTTTCCTGGTAATTAAAACATCCTGATTTGAGACTAAATATAGCCCTTCCTCTAAATTTGGTAATTTTTTTCTAGATCAGGCTCTCTACACATGTAAATAGAACAATCTAATCGCTCACATTTATTCAAATCCATGATTTGCATTTACTTATGTTAGAAAATAGTGAATAGCTTTGCTTATTTATGTGATAATTATTTTCTTTTACTTTGATTTGTGTCAAGCTATTTTTGGATAAGAATTGGAATTCAATTAAGATGCAGAAAGACAGCATTTGAATTCTACTTTTTATTTGATAATGGAGCAATCCAGTAGTTGGGCAGGACATAGAAGCTGATAAAAATGATTTAGCAAGGAAAGGAAATAGTATCTGTAGGTGTGAATTTGTTTCACTTTGGTTCATATGTCTCACAAGGTTTTAGAGCTAATAGATCTCATCCTTTTAAGCCTCACTTATAGTGAGACCAAAGAAGAACATCTAGTCTCCCTTAGTTTTCCAACTTGCTATGAACTTTGTAGTACTGAAGAGGGCAGTAGTTGTTGAATCAAAATAATAAACAAATAATAAATAAATTAAAGAAAACCTCCAAGAATTTCCAGAAAAAGGCTGAAAATTGTAGGGAAAGGAATTCTTAGACTTCAGCACACTTTTTCTAGTCTTTTCTCACCTTGTTGGTGTGAGATTAGGCCTCTTAATACACTGTGTCAAAATTTCCCATTGATTTCTCAAACACCTTCATTTTCTAAAAGGAAGGTTCATTTAATTTAAAAGCTATAAACACAATTTAAAAAAACCAAACCAGCTGTGATTGCACCCCTAGCAGTCCTCCCATTGCTCCTACTCATCTCACACCTAAACAGAAGTTTCTGCAAGAGGCTCCTCCCAGATTAGGACTCATTCTGCAATCAGCAAATGCAAGTTTTTGTTGTCTGTTCCTCAAAAAATTAGCACCACCTCTGCAGATATTTCACTGCCACCCCTGAGCTTCTCAGGATGTCATTAATCCACCTGCTCCTACTGATTGTCCCTGCTGGCAACCTTTTCTGTTTCATGTTCAGCTGGCGCCCAGGACTTCCTCCACCTGGCTGTGCTGCCACAATAGGTCACAAAAGGACCACAAGCACAAAATCTCCCCGGTCATTCAAGCAGTTGAATTCAAGCAGTTGCCTAGTAGCTTTCTTATAGGTAAGGGGCTGCAGCACTGTCTTGGAGAGTCAGAAAAGGATGTGGCTGCAGACCAATCCCTCTCACATCTCCCAAGCAACCACTGAAACAGATGAACAGTCTTTTCAAAATGGCCTCATGATAAAGTGATTCGGCAAAATGCGAATATAATTTCCTGTTGACTGTTAAGGCTCCATAAATGATCTTGAGTCACTGAGCACAGTGGATCTGTGTTCTGCAATAAACAGCTAGTATGAAATAACCTCCTTCTTTATTGCAACACAAACCAAGATCACAGATTTCTTGTCCAGCCTGTGTGCACTAAATCAGGAGCTGCTACAGAGACAGGCCTTTGTTTCTCAGCTTGACATCCAAAATTTTCCAAGTTTTTAGGGTTAGCATCTTTAAAATTTTTCTATGCACTAATGATTTCTATAGCTTTTATGGTAGTGGTTTATCCTGAAATTTGAGTCTTACAAGAAACCCCTTGACACCAGGAGCTGGGACTTTATGGCAGATGCTGTGTGACAATAATATTATAACCCAGAAAACCCAACACATATCTCATATGACAAAGGTAATTCCCAATTGATTCAGTTTTATTAGGAGCCTTTGAATTACACAAATTGTCTTCTTTAACATGTTGAAGTGCAGCACTGTAGAGTCTTGCATGCTGTATCCTATAGACCCTGTCTGCTAGGGGTCAGTCTGAAATACAGCCTCTCCTTGCTGCACTAATTTCTCCCTTTTATTGATTTACCTGTAAAACATGAATTGTAGCACTTGAATAGTTCCCTGTACCCTCCATTCTTCTACAGTTTCTCCCTGAGACTGCAGGCCTACAAAGCCCATGAATGTTGTGTGCCCATGGTGTCAATATATTATTATCTACTTATTTTTGCCCCAGCTGTGTTTTTCCTGACAACATGCATTCTCCTGAGCTGTTCTTAAAAGTTGGCTTCATTTTCAAGTTGGAAATACTTGGTATTGTTACAAAAAGATATTATTTAACTATAACTCAAGCACTGGATTTGTCCCAGAGTCTCTTAAATTTGCCAGAGATCTGTGTTTTTGGGGTGATCAGTGGAGTGAGAGTATGACAGTGGCACTGGGGTCATATGCAATCCTACCCTGCTCCTCCCAAGAGATTTATATCTCTCCTCTCAGATAGCACTAGCAGATGTCTGTGTGGTTTAGGCAGATACTTTTCTAGCTAGTCTTTATCTTTCCCTGAATTTTGCTATCATTCTGGTACTCAGCACCTTTCTTACCCAGCTGGAAATGTTGGCTATTTTTTTTTTCAGGAAACCTCTCTAGTGCTTATGGGTCTAAAGGAAAACCCAAACCTGATCCAGCTGAAGGATGTTCCTGGAATCTCCCTCAGGGATACACATGTCCTTTTCTGTCTAGGGATATTTTGGCTCAGAGGGCCAAAAGAAGCAACAAAGTTGGAACTTAAGGTAATGGAACAAATCCATTCTGGATGCAAATCTGTGATTTCCTGGCTCTCATCATTTAGGCTGCTGTGGATCAAGCAGACCTCTCAGTCTTAAAAGAAACTTTCATTCTCTCTTCTCCCTGTATGCCTTTATTTGTTTGTTTGTTTGTTTTCTTCCCCCTCTTTGTTTTTTACTTTGGCTCCATTTGTTTAAAACAAGCAGAAGTAATCTTGTTCTTCCTCTGCACACCAGTAGGGCTGGGACTGCTTTTTTTCTCCCCTTACGGTGCTGCTGTAGCAGAGGATGGTGGCCAAACACCACAAGAGCGCAGAAAAGAACAATGGGGTGAGGGAGAAGGGCATCTGACCACACCTGTAACCCTATATGTACATGAGCAGCTTCACATGCAATCAGGGCAGAGATAGTAAAAGCTTTCCAGGAACAACCTGCTTCAAAAATGTGCTCTGGCAAGAGTACAGGAGTAGGGGTGAGGGAGAACACAGAGCAGATCTTACATTGCTCCTTGCCATCCTGTTTTGTTGTCTCTTGGCATTCCCCCCATGTCTTCTGACACCTCCTCAAAGACAGTCCCTGGGGCAGGGCCACACCACAGAGCTCTTAACAAAGGGAAAAAGCCCATGATGGAGGCTGAAGTGAAGAGGCACAATTGCTTCCCATTTCCCAGTACAGTATGTTACAAGGGGCCCATTGCAAAGCTTGGCCGCCTGACAGTTTCATTTGCAAGAGCATTGGCCCCTTTCCAAGCAATTCTTTCAGGTCTCATTGTTTGGTAGGAAACAAACAAGGGGAACAGCACTGGGTGGGCACACCAGAAGAGGGTCTAAATATAGCAGGGCAGCATTAGGGAGCCAGACTTCTTAGCCAAAGCTTACTCTAAAGATGACAAACCCGCTCTGCTAATCTTCAGAAAAGATAGCAGTTCTGCTGTAGGCACCCCAGTTACACAGGAGCGGGCTTTCTAGATGTCCCAGTCCTCTTGGCCAGCTACAACGATGCTAAACTAGCCATAAAAGTTGAAAGCAGCTTGTTAAGCTGAGCAAGTAATTGCAAAACACAACGAGAATATAACTGGTTCTAGCCTGAAGTCTTCTGAGTAATTTCTGCTACAATTTACACCCAGTATAACTTCAGCATGAGTCAGGAAATAATCTGAATGACAGATTTAGGCAATGAGGTGTCAGAATGAAGACAAGCCAAGCCCTTTTGACCTGTGATGGAAAGAAGATAAATTTGTGCCACCTTTGCCTGGAGGTGTTGAGACTCGGTAGGATTCAAACTAAATAATTTTGCTGACAGCACTGCAGAGCTGGTGACATTTCTGAAAGCAAAGGAAAAGAGAAAACAAGTGTACTTAAGAACTTTAAAAACATCCTCTCTAACTTGGCATATTGCCACAAAAAACACATCCCACTAGAACAGCCAGGGCACAGGTAAGGAAATGTTAAAGGAGAAACGTGGCTTTTCCTCAGGGAGTATATGGAGAGCTTTAATTTTACACATCCTGGGTGAGGGGACACTCAAATCTCAGGCAGAAGGAATCTCCCCACACAGCTGATTTTCCCGCTCAGTACCTTCAGCATTTGAGAGCACAGTAGAAAAGCAAGTTGTTTTTCCACCTAACCTAGGAGCATGCCTGACCATGAAGAGAGATGTGATGTGAGGCAGGAAGAAAAAACATGAAGGAAGAGGGAATTTGATCAGCCTTGCAGAGTAGACAATAGCAGATCATTTGTGCAGACCCACCAGAGCATTTCCTACAGAGATTTAGCTCAGAGAGCAGAAATAAGAAACAACAAATGTGCCAGAGCCTGCCACATGCAAGAACACCTGGCTTTGCCTGATGCAGCTGCCAGCACTCTCTACCCCTCACAGCTGCCAGCTCTCGTTAGAGGTGTTTGCAAAGAGGACGTGTGGTTTTTGCAAACTTGTATTTCCTCTCTTCCTCCTTCCTGCCATCAAATCATTCTTTGCCCTGTTAGAGACAGAGAGAAGGTGTGAAGCAGCAGACTGTCCTAGCTGAAGACCACCATCATAGCTGGTGATTCTTCATAGGAACTCATCCTTGTGCTGGATGTTCAGGCACAATAAAAGGAATCTTAGTTGAAAGCTTGAGCTAAAACAAGATATACGTCTCTCTTACAAAAGATGATTCATGCAAGTGATCAAGAGAAGACCTCAGAATAAAAGATGTCAGGTCTTAAGTGACTTTTAAAAATGGCATGTAACAGGCTAGCTTTTATCCCTTAAATAGTCACTGTCCCCTGAGCTATTTATTGGGGTTTTTATTTCCAACAACAACAACAGCAAAATATTATTATGAAACAGCCCTTATCTTCTAGAGAAAGTGACCAAAATGGATAACTGCTGGAGTGAACTCCTAAACTCAATTCTTTTCTCCCTTCCAGCTCAGTCCTTATAATAGAGATTAATTCTCAGCCCTCAGCCTTGAATCACCATTGAAATAATAGAAAGCTGCTGTTTTTATGCAGTCAGGTTAACCTACAACTTCCTTCTCCCATGGCAACATGTTTAGCAGAATGGATGATAAGAAAGGTATATCTGAAAGTGGAAATTCAGGTAGTGAAGTGGGTGCTGGTTTCAGTGTCCTCTGCATGGTGGTGAGCTGGCCTAATCAGAAATTGTACATGTGGGGGTTTTTACAGAGTTCTACCAATGCTGTTGTTTGGCAGAATTGAGGACAGGAGAGACTAAANTTAATTATTATAGGCCTCTGGTTCAAAAGAATTTCCATTACTGTTAGAACAGTGTTTTTATGCTAAAGGACTGGGGAAACTGCAACAAAACCAGTGGGTTGCAAATGTGGAGGAAGAGATTGATATCTGACACTTGCCTTCTGTTTCTAAGTGTGGTAGTAAAGTTGTTGCCACATAGTGACAAAGCAAGGCATGTCTCAAGGGATAGATAGATAGATAGATAGATAGATAGATAGATAGATAGATAGATAGACAGATAGATAGATAGATAGATAGATCGATCTCCTCAGGATTTTCTTCCCCAACTGAGTTTTCTCAGCTCCTAGAGACCCTGTTTGCGCTTGAAAATTCTGATTATCACTTGTATTTCACAGACTGTTAAGGCATGAGAAGAAATGGCCTTATGGTTAAAACATTGCCCATGTTCACAGGTGTAACTGATTGGGCTTTTTGCTGTTCTATAGAGACACAATGTAATTTTAAGCAAGTTTTTTGATTTCTGTAGGCCTCTTTGGTTAGCTGATCAGCTGGGAAAAAGCAGCCAAAAACATTTCCTGGTCTGGTGGGAATCCTTATAGTTGATATTTGCAGTGAGGCAATGGGTTGAAGGAATCACCTCTGTGACACACTACCTTGCTTGTACTCAGCATGAAGTTGCCAGCTATCTCTTCAAAGTTATTCAAAAATTTGCTGGCAGGATGCTCTCAAAAAGGCCTGTGTGACTTTGGAATGTCGTAGTCATGGAAGGTTTGTGGTCTTCCTGCCTCACCAAATGGATCACCCCGCTGGTAAGATGCTAGGAGGAGGTTCAGACCATGCCTTTGAGATGAAAGAAGCTTTTGCTAGCTGTGTAGCTTGTCTGATAGATTTTTTTCTCTGAATGTTTGTTTTACAATATTATCATATATTACTGAGCTATCAATAGAATTTTACACAGGGAGACACAAAGCCTTTCTATAATGGTCTTTATGTTGTTTAAATAGCAAACAGTTTGAGTCCTCAGACAAGGATTAGAGATCCACTGTGCTAGATGCTGGACAAACACAGAATCAGGCAAATGTCATGGCTCAAAAAAGTTTATGCTCTGAGTAAGGGAATGGAGATTATGTTCCTCATCCTGTTTGCTGTATCCAAGACATCTCTGAAAGGACTGCGTACAGCGAGAGAAGGTAATCAGGCCAAAAACATAGTTGCATGTTTTGTAGTTTTGCTCTGTACAGTCAGTACTGAATATCATGTTATATTGGGGTACTTAGAATCATTTAGGTTGGAAAAGACCTTTAAGATCATTGAGTCCAACTGTTAACCCAGCAATGCCAAGCCCACCAGTAAACCTCATGCCCCTGGTTATGTTGTCATGTCACGGGCAGCCAGCAGCAAGGAGACTCAGCAGCATGTGTGGGGTGCTTCCTTCCTTTGTACCCAAGGTGCTGGGATCTGCAAAGATGCTGTCAAGGCAGTTGCACAGGGCAGAGAGACACACAGAACAAGGTGTGTCAGAGTGTAGCTCAAGAGGGTGGAAGGTGAAAAGGGAGGTGAGAGCTGAGGAGACAGGGCTTGTGCAGCTGAGAATGGGTGAAATTAGGAACCAAGAGTGGTAGGTGCCTTGTGACAAGGATCAACCCCATGGTCTGTGGTCCAAAATGTACTCAGAGAAACAAAAGACTCCATGCCAGCCTTTGGCTTCACAATACACTCCAGCTTTGGCCATAGAGATGGGAGTAGACAGGAAACTGCTCTGGAGAGGGGCAGGAGAGGAAAGAGAGTATGCTGAGGGGTGGGGAGGGAGGGTGAACTGGTGTGTCAAACAATGAACCGTCTGTGTCAGGAAAACAGACGTACTCAGCAGGGCTATTTTTAGGGGTTCAGATCTCCCCCTCTCTGAGTCTGCCTCCCCGCCTCTCCTGTGCTAAGTGGCGCCTGGCAGATTGGTGGAGATTTAAAGGCCACAGATAGGAAAGAGCTCAAACACAATGAAGGAAATGCAGCAGGGAGGGGAGAGATGGGTGCCCAGAAATAGCTTGTGCGATGCCTCAGCCATGGCCCCCAGCTCTTGGTGGAAGGAGAAGAAATACTTAGACCTAATGGCCAAAGCTTGTTCCCCAGGCTCTTGGGTTCTTCTGGTGTCACTGATATTTTGTCTGTGAGAACAGAGAGAGCTGTAAAGAGCTGTAGAGTCATTATCCGGGCTGCGTTCATTCACACAGAAGGCTGGCTTACCACATCCGTTCTCAAGCTGAAGGGCGGGTGAGGCGTTGCCGATCAGCAGCGAAGCGAGGTGGGAAGGTGCCCCACCTTCCTGCGTGAACCTGCGGCCCTCGCTGTCAGGGAGGCCTTTGTAACTAACTTAAAATCCTGACCTATAGTTACAGGTTCAAAGGGAAGGAATTTAAGTCATTGTCAGGGGTCATGGCTTCCAGACTTGGGCTGCGGCACTGCGGGGCCACTGACCATCACACTCTGCATATGTTGGCAGAGATGAGGAAGGAGTCTCTATGGAGAGATGTCTGCTATGAGAACCCTGGCTTGGCTTGGTGTTGCTCCTATTCTGCACTCACTTTTTTCTTTTTTCTATTTTTTTTTTTTTTAGGAGGGAGAGAATTTCCTCCTTCTTTTCCAGCTGTTTCAACCTTGAATTCCATTTTGCTTTCCATACTTCTTGCCTGAGAATTTTCCTCTCCAGGTTTGCTTGATCTTGTCTGTGAAAGCTTTTTCAGGAGGGACACTGGCTTAGTCCTTAGCCCTACTCATTTAAAGTAGTTCAGAGACCTGCCCTGCCTCCTGGGTTGTGCAAATCCAGACTTTGTATTTTTTCCTCTCTGGAGAACATCGCCCCTTTCCCTCAGAAAAATCCCTTGGCTCAGCACTGATTTCAGGTTTCGATATGAAGTGCTTTATTTGTAAAGCCTCCCTTGTTTGGCTCCCGCTCACCTCGCATGACCTTCTTCTCCTCCTCCTCCTTCTTCCTCTCCTCCTCTTGGCCACAGGCTCTCTGGGCAATCCTGTAGTGACCTCCTCTTGCAGAATCTTATCCTGCCATGTGAAGAGCCACCCCTTTAGCCCAGCCTGCCTGGCAAAAGCTCTCCTGAAGCTCCTCATGTCTTCTTTTTCTCGCTGCAGCCTCTTTCACCTTGCTTGCTGTGCCATTTCCTTTCTCCAGCTCTCTTCCCTCCCTGGGAACAAGGAGCTGGGTAGCAGCACAAGGCAGCAGGGCAGCAAACCTATAGCATCTGAAAGAGCTTCTGTGACTAAAGTGGGAATATTCCCTGTTTTGTTTCTGGCTTCTCTTCCCTGTACTTGTGCTTCAAACACTGTTTTTTCTTGGGGGTGGCAGTTTCTCTGCTTTCCCTACTACAATACCATGGTGGTGATGGCTGCTGGTGGATCCTGCAGCCTGGTGCTGGACACTCAGGGTTCAGAGTCCTGGCTGGGATCAGGGCAGCAGATCACAGACCCCAGATAACCAAAATGAGATAGCAGCACTTAATTTCTGCAGTGTTCATCAGCCAGCAGGACCCACCACCCTGGCTTCCAAAGATGGCACCAAGAAATCTTGCTTCTAGCTGAAAATGCCTACTGTCCTTTAAAAAACACCACAGAGTGAGGGTGACGTGCTGACCCAGCAGTGCTGCTGAGTGCTCATGCTCTGGGACTGTGAGCCTTGGAGCAGGGCTGTGCAAGGGAGGGGACGGAGCTCATGGCGCACAAGGCTCTCCCCTGCCCTGGGGCCAGAACTCCCTTGCTGGTGACATGAGGAAGCTTTACTCATGCAGGGGGTGATATCATTTATATATTTATTTATCTAATTAATTAATTATTTAAAATGAAGACATCCTCTTTTGAAGACATTATGTTTGGATAAACTTGCAAGAGAGGAGTGGAGAAACCATATCTAAGATGAGGGAGGGCAATGGAGATGGGGCAGGAGTGTGATGTAGAGGGTCACCAGATGAAAGTACAGGTTGTCACAGACCCCGTTAGGGATGCAACCTCCATCTGATGTAGTGCAGTGGAGGAGACCAGCACAGTGCGATTAGACATCTTGTTTAGCTCAGGGAGGCAGGGAGGGTCTGCAGCGGGGCTTCAGGACTTTAAAGAAGATGGTGTGGTTACTCACCATGGTGAACCTGTTCTCTCACCGCTGCTCTGGCGTGGGGACTCAGCTGTGTGGGAAAGGACTGGTGAGTGCAGCAGGACATTCCTCCTCCCTAAAGGGGCTAGGAAAGGGCTATATCTTCCTACAGAAAGCAGACAGCCACCCAGACAGTGGGAGGATGGCCTGGCAAGGCCAGATCCAGGTCTGAGCGTCTTGTTGTCTGTGCAGGCTGTGTGAAGTGTGGCCCTTGGCAGGCAGGCAGGATGTGCCGTGGCACGCGATGGCTTTGGTGGCACGCCGGTGCAGGGAGGGATCCTGTGCTCTGACTCAACATCAAGGTGCTGTGAGAAGCCCAGAATAAATTCAAAGAAGTTCTAAGTGTTTCATGATGACTGAAGGTTCCTGAGAACAACAACTGGTCTGGTGGCGAGAGCTCAGTTTTCCTCCTTAGCCTACGAGTGGGAGCAGAAGGCAGGGAGGTGACAGGCCAGACATCTCTATGACACATTCTACAAATAATTTTCCCCTCAACCCATCAGGCATCAAGCTCTAAAATGGGGATAATTATGATAATTGCAGTGATAAACTGCATAATTGGAATTATAATTGTGCGAGGTCCCTCACTATGTCCCTTGGTGTTTTTTCTTATGTGTGAAGTGGTAATATCCAATGCTTCTAAAGGAAAAAAAAGTTGCCGTACCAACAGAACCTGAAGTGATTTTGGCAATGGTCAGATCTCAGACAGAGGCTTGATTTCTCTGAAAAATTACTCTCAAGTGAGTGAGGTGGTGAGTTTGCAGAGGGGTTCCTCTGCCCCATGAGAGTGCAGAGCTGATGCTTGTGAAAGGAGGTGGGTTAAGGGTGTCTTTTGCCCCATTTCCTGGCCAGTATTCCTCAAAACCAAAGCTACTTTCCTTGTATTTGGCCTGATTTTTGGTGAAAAGCTGCAATATCCTGTTTTTCATTTGTTTGTTCAGTTTTGAACCCAGACCCATACAGCTACATTTGGCAGCTACAGAGGGGTCAGTGAAGTCTTAGGAGAGTTAATTTTGCCTTCCTGTATATGCTGGTGAGCATAGACAGTCCTGTAAAGAAATCTGAATTTCTGGGATTAAAAAAAATCCAAGTGAAGTAAGTGCAAGGAACTGCTCTTGTGAGCTGACTTATGTGCGTACTGAAAACTGGACCAGAAAAGCATTTGTGGGGTGACGAGGGCGATGACACAGACAAGACTCAGGGCCTGAAGGCAGACCTGTCCCATTTCTCTTCTTGCTGTACTGAGTCATTTCAGCTCCTTATCTAAACCCCTTTGTTGGTCAGGGGGAGCTTTTTTGGGAGCCGACTCAAAAGTATGTGAACTTAGATGCCCCTACAGCATCTGTTTCTGCTTGCCCGGGAGGAGGGAGCTGAAGGTTTCCCTCCTTTCCCCCCTCTTTAATTTCCCAACTCTCTGTCCCCTTCTTGGACTTCAGCAGTTCCAGCCTGCACCTCTGTAGAGGAAGGCAGATCCTGCAGTGACAGAGTCATGTTGGAGGGCAAGTAGGCGCCTGGCAGCGAAGGACTCGGCGAGCAGAGGCAGAGATTTACTGGAGAGGCTCCTGGTCTCCCTGTTCCTCGTCGGAGCCTGCCTGGCCTTTGCCGAGCTGCGGGCTGGCAGAGCAGGAAGCGCCTGCCCGCGCCAGAGGCTGCGTCGCCCCGTAGTGATTTCCTCCCATGCAGTCCGTTATCTGCCGACTGCCAGCACAAATTTTCCCTCTTCCTTCCCCGATCCCCATCCCTGTTCTCCAGCTCCTCTCCCCGCCTTCCCTCAGCCTCTCGCTCACACACACACACAACACACACAACGCACACACACGTTACTGCCAAATACCGTCCTCCGCCCCCCTCCCCAGCTAACTTCCTTTCAGCATTTTTTTGAGCTGGATAATCCTAGGATTTGTAAAACGGGGGAAAGGAGAGAGCGACTGAGCGGGAGTCAGGACAGGAAGCTGGTTTCTCATTCCTCCAACTGTCCAAAGCAGGAGGAGGGGAAGGGGGGGAGCCAAAGAGGAGCCTTGTGCAGACAGACTCTTCCCCAGTCCCTTTTCATTAGTCCGTTTGAACTTCCAGTCTCCTCCGAAAGCCAAGAGGAGGACGACCAGGCTGGGACGCGTTCTGCGGGAAGTGGCGACAGCTCGACTGACGAAACCCAGAAGGTGGCTGTGGAGAGTCCCGGGATTGCGCTGAGGGAAAAGACGTCCCCCCACCGTCTACTGCCCCCAACTTGCCAGCTCTGATGCGGGCACCCATCCACCATCCACTTGCCTCTGATGAGAACCCTTCTGGGCTCAGGCTATGATCACTGCTGCTGCGGGCTGTGGAGCCTCCTCTCGCCCTGACCTTCTTCTGCCCCAGGAGCAGCCCAACATCTGGTGGGGATTAATGTTTACTTCTCTGCCTGGACGCTGTACGGGACCCCCGATGTTGCTCCCTGGGAGCGGGACACGGGCGGTGGTCTGAGGAGAAGAGCAAGAATTTTGTCGCCCAGCGTGAGGCCGGGGGGAGGGGGGCAAGGCAGGAGGGGGGTGAACCTCTTTTGGGACTAACCTCATGAAGAACAAGGGAGCCAAACAGAAACTCAAGAGGAAGGGAGCAGCGAGCGCGTTCGGCTGCGACCTGACGGAGTATCTCGAGAGCTCTGGGCAGGATGGTAAATGCTTCTTTATTCTCACTCCGGGTGCAGAAAAGCCAAACGCGTGTCTCCCTTTTCTTAGTGGTAGTACTGCAAACCAGACCATTCCAAAAGCTAAGAGTTAGACAACCTGGAGCTGGTTTATCCCCGGGAAGTGGAGTACCTGCCCCGTTACTCACAATGAATGAACGATCAGAAGATTGCTTTGGTGATGCATCTGCATGACCCTTGCATGAGTAGCGCTGTGTGTGTGGAAAGAACTGGGCTGGGACTCTCGGGCTGCCGAGTGTGTACAAAGACAGCCCGACATGGGTTGGGATGCCCTCTCCCATTTGCCTGACTGTGGAAGGGAGTAACAGGCTTTTAGGGAGTCAGGTTTGGAAATACGAATTGTGCTTAGTGTTGCCTTCTCCAGAATTTCAAAATCCACCTTAAGTCCATGAGACTAGAATTTTGGAGGACTCTAGGGAGGAACTGGACTCCAGTACAGTCCCCATGTTGTCCTTGGACTGCTGGATGGAGACGGGACAGAGGCTGGGTTATGGGGTGGAGTACAGTGTGTGGTATTGGAGGCATCTGAGCTAACGTGTTCACCACCCTGCCTGTTGGCTTTCACTCCTTCCCTTAACCTCCACGCTCCCAGGTATCAAATGAGAACACAGAAGCTCAGACAAGAGGTAACTCCAATAAGAGAGTCCTGAGTTTGAAATGGTCAGTCCTTGATAAGGGAAGGAGCAGAACCTTTTTACTTGAGGTGGGTTGGATGACATGAGAACTGGTTGTGAGTTTGGCCAGCAGAAGGACCCGCAGTCTAGCAAGAGGAAAAAATAAATACATGCCTGTTACCATCCCTGATGTTAGCATTGTGATCCAGGTTTAGCATTATGTTCCAATTTGAATTAATCAATTTTACCATTGTCAGATTATTTCGGGGAAAAAAAAAAACAACAAAAAACTTCTAGCAGCAATGTCAGCTTTGTATAGGGAGAGCTGTACAATCAGGTCTTTCATTTGCTGATGAGCATGGCTGATGAAGTGCAGTGTGTAACCGCACTGGCAGGGGGATGGACTACGTAACAGGAGTGCTTTCCACTGCACAGTAAAGAGAGCAGTAAATATATCACTAACATAAAATATTATGTATGTGCATTTATTCAGGTATGGGGGAAAACCAGCCATCCAATTGCATTGTGGGTTGTCTGTAACAGGTACCGGACATTTAAAGTTATATAGCTCTTAACATCAACTGAATTGAAATTCCAAAAAAAAAAAACAGGCTTAATGAGTGGATGTCCCTTTGCCAGTGTGAGGTGCAGACAGATAAATTCCATCCAGTGCTGCCATGAGCCACTCTGGTGGAGGAACTATTTACAGCTGTTTACAGGAGCACTGGAAAACACAGGGAAGGCGGGCACAGAGAGTATATTCACTTGAAGCAGCAAGGGGAATTTTAAAGGCAAAACCACAGTTACTGCAGTTGAAAATAGATCAGATGAGCAAAACCTATTACCTAAAATCCCATAGTTTTTTTTTTTTTTTAAATAGTCTTTTGAGAACAAGAAGAAAGAACATTTTCTCAAACCTGATTTTGTGGCATGGTTCACTGTTCCAATGTACTTACCTCTCCATGCTGAGAAGCAGTGGGGGAGAATAGGAAGTTCCTTTCCTTACGCAGTACTGCTGTTTGTTCATTGCCCAGTGCTGTGGGATCCAGAAATGAAAGATTCAATTGTAATAGGTTTATTGGTAAGGGTGTAAGTATATTGGAAGTTCAATTTATCAGAACAAGGGGGAAAGAAATTAAAGTAGTAGAGATATTAATTTTGTTGCTAGTAGGATTCTCAGGATGAATAGGAATGACCAAGAATGCTGAAGTGATGTCTTAGGGAAAAAATGAATGTTGAGATGTCACCAGGACATCACAAACTTGCAACCAAATTAGAAGAGCATTTGGGATATGAGAGACAGTTGATTTGGAGAGAGTTGAATTGTCCTGCTAAGAATTATTTCCAGTGACAAGTCAGTGCTCCTGTAAGCAGCATGTTTGATAGGGACATAAAGCTGTAACTTTCTCTCTGCTTTACTTCGTGCTGTGCGTTTAACTGCTGGGATGCAGGCTCAGGTTGTTCCCTATGAAGAAGCAACGAAATTCTAAGACTGTTCCTGGTATCTGAGAGTGATGAGGAGCAGGAGAGCACTTTGGCTGCTGTCCAGCAAACATTTTGTTGTGGACCTTTCTGAAAGCTGGTTTTAAAATGCACCCAGAAGGGTTAACTGGAAAAGAAGATGCTGTGGGGCCGGCAGGAAGTGAGTCATATTGGTTGTGCTTTTGGTGCTCAGGTTTGCTTTACGCCATCCTGCAGTGCCGTTGTGTGTGACCGAGCTGCGCAGGCAAGGAGAGGCTGCTACCTGCTTTGCTGGTGCTGGCCAAGGGAGCACAGGGGATGGCCAAGGCTAGTGAAGATGATTCAGTTTGGAATTTCCCCCTCTGGGTTCATACATGACCTTTGCAGTTAGAGGGTGCAGCATGACTTGTAAGATGCTTTGTGGAGGAGAGGCACAACTTGAGTCCCTACATGCTTGTGGTTGTTGATGAGCAGCTTGCGCTTTCTGTAAGGACCTTAGTCCCTGTGTTGTTGCCAAATTCCAGTGGAGAGAATTATATTTGCTAAAGGTATCAGCATTTCCTCTCTTCCCGTTTAACTCTTTAATAACTTGCTATGGTCCGCTTCAGAGACAGCCAAAGATTCTGCTGTCTCCCTTACCAGATCCATGTACCTAAGCCTCTGTTACAAGGAACTTAATGATAATACAATAAAAGCTGTAGCAGAACTACAAAGTATTTAAAAACTATCAAATAAGAAGACTTTAGCAAGTACAGTGAAGCAGCTCAGGAGCCAAAAAAGTGATACAAAGCCTTTAGCCCTAAGTTGATTTTTCAAATCTGACACAGGTCAGTGGTGATGGGCAGATGTGGATGTCTGGTGGCTGGTTAGGAACTCAGATGTGTTGAATTTACTGTGTTTCAAGTCAATTCCTGTCAGTACCGCATTTGACCCTACTTGGCCTTTTCCTGCTGGCAGTCTACACAGACACTGGTCACACTCCTTATGGGGGCAGACTGCTATCAGTGCACACAAGCATTTAAAATCATGACTCAGACCACAAAAACCATGACATAAAATCAATGCTGGGTTCTTTGTCTTTTTTTTCTGTTTCCCAAAACTTCAGTGGGCATCTGGGTTATGTTTTCAAGTCTTTCTTTGGTAAGAGGGCTAGAAACTTGGGAAAAAAGAAACTTCTCTTCCTCCTCACCATAATTATCAAACAATGGCTTCAATAGCCGTGTGTATGAGGACAAGCTCACATCAAACATAGAAGAATGCTGGCTGGCAATACCAATGAGAAAAAGTTGTCTAATTTTACATAGTCCCTCCTGTGTCACTACCACCACTGAATCCACACTTGAAGTCAAGTGATCTTTTGGAGTATAAAAGCTTCACTAGAAAGCAGTGTCCATGCCCAGACTTTAGGCATGGATAGGTGCTCATGCAGAAGGAAGTGAGTACTAATGCCCTCTACTAAAACATTTTACTGTGCCAAACTTTATTGGAATGTATGAGTGCAATAGTCTTGAAGGATTAACATTAGAGTCATGTTTTGGCCTCTTGATAACCAGCTTGGTTTCCAAAGGAGAAAAATGCATTGTGCCTCTGCTGAAGTCAGTGGGAGCTGCACATCAGGCTCTCAGTTCCTGTAATAACAGCAGTATAATTTTCTGGTGATGAATGGGCCAGCAGAGTAGACAAGACACAAGTTTGTGCACCATCTTTAGCTGGAGCAGGACACTCTGAACTGCTTAAGAAAACAGTCACAAAGAACAGTCTTGCTTCTAGTTATATCACAGCAATGTTGTAAGAGGAGGCTGTTGGAAGAGTCAAAGATGTTAGAGTGAGAGGAACAAAATCAAAGGGAGTTTAATATTCCCAGTGCTTCTAACTGTGGGAGATTCAAGCTGGGATTTCAGGTATACAGCCAGATACAACTTCCACTTTTTAAAATGGAAATGCATCCAGCATCTACAAGAATGGGATTGTGATCATAAAAAACAATCCAGTCTTTTGCATAGGAACCGCTACCCATCCAGGCCTACATTTGCTTCATATGCTTAGAGCCAGGAAGGACTTGGAGAAAGGCTGTATTGTTTCATTCATTTTTTCTTTATATGCTGGTGTCTAGATTATGGGCTAGGAGGTGCTACCAGGTCTTCATATAGCCAAATCTCAGTCTTCATGCCTTGTTCTTGTGGTACAGGTCAGCTCTGTGTGTCTGAGATTCCCTTATTTGCTGGAAAGTTAATTCTGCTGTTGCTGTACCCCTCTGTGGTTTCTTCCACATCTGTTTCCTGCCTGATGTTGTCTGGTTAGGATGCAATGAGCTCAGCTTTTCCCCTCAACCCCCTCCCACAGCTCCCTACAGCTCCCTCAATGGCTCTCATCCTGAGCCTGCTGCACCCAAACCACTTTCTATCTCTTCATCTAATGCAGCTTATTGGCTTTGTTTGTAACTTGCTTTAGAAAAAGGGCCACTTTGAGAAGTTTTGGAGCCACCAACTCTCTTGTTCTCCCCACTTGAAGCTCCTTCTTGCTATGGCAGAGAGAGCAAGGCCAGCCAGAAGCACTCCCTGAGGCTGGGGAGGGAAGAGGAGATGTTGTTTTCAAATGTAGACAGCGAGACATGTGAGAAAACCCTTACAAATCCCTTGATTGTAGTATGGGAAAGGAGACAACAACATGGCTAGCCCATATAACACTCTTCTGTGCTGGGTGTGTGTGCACTGGCTGCTTCTGCCTGGTCACAAGTGCATTTGAATGAAAGAATAAGGAAAGTTTTAATTTTGCATCAGTGGTCTGAAAAACATGGTAGCTCTGGCCAGCCCTGTCTCCACAAGCAGGTTCTTAAATGAGTCTGAGAGCTGCAGTAGGCAAAGACTTTGCTGTAGCATAGGCAAGTAATTCTGAGGGAAAGCAGTAACAATAGTTCAGCAGTAACATGCTGGGTACAAAGGAAAAGTGGGCTTGTTTGTTTTGGTGCAGCCCTTTAAGCACACTGTTCTTGGCATGATTTTGTCATCATGCGTTTCACTGTGAAGCTGCCTTGTCCATATATGACTGGACAAGGAGACCTGTCACTCAGGAAAAAAATTCTTGCTTCCAGAACACACTCCCTTTGGAGCCAATCATGAAACCTGCTACACAGATGTGAAGCAGCTTTCCTGGGCCCTGAGGCTTTCTTTCCTCACCCTTGCATGTCTTTGGGAATAGGAGCATGCTGGGATGAGCATGAGGGTGCATGCAAATAAGTGTGTGCTACACAAGGCTGCGTTTGTGTTCAGATAGGACATTTTTTTTAAGCTGCCTTTCCTTGTAGTGATGTTTCAAAGTGAAGCCATGCCCGTACTTTTGGGTAGGTGCTTTTGGTTAGTGATGCATGCAAGAAGTCCTGGGAAAACTGATGAAGAATCATTAAAGGCAAAGTGAAGGAAAAAGATGAAACTTTTTTTGTTTTAAAAGTCCCCTTGGAAAAATGAAAATGCCACATGCTCATTTAATCTGCTGCAGAAGAAAGAAGAGCATTCATCCCACTCTCAAAATTAGAAACTCTGGCACTGGGGATTTCTGTCTCAAGAACTGATCAAGCTGAAAAGAAACCTTTTTGTGGAGCCGAATTGCCTTCAATGCAGATTTCTTTCCTGACCTACCTTACTCTGTGGCTATTCAAACACTTGTCTCCATTCAAGAAGGGAAACAGCAGAGGCTGGGAGGAGAACAGGACAAGAACGGCCTCTTGGGCTGGCTCAGACATGTTTTAGTCTTCTTTTTGCGTGTGTGATGTGCTGCTGGGGTCTGATCTACGTTTTCACACTGCTGATGTGCTGGGAAACCACATGGCCTGCACTCTGTGGGGGCTGTTCTTGGCTCTAGTCATGCAGGCTGTATGGATATTTGAGGCTGCATGTGCTCATCCTTGTGACAGGAGCAAAAGGGATAGTTGAACTCTGAAATTTGGGGGAAAAGAAGTGGGATTGTGTTATTGTACAGGGAAGGAGAGCTGTGGCAGCAGAGCCTGAGAGCTGAGTACATGTATTGGCAGGTGGAGGAGCTACGCTGGGCTTTGAGGGGAACACAGCTCCTTGGCCTTTCAGTGTCTGCCAAAGCATGTCCGGTGGACAAGAGATGAGAAGCTCTGCTGCCAACATGGATACTGTGGAAGAATTTATTAATATGTAAATCTTGCTTTTTCTCCACCCTCTGTCACAAGTGGAACATCACATTTTGAGTCCCAGATACCAGCCTCTATGGCAACAAGTGAGAGCAAAAAGACACTGGGAACAAAGGGAACAGGAGCCATCTGTTTGCTTCTGTTACTTTGCTGTTCCTTCTTGTTTTGGATGATGTGTGTGTTACTTCCTCAATCTGTTTCTGGTTCCTGGGACCTGGATTTTTGTGTCTCTGTGACACAGTGTTACTGTTGTTTAACATTCATGTTGCAAGCTCAGCTCCTTGTTCTGTATTGACTTTCCATTGCTAGCACTGTGTGATTAGCAGAGAACTCTTGCATGT
The DNA here is from genome assembly GCA_013400315.1 of Bombycilla garrulus. Lineage (NCBI taxonomy): Eukaryota > Metazoa > Chordata > Aves > Passeriformes > Bombycillidae > Bombycilla > Bombycilla garrulus. Next base: position 431,574 of record VXBU01017681.1, on the reverse strand, counting down.
TGCCTCCTGCTTTACATTTCCCATACTGAGCACTGCAGGAGGCAGATGCGTGGTCTGCATGCACTGAGCCCCACTTTGATCCTGCCTTCACCCCCACCCCCTGCAAACAGCATGAATCACGTCTTGCCTGCACATTTTAGATTAGGACACATATTTTGATTTAGCAAATGTTTTTTCTTTGTTGGTAACAGCTGATTTCATCTGACATTGGAAACCAAGAAGTAGGGAATTCACTGCTTGTGGTATCACAGCTCTCAGAGGTTCAGGGAAACAGCTGTAGTAGATGAAACACTGGCAGTGCATGGGGTGGATGTAAAACACAGGCTGATCTAGAAATGAGGAGCAAGTCTGGGAGACCCCCATTGGTCAGGGGTGCTTGGGTCCCAAGCTTTGGTGTAGATCTGTTTCTAGTTTGGAGAGCTCAGAAAGCATGCATCTGTAACTTTGGCCTTGCATATACAATGCAGTTCTACAGCAGCAGCATCTGCTGGCAGTCAGGATTGTGCCAAAAATTTATGTTCCAGTGTTTCTCCTTTAACGGTAATAAGGAAAATGAAAACAGCCTGTCAGTAATGGTATAACCAGCCCTGCTCTGAAGGGCTGGGGTTGGAGTGGCTGTCAGATTGACTGCCCACATCATGGCTTGGACTGGATCTCTATCTGGAGGGTGATTAAATGATGGAGAGCTACCAGCCTCTGCCTCCAGTCCAGCACAACCAAGAGGGGGCCAGATACACTTAGAGCCCTGACATGGAAACCTACAGATACCTTATTGCAATGCAAAGGCTGCTAAATGGCTGCTCTGCTGGTTATTTCAAGGGCAACTAGCATTCCTAGCTACCTACTAGCTGCTCCTTTCCATACATTCCCAGAGCCTCAAGCCTCATCTGTCCTTTGCTCGCATGCCAGAGCCTTCAGCTTCTCTGCTGATAACTTCAGTTAATGTGTTTTGCATTGTCAAACAACAACAACAAACCCCAAATAAAACCAACCAAAAAAAATACCCAAAACTAAACAAAAGAATCTGCAGTATGTTTACAATGGACACAAGATAGAGAACAGTGTAACATAAATTGAATTTAGTGTTAAATGAAATTGCATTGTGCAGCTTTGCTGACTGTATTATTAACTTTCTTACTTAATTCAATAACGTAGACTCTGTTTTCTACATTTATCTGAAACCACAAGCAGACTTTCTGATTTTCTGCACCAGTGTGATTGCAGATATGAAAGTACTTAACTGTGGACTTAAGACCTACCTTTTTGTCAGGCATTGGGGCCTTTGCATGCAATGAAGTTATAGACAGCAGTACTAACCTTCACCCTCACTCAGGTGACAGATCACTGCTACCCCTGTGTGTGAGAGCGAGGAGTTCAGTCCCCAACACTACAAGTCTTTTGGCACTTAAGTGCACAGGGAAGTGTCAGTCCTTTTCTCTTTCACCCCCCTGCCTTGAACATGACTCTGCAGCTGGATTAGATTCCCCATTTTCCCCTGAGTGGGGACCCTTTTGATTTTAACAGTGCACCAAAAGGGGTAGAGCAAAACTCATGCTTTCTGCGGTTGCCTTCAGTTGCTCCACTTCAGTTGTTGTGCTCCCATTTGGGAGCAGCCGCCTGGCCTAGGCTCAAACCAGCCTTCTTCCATCCTGGTGTCACCAGCTGATGACGTGTGTGACAGACTCAGTTCTAGGCAACGCCAGCTTGGCTGGATGGCTGCCTTGACTTAGGTGAGTTAATGTCCATATAGGAGAATTACCTTAATAGCAGTAGAAAATTTTACAGAATCACAGAATCACTGAGATGAGCAAGGACTTCTTGAGATTATCTAGACAAAACCCTCTGCTCAAGCAGTGTCAGCTTGAACCAGTTGCCTAGGACTGTGTCCATTTGAATTTTGAATATCTCCACAGATGAAGACTCCTCAGCCTCTGTGAGCAAACTGATCCAGCTCAGTCTATCATCAAAGTAAAAAAGTATTGTGTTCAGTCTCATGGTTTTTAGTTTATATATCTTGTATTGTCAATAGGCACAACTGAGAACAGACTGGCTCCCTTTTCTTCATTCCCTTCCAGCAGGTCTTCATTCACAATCATGGATCATTCCTGATCCTTCTCTTATACAGGCTGTACAATCCCAGCCTCTCCTCATATGAGGGATGCTCCAGTCCCTTAATCATCTCTGTGGCCCTGAGCTGAGTTTGCTCCAGTAAGTCCTTCTTGTACTGTGCAGCACAGAGCTGGACACAGAACTCCAGCTGTGGGTTCAGCAGTGCTGAGCAGAGGGGAAGGATCACCTCCCTTAACCTGCTGGCAACTCATCTCCTAACTCTTCAGATGTTCTTAGTAATTTATACAGTTACTAGCAGAGATTTTCCTTGGTATTCCAGTTTTTGCTGGGAATTCAATCATTAAGTAATGTGCAACCAGGACGTTATAAAGGATCCTTTCTGCCTTGCTTAATGCTCTTTCTGCTCCAGTTAATGCTCAAAAGGAATTGTCTTTTCATAAAGAGCCCCAGTTCTTTAATGGTTTCTGAAGTTTTGCTGGTGGTCAGCCTGAATAAATGAATTTTTATAATACACTGCTATGCTACATCTTCTGAAGGCCATGCAAAGCTTTACAAAAAATGCAGAGCATTACAAAAAATGCTTTGAAGCAGCACACCTTTCTCAGGTGGTGTTTGTAAGAGCTCCCAACTCCTCCCCCATGGAGGGGGGAACCAGGTGCCCAGAACCAGGTGCCCAGAACCAGGACATGGAGGCCAAGCTCCTCTCTGCCAAAGCATATCCAGCAGACTGGAGAGTGAGAAACTCTGCTGCCAAAATGAATACCATGGGGGAAATTATTAATGATGTAAATCTTGCTTTTTCTCCACCCTCTGTCACAAGTGGAACATCACATTTTGAGTCCCAGATACCAGCCTCTATGGCAACAAGGGAGAGCAGAAAGGCACTGGGAACAAGGGGAGCAGAAGCCATGTTACATCTCCAGCACAGGGATCGAGCAAGGGGAGGGTAAATGTGCATCCCTTTGCAGGATTCTCAGCTGTGTCTGCAGCTCTGAGAAATATGCCCTGAGCAGCTGACTTGGGTTCATAGCAATTTATCTCCAGCTCCTCACTGCCCTCTTCTACATGCAGGGCTCAGCTAACTAAATGCCTTTGGAAATGCTATTATCTCCTATGCTCTCTGGGGCCAGGAGCGGCATGGAGATTTATCATCTGGAACAGAAGGCTTTATTTGGTTCTATAAAGCACAGAAATTTAAAGAAAGAACAAAAAATAAATACCAAACCAAATGCAAAAGTCATTTTAAATCTCATGCCCTTTATTTGCTCTCTCCAATCTGGGAATGTGCATGTACTTTGTTTTGTAATGTCATTAGATACCGTCACATGAGGAAATAGTTAGAGGAGATATACCTCCATCTCTAGAATAGGGATTAAGCATCCAAATGGGCAGGAGACATTCCCGATGCAACTAAGTTGTGTGATTTATTTCCTGAAGAACATCAGACAGGAGACAAGGTCAGCTTCTCCAATAGAAACTTCATTTAAATGATACCACTGCTTGTTTTCACTAAACACAGCAGCATTGATAATGTCTTTTTACCTGAAAGATGTTGAGCATGCTCACAAACTTTCTATACACATGGGATGGAAGGCTAAGATCTGTACCTGAACTCACCATCTATATTCACTGGTTCATCCAAAAGTGCTGATTTAGCATACAGAACACTTGGAGGAAGGGAGTGCGTGCGTGCGTGCATGCGTGTGTGTGTGTGTGTGTGTGTGTGTGTTTATCTGCAGGAATATTTCAGTTGGGATATTTTTGGGATACATTGGCATTCTGCATTTACCATCTCAGCAGTGAATGTGACTGTCAGTCCTGTCGCAGACAGGCAGGTTGGCAGCACAACAGATCCATCCGGCATGTGGAAAACCGTTTGCTGCACGTGCAACAAGTGCTGGTTTTTCTATTCCTCTCTCATTGTGGTGCTGCTGCTAGTGGTGGCAGTCACACCTCAGGAGGTTCAGAGGTGTAATCAGGCAGGGTGAGCTTCCTTCTTGAGCCCTTGCATCTGTGCTGCAATTTGTGTGAAATAAATAAACTGTCAACGGGACTGAATTGTTTACTTTCTTTGTGCAAAATCAGAGAGGGAAACAGCTTCACCATTTTGCTCTTTCTGTTTTTATCTTCTCTGTGTGCTCCAATTAGTAGTGCATTTTCCTTACTCTTTTTCTGGTCAGGTAATTTCAGATACATGAGAGGCTAAATGAGAACAAACTCTCTTGTGAGATTTATTACATCTTCTGCTTCTAATCAAGCCAGAAAAATACAGCAACAGGCTTCCTTCTGTAATCCTGTTCTCTCCATTCCAGTCCCGACTGGAAACCAGAAGTACAACAAGGAGGAATGCAGGGGAAAAAAAAAAAAAAAAGTTAAATGTCCTGGAATCTCTAAGAAGAGTGTGGGGTTTGGCCAGAGGTGATGGCTCAGGGGTGCAGAGGGGGTGTGAGGATTCTCCCTTCTACCAAGTGTTTTCAGTTCCCCCTACTTAGTTGTATTTTTTACCTCCTCCTGTCCTCCCCTGCCCGTCTCTCTCCATTTCGATAACTTTATTGCCAGGATGGCAGTATGCACACGTTGCCAAAATCAATACATCAAACTCTGTGCCTAAGGCAGGCTTAGGAGCAGTAAATGAGAAGAGCTGGGCTTCATCCACTGAGTCCATCATTCTTCCCTCCTGGCTTGCTAGTGACTTCCTGCTGCCTAAGGTTCACTGTGTAAAGCCACAAACAGGGGCCGAGCCAGGAAATTCAGTTCCATATCCCAGTAACTTCAATTTGGGGTCCCCCTCCAGACTTGCCAGAACCTAGATAAGGAATGGAATCCCCTGCAGCCCCATTTGTAGATCAGGTGGGCATAGGTGACCACTGTGCCTGCTGTCCTCCTCGGGGTGGCAGGCAGAACACAGTGGTAGAGGCAGCCCTCCATCACTGCTCACAAACCTGCTTGAGGCGGGGAGGAACCGATGTGATAAACACAACGGAGGGCTGGGAGTCCTAATTAGTCCTCATTTCTGTCCTGCTAAAATACCCATCTGTCACTCTGCTGCAATAATGAGATTTGAGAAGATTAACTGGATACTACTGAGGCCCCTCAGCACGGCAGCTCAGTAAGTGTGCCGCTGTTCAGCTTTAAGCCATGCTTGCAGCAATTACACCCCAAGCAGGTTTATGTCTGGTTACTGCTTACATGGGAGTGGCCCAGAAAATCTGCTACAGGAATGGGGTGGGTGATTCAGAAGATGGCAGGCATAGTATCATCTCAGTCAAGTTGCTGTCTTGGAATCATTTGGGGAAATGTTGCCATTTGGGCACACGGTAAAACAAGGACCCCAATATTGTAAAAAAATCCCTGGTTTATCTTTTTCTTTCTTAGAGGATAGGATCTCTTTTACACATGCACATGCTGTGTCTTTTCCTTCACAGAAGCAATTTCTGCTGGCGCTAGGATTTGGTTTTTTTATTCAGTGTCCTAAATTGTCACGTAGTGTTGCTCTGCCTGGCTCAACAGCTGCCACCTCCCAGCCTAGAGGTGGGTGGAGTGAGTCTTGTTTTTGCAGTTTGTGAAATATTTCAGGATGTAAGGCACTCATTAAATTATTGATATTAGCTCTTGGGCACTAAACAGATGTGAACTGCAGCTCTGGATCCCAAGGGCTTTAGAGGCTTATCCCTGCCCTAATGATGGCTCTCTGCTTGGGATTTTTCATGCATTTCTTACTACAGATTTGAACTCACTGCAGGATGGTGAAAGGATTTAGCAGATGGACAAAGGATGACTGCAAGGCTTTTCTTTGCAACATTTTATGTTTGTGAAGTAAATCTAATTGAGCTTTAGTAGAAAAAGGGGAAAGATGTGAATGTTTGCTTTAGGAGAATGGAAAAAATTAGAAAAATGTGTTCCTGTCTCTTGACAGAACATGTTTGTAGGGTATGAAAAGATTTTGGATAGTTGTGATTCAAGGAATGGTGCAGGTGCACCTGACATCAATTCTTGTGCTTAAGGAAAGATATTTTGCCTGTAATGTGCCTTATTTCCATCCCTTTCCCCAGTCTTGCCTCCTTGAAAAGTGTCTGGCAGCAGTAGTGTGGCTGACTTTACCTCGTGGTGACAGCAGGGTGGAGGTTGGGACTTTCAATACAGCCCTGTTTCTGCAGTACTTTCAGCTCTTTGGCTGGGCTGTGGTGGTGAAAAAGAGAACCTTGGCTGATGTGGGACAAGGAAGGGAAGGTAGCAAGTGTGGCACCATGAGCTGTTGAGATCTCTGGGCAACTTTGAGGGCTGCTTGCTGGTTCCCAGGGAACCGACTGCAAACAAAACTCCATGAATGGCAGGAAAATTCACTCCCGGGTTTGACATGGGATCTCGTGTTTGTGTTTGAATAGGAAGTGTTCAAGAGGCTTCTCCCTTCACTTCCCCTTGCCCAGCCATTCTCCCCTCCCTGCTTCGGGGCGCTGTGAGGGCACAAAACCCTCCTGTTTGTTATGGGGCAGAAGAAGGGTGAGAGCCACTCCTGACCCTCTCCTCCCCTCAGCAGTTTGCATGGTAATTATCTCGTCCCTATGAGACAAGCCCACAGACCAACAGAGTGGCGATTGAGAAGCTGAACAATGTCCAATTATCCCAGCCTGGGAGCAAGAGGCTACTCCCTGACACGTGGGCTTCATGTCCCTGGCCAGATGGCTCCTCAAACTCCCTTGGCTAGCCCAGTAACGCTGCTTGGGGAATTTGACATGTGTCAGCAGTTTTGACTGAATGCTTTCGTGAGCTACCAGCAGTGCAGTTGCTGAAATATTGAGAAGAGCTCCTCGTACGCCCTGGACACTGCCTCCCACTCCGTGCTCTGTGCTGAGGCAGGGCTGGTAGCTACAAGGTAATATGGGTATTCTCCTGTGGAGTGAGGTATTGCAGCCTCAGCTTGGCTACCTCTACCCCTCATCCAGTTTAGTAACCTGCTGGAGATGTAAGCAGCTTAAAAGCACACCTTGTACTTTTCTTTTTGCATTCCAGCATTTGTGCATCAATGAAGGCTGACTTTCTCAGATTGGAGTTTGAATTGCATGAAGGAGATGGCAGGATTCACATCCATGGCATGCCACAAGCCATGGCAAGCTCTGCTCCTGTCCCTGCTTGGCTCAATGAGAGACCTTGGGCTCTCCTTTTTTTTCCACATCCCACCTCCCTCAGTGATTAAATGATGCTGGTATCATCTTCTTTTCGTTGCAAAGCTCTCATTATTGTTATTAATAAATGGGAAGAGTCCTAGCTGTTTTCATCACCCAGTACTGAAAAGTGGGCTCTTGCAGCTTGAAGGAGTAACACATTGGGTGTGAGTGAGGGCAGGAAAGGAACCTGCCTTCTCAGCAGGTTCCATACCAAGAGCCTCTAAGGGAGGTGTGAGGAACATCAGGTGGCTTTATATACCCAGAGTGCTTCATTCTGACTTGGTGAGGCTTCTGCCCCAATACATGACAATTTAGCTTTGAAGAGAACATGACATCTATTTACCATCTATCCTCTGGAGTTAGGAAATGGAAAAAACAATGCAGCATGAATCTGAAATAGCAAAGGAGATTACCATAGACTGGAACTTGGCCACGATGTTTCTGCTAATCTTGCAAGAAAAAAAAAAAAAAGGAAACCAAGCGGAAAAATAAAAAATTTCTGCAAGACTGCAATCTTTATTTTATAGTCTCTGATTCAGAAGGGAGAATATGCAATAACGCTTTCCCTTTGCATGCCGTGAGATGGGTTCATTACTGACTCATGAATAGGACTGACCCTTACAAGCTGCCTGCAGTAACTTTAATTGCTTTTGGTTTTGGGACCAGGCCCAACCTTAATTTATGGATAGAAATTAATGATAATGCATCCAAAGAAACAGCCGGGAGGCAAGAAATGTGACAGAGAAATGGAAAAGGATGCTGGAGGAAATAAATGGGAAAAGGGAATAATGGCAAAAGTAGAATGGAGAAAAGCATGTCAGAAAATTCCAATATGCTTGAAAAGGAGGAGGCAAAGGTTGGAAAAACTAGTCTGAGGGCAATACTGACTGTATTAGAACAAACGGAGACTGCTAATGAGTGGTGGAAAAGAGAGGGCTCTAAATGGGAACAAAATCCAAAACCTTGGCAGCTTTGTTACTAGGGGTGGAACAGAGGAAGAGATACTTCCTCTGGGTACAGACAGCTGAAGGATAGACAGGAGTAAAGGAACATACTCAATGCGTTGACCACTCTTGTTATCCAAAACTCCTCTTCCAGATTTTTACCCAGAAGTGAGACAGGGCAAGAGGTAAAACAATAATTTCTGACTCATTTCAGCCCTTGAAACAAGCTTAGTTTTATGAAGTGCAAAGGAAAGTTTGCATTGAGTTACTACATTGCAAGTGACACATTTTTTTCATCAGATAACTACATTTTTTCATTCCCCTTTTGGCGCCTAACTGATGTTAAAATGAGCTTTAGTCTCTGGTTAGTTCCAAAGTCTGTGGATGTGAACAAGAGCAGCTTTGCCTTGCTTGGCTAAGCTTTCAATACTTAATGTTTAAATGTGCTCATCTTCATCACCTGCTGAAGGATGCAGTGCTTCAGCTTCCTTTGCTTTGGAAGCCTGTGCTATGAATCAAAACTTCTCTGATTTTACAGTCTCCAGCAAGGTCCTGCTTTTAGATCATTCAGTTAATCCCCTTTGAGACACACCTGTGCAAGAATATGAACTTAGCCTGGAGTTTTCTTCCCTCTGTAACATGCCAGCCATGTACTAAAATCAGGATACAGGTCACGGCCTGAAGTGTGTGGCTCAGCTCTGTTGGCTGTGGAGAACTGCAAAGGCCAAGAGATGATTGACTTGTACAGCAGTACTGTTGCTATCAAAATGTAAGGAAGTTTGATTAAGTATGATCTCAACGCCCTTTTCCTGCAACACCCCTTCTTGTGTTTGCAAAGTGTTTGTTAGTGTCTCAAAGCCCTTAGTACAGCAAGATTCAGGAGTCAGAAAGACAAAAGAAACACAATCCAGAAACCCAGTTCCTGGACATATGCCTTTGAGAAATGTAGTGCATTAAAGGATTTTTTTCTTTGGTTGCTTCCTCTTTCCTTGCTTCCTCCAGTCTTTGTTATTCCCAGCAACGACTTTATTTACTTATTTGCTTCTTCCAAAACCACTGGATAGATGGGGGTTTCAGCAGGGAGCAGTTTAGCTGGAGTGGGCAAAACAATGGGGCTTTAATCAGGGTGCCTCCAGCAGCCACTGCTGGCCAGAGGTTTCTCTGAATTCCCAACATGGAACAGTTGCCTCTTTCATGAAGTGCCTGTGGGATGAGCACAGGATTGCTACACCCAAAGCATTTTCATGCAGCCACAGCTCTCTGAAAGGAAACGCTGCTGAGGACACCGCCTGCAACGCCCCAAGCTACTGGGGTGACCAGCATGAGAGAGTCTTTCTTCCAGGCCTGGGCTGTGTTTGCCTTCCACATGCAATCTGTGAATAGCTCAAGTCTGAAAAATGTTTAGGAAAGCATCTAACTTTCCTCTTAAAGGAGAGGGAAAAAAAAAAAGAAAAAAAATGGAGGGAAAAAGAAAAAGAGAACATCAGGGATAAAGAAATAGTTTCCAGTGACTCGATGCAGTGTCGCCAAACTATTTGTAATAATTTCCTTTAAATTCCTTTTACATAGAAAGAATTAAATATGAAATCATGAATCAGGAAGCAGTCATCCTGCCAGCCAGTGACATGTACAGAGAGATCAGAACAAAGTGAGAAAGACACAGAACAGCAGGAGAGTTGCAAAAACGCTTTTTAGGTCTCTTTTTCTTCCTCTTTTTGTTTAGTGTACACATTCATGTAGAACTAACATTTCTGACCCAAAAGAAGCTGCAGGAATCTCCTGCTGTTCCTTGTCTCTCTGATGGCAGCCCTAAACCTTCCTGCCTTGATGTGTCTCATCTGTCTGTTTCCTGATGGATGTTGCAGTCCCCAGATGTTTGGATACCTGATTCATCTCAAAGAAGACTGTGAAACATTAGGTATTTTTAAATACCCATCTTTATAATTACTTTGTTTAGCTTTTCAACATTCTGAACTCATAAAAGGCAATAATAAAAATCAATGCTGTTTTCCTACAAAGATTTTTGCCATTGCTGCTTCTAAATTTGTGCACGCACAATGGCTTTTGCCTTTGCACTAGCAAGGTTGTAACATTCCTGTTTCCTGAATTCATATTTTTCCAATGGCTTTTTTTCAAACATTCTGTAAAGGTTCCTATCAGGAGTGCCCAGGCTTTCGTGTAAAGGAGGACGGATGTTACCCAAGTGCTACCAAATTGAAGTAAAGAAATTTCCCCAATAAAACCTGAAGTCAGAAGAAACAATCCTTGTGCCTGTTGTCTACAGAGGTCTACAGGCCCACAAAGCTTACTTGAGTTGCAGTTGAGTTTTGTGCAGCTCAGAAGCCTGCTGGATTACACTCTGGAGCTCTCAGACTGGGCTTTGCTGTGTCTTGGCCAAAATTGGAGATGATGCCTCAGATGCCTCTCTGAAGCCCTGTTCGTTTCTTGAACTTATTCTTCTCAGGTTGCTCTGATCAGGGCTGAATTTGAAGTACAGATGCCTGACTTCAATTTCCCTGAAATACAGAGTATTCAGCAGCAGGATTTTTATCTGAGTCTGTCTCTAGCTTGGCCCCAAGGGAAAGGAAATAAATACTACAGGCCAGGAGGCTACAGATGCAAAAAATTATAGGTTTTAAAATGTCACTAACTGAGCACATAATAGATATTCTTCGCATTTTATGATTAGCTGTTGTGTTCTGTTGGCCAGTGCTGCCTTCATGATGCAATTTATAAAGGAGTCTCAGGTCAGGGTGAGGCAAGCCAGATTCAAAACTGGATTTCCTGAGAACACTGCTATCTTTTGCAACTTTTTCTTGGTTTTCTCTGAGCAGGACAAGCTTGCCTGTGTACACATGACTGTGACACCCACCCGCTTTGCCGTCCCCCCTTCCATTCCTATTCCAACAGGACATCATCCGCCCAAATATCTGCTTGCATACTGCAAAACCATCTGGCTTATGAACCAGGTTATGCAGCTGAATCATGCCATCATGCTCAGCATTTCAGATCAAGGGAAGTACATTATGTGTAGGATTCATGCAACTGTCTCCCATCTGTGCCCAGAGCCATCTTAGAAACTGGGATGACCTGAATGCTGTGTGTGAAATCAGTCTCTACATGGGGCCATCTGTGCCTAGGGGACCAGGATACTGATCTTTAGACCTTGGCAGCTGTATCTGCACTTCATGGATTTGTACTGATGTGTTTCCTTGCAACTCCTTTCATCTGCTGCTCAGGTGGGGCAGTGGCACAGCTGGCCTCTCTGAATGTCCCCTGCCCAGCAGCCTCTGGTGTATGAAGCTGTGGAGTAAAAGGGAATGTGCAGAGCAGTGAGGCACAGTTGGATGGAGCAGGGCTGTACAAGCAGAGTTAGGAACATACCCCTTGTTTGTATGTGGTGCCACCAGCCTTCCCTAGCATGGGGCTCTTCTCACTCGGTGTGTCCTTTCCATACGCAGAGGCTCCAGCAGTGGGACACAAGCAGTTCAAGGAATTTTCATGTTGTCAGAGAAGGAGTGTCTTCATTTTGTTACTGTGGCTCTGAAAGGTTTTTGTAGCACCTTGTAGCCCTCTGACTCCTTGACTCCATTTCAGCATGCTGCCTTTTACCACTGAGCTCCTCCAGAAGCACAGCCTGCATGGCATGGGGCCAGCCTCTAACCTCAGTGATACTACTATAAATCTGGGATACTGCAGCCAACTGGTATGGAAGTACTCAGCTCTGAATACACAGATAGTATTCCCAGCCATAAAGGGGCTTATCATTTAAGTTAGTGAAACAGCAGATCAAAAGCAACTTCTTTGTGATGGGTATACTTGCAAATCTCTCTTGTGACAAAGTGTTTCTGCAACATCCACACTTTCTCTGTTATTACCAGAGAGAGCCATGAATTAATTCCAGGGATGTCCAAGGAATGCCCCAGAACTCAACTGATGCCAAGAATGAAAAAAAGAACCAATTTTTAGGTGGGTTTGTCAACAGAAGGTAGACTGTTGTAATTTGCTGCAGTTGACATTGAAGACAGTGGTGCTCTCAGCTCCAAGAGAAGTGGGTTGTGTTGGTCTAGAACACTTCTCAGATTTCTGAGAAGCTCTTGGTGAGGATGGATATGGATCAGAGGAGTGCTCAAGCTGAAAGCTTCAATTACAGTGTCTGGATGGGAGGTTTTGGAGACCTGGAGGCAAGGCATTGTCTGTTTTGAGATTGCTTGACACAGAATGACCTTCCTTGAATGAAACCAAGCTGCAGACAAATAAGATCTTTTGTGAGACTTGCAGCAAAATCCCTCTTTGGCCAGGATCCCTTTTTGATGTAATTGAAGAAAATTAATTGATAATAAAGAGTGGGAAAAAGCATCGTGGTAGGAAAAGATCAACTGAATGTGAAAGATGCAGAGCAGAGACCAGGAAGAGCCTCAGCTCATTCCTAAATTGGATCACATCCTTACTGTAATGCTTCTCAGGGAAGTGCAGTAAAGCAGTGCTGCTCAGGCTTCTCAGGCTGAAGCCAAACACATTATTTCAGAGAGGCCATGACCAAAATTTTGCAGCACATTGGTAGGCAAAGCAGAGAGAGGGAGAGCAGGACAAAAGCCCTGGAAGCCCTGAAGATCTTCTTTGGTGCAAACATTTGAGGTGGGCTGAGGAGCAATGCTAGGGCAACTGGGCAGTGCAGGCTAAAATGTTTCCTGTGATGGCGCAGAAAAATACGGCCTGTGGTTTTTAGTTGACTCAGCTGATTTTCCCCATTTCTTCCAAGAACTCTGACCTGAGATGCTGTGACATTTTACAGGCAGTTCCCAGAGGTCAGGCATAGCCTGCTGGGCTCAGCACAGACTCTCCTACAACCTTACAGGGAACAACATGGGTCAGGAAGGTCCCAGGTCATCTCAGAGCAGACCAGAGGGCATCTGAGGAGGTCTCTGGGGCAGGATATGCCTGGCCACCCCTTTCCTACCCTGACATACATACACCTGGATTTGAGACAAGCCATTTCCACATGGAAGTCAGCAGAGCTAGAACAGTCATGAGATCTGAGTTCTGACAGCCCTGCAGTCTGTCGGCTCAGGAGGCAGCAGTAATGCATATATTTTGAGTCTTCTTCCAGGGAAAGCAGGGAATGTGTCTGAAGGGGTGGATATCCAACCCAATATCCAAGGAGAGCCCTGAGCCCCCAGCATGGTTTTCCTGTCTGCCTGGTAGCATCAGCAGCTGCTGTTTTGGAACAGTCTGCATGTCCTTGTGGAGCCAGGGCAGCTGGAGGTGGATTTGTTTTCTGTTGGTTTCATGGCAGTGTTGCTGCTTTGGGCCACTGCCTTGGTGTGAGGAACAACAACATCCTAGAGGAGACACCCAGTGAACTGCTGACTGCTCCCCAGCTGCCCAATCCGCATGCCCAGCGTGGGAAGTGGTCAGACCACCCTGCCGGCATCAACAAAGCCATCATGTTTCCTGACATTTCAAGGGAACAGAGAAGGGAACAAAAACTAGGAACAAAAGTCTTTGATGCAGTTTAGAGCTGCAGTTGGAAGATACGGGCCTGAATTGTAAATGCCGGATCCAAGTGCCTTTTTGCTGGGGAGGGATTTTAAGCCTCCATCCAGGTCCCAAAGGTGGGGCTTGAGTCTGAAATCCAGGGAAAGAAAATTATACTGAAAACTAAGTGCACTGTGAAATCAAAATGAAAGATAAAAAGGGGAAAACAATGGATAGCTGCAGAGATGGAGGAAGTCAGTAGACAAGGAATGCAAGAAGTGTGGTGTATCTGATATGTAAACAGACAGGGAATCTTTTCCAAAGAATTCAGGCCTCTTCTCACCCACCCTCCNAACCTCCCTCCCCTGAAATGATCAGAAATATTGCAGTTTCTCCCTAGATGACCCATTGGTACCATCTTACTATTATTGTGGTTTTCAGTTATGAGACAACCATTCAAGAGGAAAAGAAAAAGGAAAGAATTATAGAAGTGACACCAAGCCACAAACTAAGCACAGGACCAGTTCCAAACATTCCCAGGCTCAGGGCTACTGAAGTCTGGTCTTTTCGCACAATCTGACTTCTAGGACAAACAACCCAAAAGGTTTCTCTGACCATCTGATCAGTGATCTCTGATTCAAATCTCCTGAGGTTTTAGCCTGTATGTTCAAATTTAGGGTAGAACTTTGGGTAGAGAGATTCTTTCTGGTTTAGTAGAAGCTTGGGGGAAATTGATCCTCTTCCAGAAAAACACATTTGTGTGAGATTTTCAACTTAGCTTTCTGGGTCAATGATTCTGACAAAACAGTTGCAATTTCTGCATGCTTTACCATCTTCTGAATTTTCAAAGGTAAGTTTCTATTTGCCAGGAGTTGAGATACAAGAAAACTGGCTCTTAACCTTAGGTCTTCCATTACCTCAGTGCATGACTCAGGCTGCCAAATAATTTCTATTTCTCCTGTTAGCACCTATGGGATGAGAATGATCCTTCTACTCTGTTAATTCATGACTCGTTGCCGAGGGCTTAGATTTTTTGCTGACAGAAGCAAAGCACATTTTGTGAGACTGTGCTGAGGTTTTTTCCTCACAATGGGGGATGTGACATGCAAACAAGACTTCAAATGAGGGATTTTTGTGTCCTGAGGGTTGAAAAGCAAACCATGGGACACTCACCTCCCTTTTTCTCATTCATTGACAAGAAACACATGCAATATTCTGGGCTTCATCTTGCAAGGATCAGTGCTGCTCTCCTCAGAAGTGTAGAGAGATGAACAAACACTAGGCAGGCCTCGATGATATCACTCAATGCTCATTAGAGCTGGTTCCTGTTTTGCACTGTACGGTACTCCGTCTTCCCCTACCACAAAACTTCCTTTCCTCCAGAACTGGAATAAAAAAGGAGAAACTACCCCTAAATAAAAACTCTCCAAATGGTTTAATTGCATTAAAAGTAAGGATAAAGGAGTAAACATTTTTTCACCTTTTAGAAGCAGTGTATTTAAATGTTTGGTTGAAAAATTGAACGGAATCCATGCATTCTGGTGAAACATTTTGATTCTTTGAAATGCACACTTTCCCACTGGAAAATCAGCTGGATGATTTTCAAGTGGCCTTTCTTCCCATATGCTCTAGTATCCGATTTAAACTCCAGCTGCTGGCTGTGGCTGTCCCTTGCTGCAGCAAGTGCTGGCACCTATGCTTTCCTTTAACACAGTGAACTCTTCCAGGGAATCTTTCTGTGGCTTGAAATGCATCACCTGATAATGACATGGGAAGGCCAGCAAGCGGTTTTGTCTTTGTCTCAGTGGCTGGTGCAGATTTTGAATATCCAGGAAGCGTGCCTCCCATCCTCTCCCTGAGAAGGCAATTCTGCATGACACTATGTCTCAGTCTTAGGAGGTTTCCCCTACTGTTGAATATCATCTCACAGCTTCATTCACTCCTAGCTACAAGCCCTTGATCACCCAGAAGCAGCTGTTTCCCTGGATGTTATGTCTCCTCTGTGCAGACCACTACTGTGTGCCTTTATTTCTCTCCTGGTCATTCGGGCTAGCTGTGCCTACTTACCACCAGCATTTTGTTCTTCCTTGCTAGTTAATCCTGCAGGCCGTTAGAGTTTCTGTTCCTTTTCCTCCTCCCCATATGTCGCATGGTATCCTGTTTTCCTTGTAACTGTAGCCACACTGCAGGGCTGAAAGACTCAAGGATTTTTCCATTAATAATCCCCACGCCCTTTTCCTGGTCAGTACACTGCTTAGAGGGATTGAGGTAATTCATTCACGAATAGCAGGCGGTACTCAGAGAGGGGGAGAGCGCGACAGGAAAATGCAGGCTCGGTGGGGTCTGTTTCTCCTGTGGACCCTTCGTCCAAGGGTAGTTTTGCTCCCGGAGCAGTTTGGGATCCCCCATCCCACTGTCGTTTGCGGGCACTGGCACGGCTCCAGCTATGGAGGGCACACCCTCCATGCCTGGGAATGCTTGCTCCAGTGTCAGCACTGCATGTTTCAGCAGCCCTGACCAGCTCCTGGGAGAGTATAGGGGGACTATTATCCTTTGCATCTTACACCCTCACCAGCCGGTAAGATTTTGCAATTGCACCTTGAGTAAGATTTCTTCTGGTGAGGAAGACTAAGCCCCAGTTCACTCTCTTGCAGCTCTGCTGGCTCTGCCAGACTTGGAGCCACATCTGCTGTTGACTACAGTTGCATACAGCTGGAATAATTTTGTTGGCCTCTGTGGCAATTTATGGACAGAAATTGGAAACATAGTCCTTTGCTTAGTTACTACAGTGTCACAGGAAGGCTACAGATAGGAAAAAAAAAGGGAAGATCACATTATAACAATATATTTTATTGACATATACTTGTCACTCATGCCAGAGGACCGTTAGGAGCACAAGTTCTAGACAGTCTGCAAAGGAACAGGTCCTGTTCTGGTTTTTGCTGTGCATCCCTTAGTAAACATCCTCCCCACCCCACCTGTTTGGCGACAGTGATATGGATGTGGTATAGAAAATGCAGGGGGGGCTCTATTTCCCCAGTCAAGGGAAACCCTTTCTTGCTGGAGTGCATGTCCTAAGAGGACCCAATTCCTCACTCTGGGTGGGGGGAGGCATGGGACCCTTGTGGCTGAAATCCTGTGAAGGGCAGGCAGCCCTGCTACCCTGTCTGTCCGTGCTCCTCACCCTTTGCCCTGCTGCATGTCCCTATCGCCACAGGCTCCATGAGTGTTTCTTACACTGTGCAGCAAACTGCAGGCTTCCTGGTGGGAGATGGGACAAGCCCATTGGTTTCTTTAATGGGACAAATGCAAATCTTGAGTACCATGGGCTGGGGGAGGCTTGAAATGGTGTCTGGTTAGGTTTCCTCTTCTCTGTTGTGGCAGTGGCACACACAGTGGCAATCTGTGGAGCTGAAGTGGTTCAGCTTGGTGTGAGTGGTGTTCTGCAAATTTGTCGCCCATTTTCTCTACTGTTGATGAACAGTGTTGCCAGTGGTAGTAATTCCTCCATTTGAGAAAATAAAAAAGAAGGCAATAGTCTGGTGTAAAGGTCTTGGCATTTCCCACAGCTTATGACAGCGCTGCTGGAACGCAGGGGCTGTGGCTGTATCTATTCTATTGTGAGCTCACATTCCTTAGCAGTGGGAAATCGGCAGCTGTAATTAGTCTCTGATGTTCTCTGCTAATAAGTGATTTTCTGGTACTTGCAAATACCAGCATCCCTAAGACATAACTGTATTGTTTTGACCTCTTATCTCTTCTCTCTCCTCCTCATTGAGAGGGACCCCAGATGTTCTCCAAGACTACTTGGAAAAAAACCATCCACTCCTGCTTCCTCCCTATTACATCCCTTTCTCCAGGACTATTTTTTTTTTTCTCTTTCCCGGCCAATGTGTAGGAAAATGGTTCCTGCTAGTCCTCATGGAAAAGGACACATATGCCTTCAGGAAGTCCATTTGCTTTAGGAGGAAGAGGAGCCTGACATCAACAGGAAGAGCTGTGCAGCAGAGCTGCTCCTGCCCTCTGAGAGAAGGGGGCCTTGAAAACAATGTCAGCTTGCAGTTTAGGACTGGCCAGCAGGAAACGCATGCACTCTGGTGTTTGCTGTGCAGAGG
The DNA here is from genome assembly GCA_013400315.1 of Bombycilla garrulus. Classification (NCBI taxonomy): domain Eukaryota; kingdom Metazoa; phylum Chordata; class Aves; order Passeriformes; family Bombycillidae; genus Bombycilla; species Bombycilla garrulus. The sequence continues at coordinate 413,802 of VXBU01017681.1, read as the reverse complement.
AAATGATAAGCACTACCTGGCCTGACTTGGAGCAGAGATAGCATGGGGGGGGAGAAAAACGGGTGGGGGAGGGGGAAAGTTGTTTTTCTTCATACTGGTTCAGAGCCTGTCCTTTGCAAAATGGAAAACAAAATAGAGAGTGAAATATGGAATATATCAGGAATCCATTGGGGGGCTTGGAAACCAAGGAACACAATTGCCAAGTGATTAGATTTACTACTTTAGTAACTGCTTGATATTGGGTTTTCTCCCATTGTTAGCACTGAGAATGACCCTTAGTTTGATAACTTCTGGCATGCATGTTTATTGAGAGGTGAAGGGGTGAAGGATATTTTGTGCAGAAAAGACATGGGGACACTGCTACCACTCAGAGCAGAAGGGCCTTGGGAGTACAAAGAAAGGTGTTGTATAGAAGGATATCTTTCCTGACTCGTTCTTACTAGGGGGGATAGGATAAAGAGATAACAGCATGCTGAATATTTTATTCTGCTTTGTTTGTTTTCCTTTTTCACTAGTGTCTTTAAAAGCAATAGTGTGCCTCCTTTCATCACTGACCATCTGACAGAATTAGTTTCTATTTCTGATGCCCTTAAATTTCTGGCAGGCAGTTGCAGAGGTACAATCCCTGCAGTTTAGCCTTGGAGAAATTATTCCTTGTGCTCTGGGTACATTCTCAATAATTGTGTGCTGACATCCTGAGGTGGAGGTGGGCAGACACAAACAGCATGGCAGGAAACATTCTAAACAGTCCTAGCCCAGCATCAGCCTCTAGAAGGCTGGGAGGCGTTGTGACACCATCTGCAAATGCTGTTCTGCCTCCTTTGCTGTCCTTGCTGATTCTCTCAGGCTCTGGAGAGCAAGCAAACTGCCCTCTTGCAACATATGTGAGCACTGATGTGCCACAAGGCTGGCAGATGAGGCAGTGCTGTGCTCCCTGCTGTTTCTGAAAGAAGCCCTGAAGGAGCAGCACCACATCCAGATGTTTGAAACAGGCTGCTCAGCAGCTTCATCTTGAGCTCTTTACCCTCCCTGGTGTATGGAAAGGAAAACAAAATCCTTGTGAACATGGCTGTAAGAGTACTGCTGCCTTTGAAGATGAAAAGGTGTAGCCAATATGACCCATATCCCATGGGCTTCCCCTCTTAACTGAACTACTGGGTGAAACCAGTCCACTGAGACTTGTTCTGGACTTGCTGACGCAGATATCCATGCATGCTTGAGGAACAGCCCCCCAGACCAACAGCTTTCCTTGGCAGTGAGTGAGTGCTTCACCCAGCAAAGCCTTCGGCAGCAACAAGCAGGGCAGTGCTTCAACAATCCAGAGCATCAGCATGTCCTGATGTATCCTCCAGACTTGTGACATTGGCCTAGCACGACTTTCACATCTTTTGACTTTGTTTGGTTTTGATTGACAAACAAATAAAATAAAACCTCAATAAAACCCAGCTATTTCTCTAAAAAGTTTCCTGGTAACGCACATGAAACCTCACACACACACACACGTACATACATAAACAAATATAGCTGTATGTGTGAAAATACATTCATATGTGTATATGTATGCATACACATTTATATGCTGATGTATACATTTATTTAAGTGTAGAGTTACGTATGCCTGGTCAGGTGCTGCTTCTGGCGGAATTTTCTCCATGTTTTTTGGACACATAAACTGAGCCCACAGACTTTTGTGATCATATACCCTGAGCACTACTTAGGATGGGTAGAACAGTACCTTGTTTCACCAGAAAAACATCAGCAATCTGAGTCACCCACAGCTTAATCCTCTTCAAATAAAGACTGACCTGTTTTCAGCCTCCTCTGAGTGGAGTTTGGGTGAACATTTCTAGGTGACCTTGCACTGCCAGCAGAAGTCTTAATTCTCCACTCTGTGCTGAAACTCACACCATCATTTTGTGCTGCTGTAAAGCTGGTGAAAATGCTTCTATCATTCCTATACCTCCTCTGCTAGTATTTGCATGTCACAGTAAGAGGTAAGAAGGTGTAGAACAAATTGATTTTATTTTCTTTGGTGGAAGATACTGATGAGTCCAATGGGATTTTTTGCATGAGTATATTTCTTTGGGTCAGGCCCAGGCAACCTGGCAATGAAAACAGTCAGTATAAATATATGCTCAGCAACTGAGCAAAGATGGAATGGATTTGGTGCTGCTTGGCTACAAATTATAATGCCTGATTATTGCTAGTGCCTTTGCATGTTTGTTTTCAATCAGATTGACATAATGAAGCTTTATTTACTTTTTCTCAAAAGTCTGTTTTCATTTGCCTTTCACTTCTCATTTGCAGCCGTTATGGGTTTGCATTTAGGTTCCTCATCTGTCTGCCTGTGATATGTAATGATCCTCAGTGTTTTTTTTCTGTTCTTTGCCCTAAGTTGTTGACTGTCTGTAAAACAGCCCATTTGGAATAACCTCTGGAAATTGCTGTGCTGCTCTTGACTAGGAGAGCCCTAGAGGCAAGTTCAGGGAGAGGCCTGAGTGAAAGAACATTGCTGCATAACCTAGTGTCAGTCTGCATCAGTCCATCAGTGTGACAGAGGGCAAAAGAAGAAGAAGGGAGAAGATATAAGTAAGTGCTGTGAGAGTTATGCCATTTTTCTTCCACATGAGAGCTTTATCCAGGACTAGCTTCTCTGTTACTTTGTACCTTGCTACCAAAAAATAATCTGGGCTCTCAGTGGGGTGATGGGCCCCTGTTCTCCCTTTCACACACCTGAGCTCATTGGCACTGCCATCCTGAGTTAGCTGGCACAGCTGGATGTGTGCTTTAAAACTTGGGAGTTCGTTACAACTCCCAAGAGCTGTCATGAAGCAGAACCGTGAGTGCTAGTGGATCTCGGTCCTCTCCTTGCACATTTGAAGGGACAACAGAAATTTCCTGGAAAAGAGCAGCAGAGAGAGCTGCAGAGCAGCCCACTTTGCTGCAGTACAGATGTTCATGAGATAGATAACAACCCAGTTCTTTGCTTCATCTTGTCTCTTTCCTTGCCTTCCAATAACATTTATTTGGGAATTAGTTGCTTTGTCACCATCATTCCACCACTACAGAAGTGAAGTAAGGATCTGTCAAACAGTGAGAGATCATTACAGAGCCGCACAGAAACTGCAGGCAGATTCCATGTCATTGAGAGATTGCTACAGATTTCAGTGTATGGAGATGGTGTTTGTGAAGGAATCAGTACAAAGGACTTCAAAACTTTTTAACTAGTCACTGATATTTTTCAGGTGCTCATCAAGACCTAAGCACTCAGAATTTCCTTGTAACAGCCCCAAAAGTCTGCCTTATAAAGAGGAACCTGGAATCCCTATTGCCTGGCACACTAGAGTCCAAGTTGAAAAGGACTAAGGGACAAACTAACACTGATAGCCAGGTGGGAAACATTGATCCCCTTGAATTGCTGCTCTCCTGGTTCTGGGATCGTAAGAATCCTGTGTTGGAATCTCAAAGTGTCAAGGGAGATTTTGGTTTGTACACCTGTTTAGCAGTCAAGAAGCATGTGTTAAAGCTTACAAGTTGCCTCCAGAGTAATTTTGGAGAAAGAAAATGTAAGAAAATGAGAAGTAAGAAAATGAGCAAATCTGCATCAAGTGGCAGGCCCAGGTAAAAGATGGAGACTACACTTGTTTTTTAACTTTCTTCTAAAGCTCTTGTAAATGAAAACATGTAGATCAAAATCTGGTAAGAGGAGGAAGAAACTTATGGAGTCCACATACTTTTGCTCCTTTGTTGCCAGAAGTTAAGTGGGTTAGTATGGCTTTGGTTTCTATGCTTAAGAGGAAAGCAGAAGAAGAAAGGAAAGCGTGATACAGTAAACATGCCATAAACTTGTTTATCAATCTGGATGAAAGACAGCAGGCTCTCAAGAGACTTCATATGAAGCCTACATCCCATCACCCAACATTTACCTTGAGCTCTTCCCTGGCAGGCTGCTTCTCCCAGCTCCCTTGGGCTGCAGCATTGGCATCTCCCTTCTCCTGCACTCCATCAGCTGATGCAGCCTTTGGATTTGATAGTGAGTTTAGTATATGTCACCAGAATTGAGGTCAATGGCAGAATTCCTGTCTTACCTCTTGCTTATCTTCACAGTATCTAGGCATTCACCAAGACAGGTCAATTCATTAGTTGCAGCTTCTAAACTATTCTGATGTTTTCTATATTTATACCCGAGTCCCTTTCCAGACGCAGCATAAATTGTCTGGTTACTCCTGTCTCCAGAATTATTTATTCTAATTGCTTATCCTGTGATAAACAAAATGCTCTACCATATCCACCCTTTGATTTGAATGGCTAGCTGAGGATGTGCACAGCTCATTGACCTGCCATGCAGAACTTGAGCCACTGCTTTCCGAGGTGGTTGTACCACAGTCATAAAAGTTAGGAGTGGAGATATCCTGTTCTGTTATCTGGTCTTTTTTTTTTTTCAGGAAGTTGTCAGCAGGATGTTTTCCTAACAAAACTATTTCAGTATTTAGTGCAACCTCTTTCAAAAGTGCCTGCGTGACAGAATTTGCCAGCTATGTCAAGGTGAAGTCACATTTCAGAGGGGCACAGTGACCATTGGGGCTGGGAGTCAGCATTCAGTGTCTGCTTTGGCAGTGCTTTCTCTTGGTCTTTCTTTGATGTGTGCTGTCTGTGAGCTGGCCAGGTCTGCCACAGGCTTTTTCATTCCTTCTTCAGGCATCACAGTTGTCAGGTCTGCTCTGGAAAAGCAGGTGTTCCTACATGTCCTTTTTAGATATGTTAGATGTAAGCTGGGTATAATATCAATGAGGAAAAAAATTCCTTGATGGTGGTGCCATTGACTTCACTCAAATTCTCAGCTGAGGTTTGTTGAAATGCATGTGCTTGAAATCAGAAAGCCACATCCCAAACAGCACTCAATGTTTCCACTTCCCACGCAGGCCATGGGGTGTGATGGCTCGCAGCATCTGACAGATTTGAGATCTGTTTTTCCTGCATTTTTGCCCACCAAATCACAGCTGTGCACAGGACAGTGCTTTCATCGCAGGGAATGGCACTGTTGTGATAACCTTTGTGACACTTCAGGGGCATTTCCCACAGAATCAGAGGGGAAAAAGTACATGAAGTGTGTGACTTACACAGTGAATCAACTGTGCTGTCCATGTGGACAGGATCACCCTGGTGTCAACCATTCATCCTTTTAAACTGTGTTTATGGCAGCTAAGGGAGAAAAGCCAAGGTGCATTGTAACAAGCTGGTTTGTTTTTAAGCCTCTTTGGTGCTGTTTACCTGTCTCAGGCTGTTTAAATAGAGGTGTCTGTGCGCATGGAGGGGTTGTGGCAGCTTAGCCACAGCTCACAGCCAAATTCAACAATGGAACAATGAAATTTGAGAGTGAGACAGGTTTTGGCNGTTTTTTTTTTTTTTTTTTTTTTTTGGTTCTGTAAAATTAATTTAGTGCTGGTGAAAAGTATGCACAGACATCCTGGAGACGGAAGCTCTTTGTCCTTGTAGCATTTATGTCCTGACAAGGCAAAGCATCCCTTTACCCAGCTCTGCCAACTTCATCTCTGAGCAGGAGAACCCTCTGCAGGGATTTTGGATGCTGCGGTCCTTTCCATTCCTGGTTGCTGCTGACAAGGAGACATTGAAAGGCAAAGAAAATGCTATATGGTGGGAAGGCAGGATTTATCCTTAGCTGCCACTGGTTAGGGCTGTGCACTGGGAGAAAATCTGGTGACTGATGTGCTGCACCAGGACTTGGGTAAGCTGCGGGGAGGAGAGCACAGTTTGATCTGCTCTCAAATCTGTTTCTCAACCAACCTTATGCCTAATGAAAATTAGGCAATGTCAGCAAAAAAAGAAAAAAAAAATCTAGTGAATCAGCTTTAAAACTCGTGATTTACTGTAAAAAGTCAGGAAATGCAGAAAAATACCATATCAGAGATACTGATGATCGAGTATGTTGCCATTTGTTCAAAGTTGCTCCTTTCCTGTGATTAGGAGGCCAACTGAATATATTAGTTTGTTCTGTTTCATTATTTTTTGTACAAAATAACAACTCTTGCTCAGTACAGACTGAAACACTTTTTAAAAGGAAATATTTCCTATTTTAGTAATTTAAATTGAAACAGGAGACTTTTGACCTTTATTGTCCTGGTATTGACATAGCATGATAGGAAGCATGTGCTACTATTGAGGGTAAATGAAGACAATTAAAAAAAATACTAATGTATAACAAAACCAAAATGATGAAACAAAAATGCCTACATTTTTTTTAAATTTTTTTTTAATGGTGCAGGATTCATTGCGGTGAGAAATTAAAAAAAAAAATAAAAATCCAAATTACTTCCTGCAAGCCAAAAATCAAAAAGTTGCTGTTCCAGGTGAAATGAAAGGTCTGCATTTGTCCTCCCAAACTGAACTAAAATTAAAATAAAATTAGAGAGGACATGAAACCTCCACCATCTGGCAGAAAGCAACTACCAAGGAGGCCCTGAGCATCTCTGTCACCCAGTGCTTGTCCTTACAAGGAGTTGTCTGAGAAAATAACAGAAGGATAAAGTAAAAAATGAAGCCTGCTGCTATTCAGTCCAGTTCAGTGCAGTGTACCCTGAACATGTGGCCCAGTCCAGGTTAGCTAACTTACTGTCCAAGTGGGCACTATTCACACTGACTGGTCAGGGTGTCTGACTTAGCAGCCTCTTCCCAGGGGTCCCTCTGTAGCCTATGGAGACTCAGAGTTTCTTCTGGAAGGTTACACTGTAAGTCACAGGATATTTCATGCATCTCCTGCTGGTCAGCGTCTTCCTTGCTCTTTGCTGGCTTTTAATGGGAGGCCAGGAGGCCATCCTCCCACTGGTCACTGGATGGGGTCACTCCCTCTCTCCTTAGGGACCTCTCCTGCTTGGGCTGCTTGGGGATTTAAATAGGAACATGCTTAAAGGTCTCTGCAGATTAGATCCAAAATGTTCAATCCAGTGCCAGATGAAGCCTTTGTCAGGCAGGCAAAGAATGGGTACCTTGCTTGCTGGTGGGGAGGTTTGGTGGGTGGCAGGACTGTGGCTGGGAAGGGGTAGGAAAAGGGAGAGCCAGCAGTGCTGGGAGGTGGGAATTTCAATGCCCACTGCTGCCACTGGAAGCTGAGGGGACCAGAAGGAGAACGAGGCAGTGCCTGACCCAGCGAGAGTAGCAGACATGTGTAAAGGAGGTGGCATGAGCTGTTGTCTTGGAAAAGATCCTGGTGAAGGTGCATGTCCGTGTACACTGAACTTGGAGGTGATGTCCAGTGAGAGTGGAACGAGTTACTGGGGCTGCCCTTCTGGTTTATTTTTGTCTAGGGGAAGAGAAGTATTGTCTTTTGTGTGCAGTATGTTTATAACTCAATTTCCCTTCTGACTGATGCCTTGCTCCATGCTTTCTTGTCCTCCTCCATCTGGTTTCTATTGTAGTTTTAAATGAGGACAGTTTGGCTGTCTGGCAGAACAAACGGGGTCTGTGTGACACCAGCTGCCCCTTCCAGCTTCTAAGCCTTCTAAGCTTCCAGCACAGTTTTAAATATAGGGGTGTCAAGACTGGACTCCCTCCCCCCATCTCATTTCTGTGCCTGCACATACAGCCCCTGCTGCAAATCCCCGTCCATGTCTGATATTCCTTTGGGAGAGACCCAGCCCTGTGTTTTACATTCACATGCCTTCCTGCATTCAGGGTTGATCCCTGCCTCAGTTCACCAGGAGCCATGTCTGAAATAATCCTACCAGCTCAAAAACTCCTGGAAGTGGGAGAAAGCTGCTCACTGCTGCTCTAACCTCACCACCCCCAAAAACCCAAAAGGCTAAGCTTTGTAGGAGATCAGAGCTGCTCAGGAATGCCAGAGCTACAGGTCCTGCCCAAAGAAAACATTTATTGTGCTCTAGTTCCATACAAGTGCTGCATTTAGGGGCTTGATTTGCAGGAAGTCAATGTAGTCCCTTCACCTCCAGGGATCTGAGGTTGAAGTCTGTAATTTTCAGTTGCAAGTGAAAAGTGTCCTATGTAGGATTTTTTTTGGACATCACAAAACTGCCACAAATTTTGGTATAACTGACTGTTTCTCTTCCTATTAGCCAAAGACCTGGTATGACAGGAGATCTTGTACATGATGAGTGAAGGGCACCTGCAGAGATATGTGAGAAGCCCAGGGTTGGAAAAGCAAGGAAAAGTGCAGGGCTGCAGTAAGAGGTACTGACAGAGCTCAGTGCACATTGTCTATTTGCAATCTATATGTTGTCTCTTCTGTGGAGTTTTCACCCACTTTTAAAGATGGGTTGAATTTTACACATTTGCTACAGATTGTTCCCCTCAGGCCCCTGTTTTTTCTTACCAGTCCTCAACAGATGGATCTAGCCTTTTCTTCTTCTTCTGTATAGGGGGTTTGCTTACCTGCCTGAGGCCTCTTGACCTAATTTACTCCAAGGAAACTTAGAACTCAGCCAAAAAAATTGTGATTTAATAGGTCTTACTTTCAAGAGGTCAAATTAGTCACAACAAACATCAGTATCTGCGTTTTTAGTGGGTTTTCTTATTCTTAACACTGAGGTTTAAAAAGTATCTAATAAAGGATGCTTTGTGCATGGACCCCATTTTTTGGCAGCCAGGCACCATCATATGAGGCTTGTCTCCATGAAAGATTGTTAACCTTTAAACAAACCATGTCATGTGGCTATCGTGATTAGATATGTTTTCTGTTCAACTAATTCTTCCTTTTTCAGGTTGCATGGAGTTAAATGGTTTCTATTCTCTCACCCAGCTAGATCTGAGGTGGACATAGATCTGCCTAACTTTCATTTTTATTGTTACATGTCATTTATTCTGAGGCCCCTACAAAGAGGGAAATTTTAATATGTCATGTATGCATAGCTTCTACCATAAAGATGTTAAAGCCTGATTTTCCAGAAATGGAGATGTGGCCTGAAGTAATTTATATTTCCCTCTTTTATATTTTTAACATTATCATCATCATATGATCTGAGTTCCCTACTGCAGTTCCAGATAATCAGGACTTACTCAGAGATATGGAGGTCCTCTTTTTCTGAGGTGTCACTTGGACTTTTCTTGGAAAGATATTAAAGATATTTTGTACTTTTTTTTTTTCCCATCTCCTTCCACTCCATTTAGTTCGCATAAGAAGCAGGTGTTGCGTGCACTGAAAAGAATGCTTCCCAGGTTCTTTCCCTTCTGGAAGGCTCTGATGCACCCCCCCACCAAAGTCCTTGAGAAGAGAATACTATAACTCTGTGACTGCTGTGGACAAAGCTAAAGCTTTGACTCTGTAGACTTCACCTGTTTTCTTTGTAATTTCATGGTTTCATGAACACTGTTGAATGGTTAGGGCCTCTGCCATGAGCTCCACCCAGCAATTTGAGGGTCTTGAAAATCAGCACAAGGGCTTTGAGTGTGACACAGCAGACTGATGTGCCCAAGTTATGAGTGCCTGCTCAAAAAACCCGTAAAGTCAAATTTTCCCGGTTGTTTTGGAGAAGCTCCTTTGACTGAGAAGAATTAGTCTCTTTGGAACCATTCAGGCTTCTAAGTAATCACTGAGACTTTGTGTACTCCTGCATTTGGGTTGGCTGAAAGACAAGAGAAGGGATACACAAAAGGACTTCTTTACTTCCTTAAGCAAGTCAGGAGGCAGAAGGGCAGCACTTCTCTGACTGACTGGCTCAGTAGCAGTGTGTCACTGAGGTGGGTGCAAGCTTGGAGCCCTTCTCACCAGAGCCTGTGCCCTGCACTGCTTGGCAGGGACAGGTTCACCCACGAGCTGGCTCTGGCCTCAGTGGCTCCCATGAGAAATAATAAAATAATGAAAATTAATAATGTACCAACTGTTTTTGTTCAGGCTGTTGTTGGAGTGCTGTCATTGGATGCCATCTGATGAAGCACATGTTAATATGTCATTACAGTCCTGAACTTAGAGCAGAAGAACTCAGGGAAGGTCCAGCCAGAGGCATTGTCTCCGGGGTGTCACAAAGATGCAGTAATTGCTATGCCTGGCTTTCCAGTCAAATCTATGGCTTAGCTGGTTTTTCTCCATACAGCTTTTGAAATGTGCAGTGTAGCAGAGTCAGCATTACAGCAGGGAACTTTTGACATGTGCATTTACTGACTTTTGTGCCTATGGCTGTGTGAAGCATTGCATTAAATACACAGTAGTTTCTAGCACCTAATAAGGAAGGGCTTTCTTACTGTTATTGTTATAGCTTAGGTTGTTATAGTACTGGGGACAGGGAGGCTTGATCTGACCAAGAGAATGGGGGGTTCATATACCTATATAATGGGGAAAAAATAAACATATACTTTGGGTCCAAGTCTGGATGTAAATGTTGTGCCTCAGGCTCCTCTTAGCTTTAAGACTGGTTAAGTCTTTGTCTAAGTTATGCTGATGGAGTTCTTTTGAAGCCAATGTCAGGTTTTGTCAGTGTGCAGATCTAGTCAATATTTGAACTTTATACCCCCTCAGTGGGATTTATGAGCACTAAACTGTGGGTATGTAGGCTTATATGGAAGTGTGAATGCTTCTCTGATTTTTATCCAAGCCAATGAGACCTTTTGGCACAATTCAGCGAGATTGGAGCTCTATACTGGGGAGGGTGGAGGTTCCCAGGACCTCATGCTTTACCACATGCTTTCAATTACAATGAAAAATCTTCTTTTATTTTATTTTGGAAGAAAAAGGAAGAGAGGGAAACCCTACCTTTCTTTCTGCTGTGTTGCTGTGACTTCAGGGTCAGTCATTGTCACATGTCATTGAGCATTGCACGGCACAACCACAGTGTATTCTCATGGCCACTTTGCAGGGGTTATTTTGGAATTTCCCTCTATTTCTCTCATTACTGTACCCTTTCCTGCATCCACAGAGAGGCTCTGCTGTTTTTTCATGGAACTGTCTCCTCTGCTGTGATCTGTAGAACCTGTAGGTTTGTATTCATTGGACATCTTGCTTTGCTTTTGTCTCGTAGTCCCTTATGTGCTGAAGAGCTGTGCAGAGTTCATTGAAACTCATGGCATTGTGGATGGCATCTACCGGCTCTCAGGAGTGACATCCAACATACAGAAGTTGAGGTAAGGGCAACGTTTGGGAGTGTCAGAGGGATTCAGGGACATTGCTCAGTACTTTTTTGGCATTAGTCCCCCAGGAACAGACTGTGGCCAACAGATCTCCACAGTCTGATGCAGAAGATAAACTGTCTTTGAACTTGGTAACAGGGGAAGACAACATTTTAGGGATTAGCCCAAGAAACCCCTGTATCTCCCTCTGCATGTATTAGTGGGAAAGGCATGTAGGGTCTCAGCACAAATGCCGAGTTGCTCTCTCTCCCTTTGGGACAAAGCAATCTCTTTATATCGGTTTGAGGTTCACTCCCTGTGTTAGGGATAATGGAGACTAATTGAAACCTCAGGGCCTGAACTTGAGACAGAATCTGGGCCAGTCTGCAGAGACATCTCTTCTTTCCCATTTGTCTTTGCTCTAGCTGTAAACAAGTATTTAGGGTGGAGTACTGGCCTGCTACAGCTCTTATTCACCCATATTGTTATGTTTCCATATTGTTTCAGACAAGAGTTTGTTTCTGACCAATGCCCAGATCTGACAAGGGAAGTTTACCTCCAGGACATCCATTGTGTGGGGTCACTCTGCAAGCTGTACTTCAGGGAACTGCCCAACCCTCTTCTCACTTATGAGCTCTACAAGAAATTCACGGTGAGACCTTTGGCTGTTCTTGTTTCTCTCCATCAGTGTGGATGTTCTGCAGATTCTTTCATGACAGCTGTTTGGGATTCACTCCAATGTCCTGGCTTCTGGTGCATCTATCCATATAAACACTTCTCAGTGCTCTTCCCTTCTCATCTCATGTTGGCTCTCTTTCCCTGTCCTTGTTTCTTTTCACCATTTCATGTTTATTTCTCTCAGTTTGTCTGCTGTTTCCTCCCCTTCATCTTGCTCATTTTTTTACTGCATTTCTTTCCTGCTGCCTCTTTTTCTCCCCACTGTGCACCTCTTCCCAGCACGACTTATTCTCTTTTCCTCATTACTGTCCATCACTGAGAGTCTTCTAGGTCACCTGGGCTTGCAATCATAATCACGAGGGTGCGGTTTCCTGGTCCCTGTCCCTCCAACTGTCCCTGACACCTGCACAAACTGATTGCCCAGCCCATGTGTAAAGTATCAACTGTTCTGCATCTGTAACATTTTTCATACTGTGTGTAGGACTGCAGATGAGGATACTGGTTATGCCAGATATGGCATATCAGGTCCATCATGATCACATTATAAATACAAATGGCAGAGGAAAGTGGCAACTGGCCAAGCAGAAATCTCTAACTTTGTTTAAAGAGATTACAATTCAAAGAGTAGTTACTTGATTCTGGAAAACAGCCATAGATTATACATGGATAGAGTTGGAGCTTAGGAGCAGATTGAGGGGGAGCAGAAATATAAGACCACAAAGCTTGAATTTTTAAGAGACTTGGCTAACATTGATGACAGATAATATTTTATTAAAAGGTGGCACAGCAAGCTATGCTTGTTATTAAAGCTGCCTGTTTCTTAGCACTCTAAATCTACTTTTAGTTTTTTATGACACCAACAAATTTACATCCCGTCATTGAGGCTGAAGTCTTGCCTGCTGAAGGTATGCCCTTTCAGCTAAAAGAATTCACACACTTCTCAAGATAACTGGTGTGGGGGATGGGAAAGATTGTTTTCTCAGTGTTAGAAACATCCGTCCTTTGTTAAGAATTTCTGTCATCCTACTCTTTCCCATTTGCTGGGAGGAGGAGGCAACAGCCGCTGCCAAAAATGTCAGATGTCGCAGAGAAGAAGTTCTGCAAAATCAGGTGTTGCTGTCTGAGTTGCCTCTATCCTGAATCAGGCACTTCCAAGCGACACTGCTGTGGCACAGGAGGCGCTGGCAGAGATCCATGGGGTCCTCACAAGGAGGTGCTCTCCGAAGCTCCCTGTTGCCTGCTCTGGGAAGAGGCGTCAGTGCAAGGGGTGCTTGCTGTGGGGCAAAGCCAGAGGGGGCCAGCCAAGCAGGAACTTGCTGTAAGAAGTCGGGTGGCTGTGAGGGACACGACTCTGCTGGGGATGGTGGGGAGTGGCTCACCGTGCTGCCTAACAGATGGGCAGTAGTGTTCGGTATTGTGCTGTTCCAATGCCAAATTTTAAGTAAGATTGGTCTTTGTTTCAAGGTGATGTATAGCCAAATCTTCAGGGAAAATCCTGAGCAGATTTGAAAAATCGACCTGTATCCTCAGGATATAAGGATTCTGAAGTTATGGGTTAGGATTGCTGCAGACAGGCAGGATGAATAGGATCTTGAAAATACAAGGTATCATTCAACCGTTCACTGTAACATATGAGTCTCATTCTTGTTGGAGCTACTTGGCTGGTGTCTTCCTGGCTATCACTACTGATTTACGAAAGAAAAAATGCTCTAAAGGAAACATTAAGATTTAGGTGGAAACTTTTTTTATGAAAGAATGTTTGCTGGAAAGTGAAGTTTTGGGATGATAACTTGCAGATTTTCAGTAGATACATTTGGTAAATAGCTTTATTCAAAAACAAAAGGGAAAGCATTTCTGTAACTGTCTGAATGTTTCTTTTACGAGAAGTTTCTAAAGGAAATGTTTCAACATTACATCAACACATCTAACGTACATAAAGTATCTTTCAGAAAATAGTTAAGTAGTGTCTTGGGTTGAAGACAGGTATCTGCTAGGGAAGGCAGAACCCTCCCTCAGGACCCCCCACTCTTTCCTCCGAATTTCTGAAATTAAGCGGCCTTCAGGCAAGATATGGGGAGGGATAACAGTCCTTTACTAATGAGTATAACAAGATACAAATTAACAATAACTATGGTACTAACAACAACACCTACTACAGATAAAAAGAAACAGAAAAAAAAAAAGTCAGGGCCGCCCCCACCCCGCGGCAGAGCCGGCAAGAGGGACGGGGAAGGCCTTGCTTCACAAACCCCGTAGGCAGTCTGTAGTTGTAGATGGCTCCAGACGGGCTGCTCTGAGGAGAATGGAAGAAACTCCAAGGTGGAACGCAGGAGTCCTGGTACAGGGATGGATCAGATGGGTCCCAGCGGGGCAAGCAGAAGCAGCAGCAGCAGGCAAAAGAACCCGGCCTGTCCTCTTCCAAGCAAAACCCAGCACTGAACTGTGTCCTCTCTAGTCTCCCTTCCCGGCCCGGCAAGCCTTTGTCTTGCAAATACACTTAAGCATCGGCCATCAGGTTCCCCCGCAACAAATGGGACAAAAAATTCCATAACTAATGAGGATGAAGAAAAAGAAAAAACTAACACCCCAACCCCCCACAAGTAGTTCCAAATTTAAATTATAATTTCTGTAACTAATGTTTAAGTGTGATGCTTTTGGCCAACCTTGAACAGTTGTTTTCTAAAATCTTACACCAGTTTCCCAAAATGTTATCACTCTGGGTTGACCTAAAAAGTTTTTGGTTTTTTTTATGTCTGGCTTTTCAGTTTTTCCACTTAGCCACAAAATCCATTATTCATGTAAGCCTGATCAGTAGGGATTTATAATTGGTAACCCAGCTGACAGGAAGCATAGTCAGATACCAGGAGGAAAGAAAGAAAAAAGACCAATTCCCCAAGGAGCAGAAAACCTACTAGGGGCGTGTGTGTGCGTGGGGTGTCTGAACAGGGAACAGTGGCAGCTGTACCTCAGCACACAAGTGCTGAGAGGAATAAAGAACACATGCTAATCCCAGCGTGATTGAGCTAGAGCTGCCTCTGATTTGGGATAGGCTGACTTTGAGTCACCACAGTGATTCAGAGGTTTCTGTCCAAGGAAAGTCAAATTCTTAATGACTAGGGAGGGGTTGGCCTCTTGGTCATCACCATGTCAAGTTACAGGTGTAACATCCTGGTCATGACCTCACTGGCTATAAATTTTTGCCAGATGATTGCCATCTTGTATCCTAGTGATGGATGGTTGTTTCTCAGGACAGATAAGTTGACTCTGCTTGGCTTGTTCTAGCCTGGGCACAGAGGGACCAAACACTCACTCAGAGCAAATCAGCTCTAGGAGGCCAAGCTTACCTTCTCTCTCTGGAATTATTCCACTTGTTAACCATGGCTCATGAATTGTGCACTCCCAGAATCACTAGTGGAGTTAAAAAATTAATCTTAAATGGCTTAAATTCATACCATGATGAACAGATGGTAACCTGGTAAACAGTAAATGGAATTATTGGTTCTTTCTTGAGTTCTGTATTCTGTTGCTGTAATCCACAGTTTTAGAGGGCTCCTCAGATTTCAGAAGCACAGCTCGTGTGGGTCAGATGTGGCTTGGAGGATTGAATGGGTCATGACCTCATAGAAGCTGCTACTCACTTGCTGTCTAATCATTAGGCCTTTGAGACCAGGAATCTTGAATATGGGAATGAAAATGTGCACCAGGGGAGAAATATTGTGTACAGTTTAGTTGAATTTGAATGCTTTAGGTGCACCAGTTAGAGTTTTTATTTCTCTCAGTCTTCATCTTTGGACAAGGCATTCAACTGGAAACATTGGAAACATTGTATTAAGATTACAAGAGCTCTTCAAGAGCTCTTCCACTTCAGATTTCTGGGCTTCTTTTNTTTTAAGAAGTCATAGCCATGTGTAAAATCACTAGAAGGAGTTAACCTGTCTTTAATTTGGGCAAACAAAATATATGTGCATCTCATATATACCTTACTAGTGAGTTCACTTGTTTTGATCTGCCATCACTTCTCTTGCCTGGAAACTGGCAATGTTTGGTTAGCTGATGGTTGTGGATAAGAAGTGATCTTCAGGGAAAAGGGCGGTGACAAAACCAGTGGTGGGAGCATCATCATGGTGGGTGCTGTAGTAACTGCTGCAAGAAGATGCTTCTCTAGCAGTGGCTGATAGTTTCAGGTTCATGATGTTTAAGCAATGTGGTTTGGGAAGGGTTGCTTCCTTCCTTTCCTTCCCTGGAAGTGCTGATATCTGGCTGGAGGCAGAGCTTGTGCTGGCAGCGTGGGTCGCAGCGTCCTCCTTTGAACTCGCTCCAAACTCCAGTGGCAGTTGGGTGGGTAGGAGGAGGTTCCCAGACAGTCATGCACTGTTTGAGCCGGCTGGTGGCTTCTCCTCCCCCACCACAAATATTGAAAGGAAATAGCTGAACAGATGAATACCAATGTAGTGAACTCCTGGGAATGCTGACAAAAAGCTTCTCATGGCTCTCTGAGGCCTTGGTCTGCAGAGATTTGCTCAAGACTGAGATGTATAACCTTGATTCTGTCTTACCATGAGTATAAGAATTTATTAATCTGCTGGGAAAGGATTCTGCTAAGGCTTCTTCCATCATGAAAGATGCAAACCCACAAAAACAATCCCCTCAGCTATGTTCTTATGACAGTCAAAATATTGCTTATTTTGGAGAATATAGAACATGTATATCTAAGGTGTTCTCATAACACAGAGTTTGAAAAACATGTTTTATTTTTAACAGATTATTTTTGAAGGGTGTCATTGCTTTTTGCTTTTTCCATTATTTTCACGTATCTCTTTGCCCTTTCTTTCTATTTCACCCATCAATGCCCAAGTTTAAAAATGGAAAAAAGCCCAAAGAAATACCCCACGAGAAGAAAGCAAAACAAACCAACACATGCCAAAAAACCCCTTGTAATTTGTAATTGAAGGCCTAAGTCCTTGAATGCCCCTCTCCCATAAATACTGACCACCATGTCTGAACATCTGGGCATGGTGTGCTGAGTTATGGAAAACCAGTGCAGGATATCTCTGCTTGCTAGGGACACAAAGAAACTTCTTCCAGTAGCTCTGTAGGGTAACAAGAGAGCATTCCCTCTGAGACAGGGTGTCTCATGTGACCCTTCTTATCCCTCTTCTTTTCCCCTGAGTCCATTGCCAGGGTGTACTGTTTCCTTGTATCCCTGCAGGAAGCAGTGTCACGCTTCCCCGAGGATGAGCAGCTGGCACGAATTCAAAATGTCATCCAGGAGCTCCCACCATCGCATTACAGGTAAGATTGTGTCCACAGAGGTGCTGAGGATCAGTGTGGTGACCTCACCCTCATCAGGGAATAGTGCCTGAAATAGCTCTGCGATTCATTTACAGAAATCAATTTCCAAAAGCTGACTCACCATTTCCAAATCTGGCAACAATTTATCTGGCATTTAAATATCATTGAACAAACCTTTATTAGAGACAGAACAAGGTCTCCCTGCTGCAGTTTCACTATACTCCTTCCCTAAGGATGACCACTGTGGCAGCCTTGGGCAGTGTCCTGAGTGTGGTAAGGAGAAGATGATCTGCCAGAGGTGCTTGAGCAAGACCTAAGAGCTCAGCCTTTGCAGCGTCCCATTCCCTCTTCCAGCCATCTCCCAGCTTCTTTGCTCATGCTAAGGATGGTTTGGTTCATGCCCCACCCTTGGCCACCCACCTTGGCCACCCACCTTGGCCATGGATAGAGCACAGCTGTTCAGGTATTCACCACATCCCTGTAAATGCTGGTGCTGTGTCTCCTCTGCCCCATGGGCTCTGTTGCTGCAGACACTTGGGGAGGGGACAGGGCTGTCTCTGAGCCTCGCTGTCTCAACAGGCAGGCAGTGGTAACGTGACACATTTTTCTTTCTTTGTGTGAAACCACTGCAGAACGTTGGAATACCTGATCAAGCACCTGACTCACCTGGCCTCCTTCAGCAACATGACCAACATGCACACCAGAAACCTGGCCTTGGTGTGGGCTCCAAATCTCCTCAGGTACAGTAGAGATTCTTCTAATCCAGCTGAGCACCATGCTGAGCTGCAAGGGGAGTGGCAGCATCTGAGCCTGATGAACCCATCACCTGAGGGAAATGCAAAGATAGGGAAAAGCTGAGCAACCGAAGGGAAGAGCATAGCAGAGCAAACAGCTTTTCTTCCAGGTTAAATAATCTAAGGTTTTACTGCCAGCATCCAAGGAAGCTTGTGGGTTTGTGTGTTTCTTATTAAAAAAAAAAAAAAAAAAAGTTGTTATTTGCAAGTTGAGCATAGATTTAGAAACGAGGACTTAACTCATCACTTGGGAATGTTAATGACATTTTTGATGGTGCCAGTACTTCTGCAGCAGGGCAGTGAGAGACAGCAAGGATCAGAAGGGAGAGAAACAGGGTGATAATTCTACTGACCTGTTCCCAGATCTGTTTGTGCAAAAGTGAGATGAGCTTGCTGGGCTTGAAATGGCAGGTAGTATCAGATCTCAAGACCACCAGCTAGTTTTTCATGTTTGTTATGCCTGGCACTCTGCTGTGAAGAATCCTGGATTAGATGCAGGCAGGGGTTTGGCTGCTATGTTGTAGAGCTAAGCAGAACAACAAAAATAGCATCTGGGAAAAAAAAAAATAAAATTGTATCTCATCAAAATTTCCTTTCCACCCATTCAATACCCCTGCATTTAGAGGAATGAACTATACAGGGAGAGTCCAGGGCAGCAGCTGGGCAGGAGAGGGGTAATGGCAGAGCCATCAGGGTAGTCCTGAGCTGGCAGAGGACATTGGCTAGAGAGGTACAGGCCTGAAAAGCATGAGCTAAAGAGTTATCTCACCTTTCTGAATCCCAAAAATGGTAGAGCAGATTCTGAAAATGAATCAAATCGAATGTCCTGAATTAGGCCTTTACTACTGAGACATTTTCATTCTAGAATCTGTCCTTGTCAAAAAAAAGTGAAGTCTGTTTTTCCTTTGCAATCTTTCATAAGTACAAGTCACAGGGAGGAAAAGAAAGGAGCAAGCAATGCAACTGCAGTCTCCTTACGGGGGTTATCCTCTTGGCAATGCCCCAAGCTGTTATCTAACACACCAGTCATTAACTTTACAAAGGATCCATTGCCCAGAGATAATTTCTTCAGCAACACTTTGGCATGTCAAGATAAGGAATGTTCCTTTGCTGAGAGCAAGACTGAGAATGTGAGAGCACCAGGGGGGCAGAGAAGAGACTATTGGGGCACATGGCAAAGTATTGAAGAAATTGGCATGGGGAAGACCTGAGCAGGGTCTGAGGGATTTCACTGACAGGTGACTGAAGCACTGAGCAGAGATCTAGAAGCAGCATTTGAAGGCTCCTGCGTTGTCTTTCAGGCCCAGCCTTGAAATAGCTAAAATAGGAAAAAGAGAGAAGAATGGAACTTGAGAGTCCCAGTTTACCTGCTGAAGAATGTAAAAGCCAGGTGGGGAAAATAACACATTCAGGAAAGGAAGTAACAGAGGTGGTGAAGAAAACATAGAAAATAATTTTTAAGAGTGAAAAGACAAAGAGAGGATGACGGCCTGTGAGGGAAGGAGAGGAAGAGGTACAGCAAGAGTGGGGAAATCATTCCTGTTGCCTTTCTTGCAGGAAGAAATCTGGTCTGTCCTTGCCAGGGGCTATGTGTGGCAATGCTCACCACTGGTACCCCTCTTTCCTCATGCAGGTCAAAGGAGATTGAGGCAGTTGGCTGCAATGGGGATGCAGCTTTTCTGGAGGTACGAGTGCAGCAATTGGTGATCGAGTTCATCTTGAACCACGTGGATCAGATCTTCAACAACAACAGGAAAGCCAGCTCTGCAGAGAACATTGGTACCAACCTCGCTGAGCCACTTCCCATGTCACTTGCTATGTAGTTCAGCTCTCCCTTCAGCTAACAGTACAACCACAGTAACCCTTGCTATCACCACAGACTTGCCCAAAGACACCTTGAGCCCAATATCTCATTACTCTTGTCTTTTTCACCCCTATCTTCAACATTTTCTTTTTGAATACTAGCCTCCTTTAGTGTTTTTTCAGGTTGCCTTATGTCTCATCTTTTACATGATCTCATGTGGCTTAACCCTTTCCACAAAAGGAAGACCACCTGATCGATTCTCAGTCTTGATCTAAGCTTTCTCTTTAAGTCCATCAACCACAGTCTCAGCTCTTCCCTCGGATTCCCCCAGTTACAATTCCTCATACCAACAATACCTGCCTTGCAGCCACTATTTCCACCCAAGTCAGAGGTCACACTCCCAGGCACTCCCAGGAAAAAAATTAATCTTGTGCTCCAAAAACTTATATCTTTTTCTTGAGGACATTTTATAAAACACATTTTTTTCCTGGAACATCAATAGTTTTCAGAGATGCAGATTTTGCTGTTTAGTAATGGCTTTGTTGACAAAGACTGGGAAGTGAGGAGGCATGGATCCACAGTGGCCTCACATAATTGCAGAAATAGGCCCCTTCCCATTTTACACACTCAAAATACCTTCTGATACCTTCAGAACTCAGGCAGTATCTACCTTTCTGCTTTGCAGCCCTAAGTCAGCTCATTCTGCTTATCTTTACCTTAGCATGGCTTTGTCCCTGCCCTGGTAAACAGACGCTTTCAGTTCTCTGGGCTATCAGTGACACTGCTTTCTGTGGACCTGAAATGAATTAGAAAGTTAAAGTGATGCTGGTTTTTAGAGCAATCTTCTGTCACAAAACAAGAGAAGGAGAAAGATGTGGAAGTGAGAGAAAGAACTGGGCACCAAATGTGGATCAGGGACTGAACTGCTTCAGAATTGGGGGTGGGTGGGGGTGGAATGGAGGAGTGAGTGAGGGAGGAGTAAAGAGAATGTGTGAATCCTGGTGGTTTTTCAGAGACACTTCACACAGAAGCGTCCACAGCAGAGGAAGCAAATGCACACAACGCAGCCTTTAGCTGGCAAGCATAGCCCCTGCTGGGAATGTACTCAGATGGATAAGGTTGCTGAGGAGCTGAAAGGCTTATCTGAGAAAAAGCCTTTCTACCTGCACATGCCACTTCTTTCCCCCCTCCACAGGAGATGTTCCAGTCAAATAAAGTCTTGCTCTCATCTCTCCTCACCCCAGGCTGGAATGTATTTTCTCGTTTTTCAGAGAGCACATCAGTTGTGAAAAGTTTGCCCCTCCCCTCGGCCTCCCTGCCAATGAAACTGGTGAGCCTAGAAGAAGCCCAGGCACGAAGTCTGTCTGCATCCCATCCTGCTCGGAAGGAGAGGAGAGAGAACAGCTTGCCTGAAATTGTGCCTGTAATTGGGTCCCTCTTCCACACAGTTGTTGACCTTCCTGACAGCAAGTAAGTGCCAAGAGGACTGTAAAGCACAAACAAAAAAGTGCAGGTTCCCCAGTGTGATTGGGAATGATCCTTTTGTTAACGTGATACCCCCACACATGCACTCATCTGAATCTACTGCCACCATCCAAAGAAAATTCAGTGTCCTCAAAAGAGGCAGAGCTACTCCTGAGAAGTACTGCAGGTGCTGGGTTCATAGTTCTCATCTCTCCATCATGGCAGAACCTCACAGACCTCCTGCAGGGGGAATGAATTGTCTTTGCATCCTTGTGCCAGCTCAGAAGTTGGCCAAACACGGGATGAGTGTGGAGCAGGTTGGAGGACAGCTCATCTGTGAGTTCCATCTGCTGGTGGCTGGTCCAGGGCACACCTGGTGCCACTGAGGTGCTCCAGGTTCTTCATTCCCCTGGTTCCTCTGAAATTACAGCCAAGCAGGAAGGCTCATTTTCACTCCCAGCATGGAGAGATATTTACACAGCGGCACCTATGCCAGCTATGTCTATGCCAGAAGAGTCCGATTTCAGATGAGGTTGCTGCAGCTGTTGGCACAGCTGCCCAGAATAAGTATTTATCTATTGGTCTATCTAACTGTTAATATATAGCCACTCTACTGTCTGGTTCTGACAGTTTATAGCCTCTGCAGCAGGAAGCTCATTAATCTACTGACCCAGAAAGCACCAGAACAAAGATATTTATTGGCACTTGATACATTAAAGCAAAAAGGAATCATCTAACAGAATACTGGCAAGAGGATAACCAGCTTAAGACAAAAGATGTATTGTTCCTCTAGATTGCCTTCTCTTTTCTCATTTGAAGAGAAATGTCCTACCCCCAAGATACGAATCCCTGTTGTAGGACTGATTTGTACTTCTCTGTGTACTGATCAGAAAGAAAAGCAGAAATATGGGAATAGAAAGCCCAATGTGGAGAGCAAGACAGGGAGATAAGAGAATTCTTGCTCTGAAAGAGGGAAGATCAAAGGAGAAGTCCGAATGAGTATGAAGGAAGTGAAACAGAGCTTCATGTGTACATGAAAAAAACTGCATTAGGACAAGCAGCTTCTTTCTGCAAAAGCTGGGATTTCCAAAGAGACACAGGGAACTGGTGTCCCACTTCCTCTGATAGTTACAAGAAATTGATTTAATTCCCTTAAACCTCCTCCTGTTTGGTTAGGACATTATACTTGCATATGAATATATAACACTTGTGATTAAATTAATATTGGCCTGAGAAGCACTAATAGCTAGTTTTCATTAAGGAATCCTTTTATTTTTGCCATAAGACATGGTCTTTAAAGCATAACTTTTTGCACTGAGAAATAGTACCAATTCCATCAGTTCCCCGGAATTTATCATACATTGTGTCACTAAAACCTGTTAAAAAGGCAATTTCTCTTTGCTTTATCGCAGGATAGTCTGAGCCTTGGAAACCTCTCCTTTCTGGAGACAAGCATGATTGATTGCTCAATCACTGTTGCTGTAGCATGACACCAGAGCCAACTATCTAAAGGCTCAGGTGGCTTTCCATCCATGAAATAGTTAAATCAGCAGTACAGATAAATCACTTACAGTGTGGATGCTACCTATGTAGCAAACAGGGGTTGGTTCTTTAGCTATGCCTGCAATGCTTTGGACTTAAAAGAGGTGTGAGAGGAAAAAAAGTGGAAAGTGTTGAGGAGAGACAGTTCAGAGGCCTTTGGAGGGTATTGGAAAGGTAAAAGTCTCTAAGGTTTGGTGACCACCTGAGCCTTTTTTTCCTTCCAGGAGGAAATTATCCACCAAGTCCAAGAAATGGAAGTCAATATTTAATTTGGGCCGCTCTGGCTCAGAATCAAAGTCTAAACTGAGTCGAAATGGGAGTGTCTTTGTAAGGGCACAGAAGCTCTCTGGTAAGAACACACTTTTCAGCTGAATATTTCTCTCTGAGGCTTTCTCTTGTGTTGTTGGTAGCATGGGACAACCTTTATCCACCTGCCACTAATGCCATAGATTTGAGATAGTCTAATGGAGTCATGCTTGTTGCCTGGCTTCACACACACCTCATTTTCCTGTGATGGCAAAAAAACACCCTTCCAGGAGGATTTGGCAGACAGCTACAGTAAATATTGCATTTTGGTACCTGATAAACTGGCTCCTGTTGTCCAGCTGTCAAGTCTGGGGACTAGGAAATGTTATGTAGGTTTGGATTAGTCCACTATTCCAGCCCAGCCAGTCTCTGTCTCCTAAGGCTCGTTACATGGCACTGGGTGAATGGCTGTCCTAGGCTCTCCTTTCACTAAAGGGTATTAAAGAACCATCTGCATGCAGTGTCTTTGTGAAAAACAAGGCACCAGGAGTGCCTTCAGCTCTGGCTCTCAGCAGTTTGAGGGAAGCCATTGATTTTGCAGAATTTACAAGAGAGAAGTTGTGTTTTCTCCTGGCTGTAATCCCAAGTTCTAACCTCTCCTGGGCTGCAATCTCTTAAACACTCTGCTTCCTAGAAAATCACATGGCAGTGCCAGTTCCCAGTGTTAAGAAATGATGACTCAGGCTCTAAAAATAATGAACTTGACTTAAAAGTAATCACATTTTTAAAAAGAAAGCATGCCCTTTTCTTTTGAATTCATAAAGAAATGTTTTGGGTTTATATGTTCTAGGTTTTTTTAGTATCTCCAAGTCAAGGAATTTACTTCCAATGGGGAGATGAATGTGGATTTTTTATTTATATAATCTCATGATTCCAGGAGCTGGTGTTTGGAGGACCACTGCCTAACATTGCAAGAGTTCAAATAAAATAGTTAATATTGACAACATTAGCTACCACCACATATAAGAGAGGCTGTATTTGGATCAGAAATGAGTGTGAAGCCAAATGCTGGATCCAGTTCTTTTTGGACCCCTGCCTTCCCCATGTTTTGCATGTACAGATGGCCTCACACAGTGTGCCCATGACACTTACAAAATAGCTCTCTATCCTATTTTGATCATGGGATCACCTTCTCACCTTGATAAGGAGTACTCTTCTCAAAATAGCCAACCCAAGGAAGCCCAGGAATGATGGCAGCCCCAGAGATTGTGGAGGGTGAGCCTTGTTCCAAGGACAGTACTGAGTGACATAAGGCTGGACATTTTCACCAGCAGGACATGCAAATGCACAGCCGTGCTCAGAGTTTTCAGCACTGAAGCAGTGCCTTTCTGTGCTGCTGTGTTACAGTTTTTGGTGCTCTCTGCTTACAGCCTAATGTGAGGGAACAGACAAAGTTGCTGCTGAACCTCAGCATATGCTTTAGCACAGCTTGAGTCTGTGCACACAAATCTGACATAAAATGTGACTTACACAGCTCCCCAGCTTGAATTTTGTTCTTCCTGGAAAGCGGAAACAGTGCTCAAGACATCACGTCTTATGAACGTAAAAACTAGTCAGGGCTCTATATAAATGTAAAAAGTAGCTGGAGTTTCTCTTATGCTCATGTGAGAGCAAGAGCCAGAAGCCTCAATTGTATAAACAATGAAGTCCAACAAGCCTGCTGACTTTCTCCTTAACCTACTTTGTGCAACTCTGTAAACAGCAAACTTTACTCCCAGACATTTTCCAGATCTCTGTGGACCCTTTTTGGGCTGCCAGAGACTAACTTGTCTTTCTTACCAGCTACATTTCCCCACCTCCCTTCCTTTTTCAGAGAAGTAACAGCTGCAAGCTTCCAAAACCTCTCAGGAACAGACCTGTAGAGTGTATAGTAACAAACAACATCTTGTTTCTGGACAAGCAAGTCCAGTGAGGATGGCCAGCAAAATAGATCACTTACTGCCCTCAGAAATTTCCCAGAGTTCTTGCTGGAGGCAGGGCATGCTCACGTCAGCAAAAGAGCTGGGAGTGCAACGTAAAAATAACCCAATATTTGCTATCAGGAATGAGAGCTGAAAAGGCATTTATGTCAGTTTAGTTAAAAAGTCTCCCACAACCAATAGCCTAAGTCGGGGAGGGGAGTGGCACATGACAGCTTTGGGGATACTTAACTGTTTCAGAGTGGAGGTGGTGTTGACTGGCTGGGTTAAGTATAGCTCTCCACATGTCCAGCAGGTGCAAAGCTGTTGTTAGCACTAGCAGATCCCCAGCTGTGTGGACAAGTGTTGTGGGTAATAAGCCATGTGGTGTAGATACATGGGGGAATGCTTGGAAATGGAAAATGTCTGCCTGGCAGGCCTGTCTATTTGTATGCAGCCTTTGATCTTTATGGGCTGAAGCCTGCTAAGCCACAGGATCTGATACCTGCTTCTAAAACTCTTTTTCTACAGAAAAAGCAACTATTCGGCCTGCAAAGAGCATGGACTCATTGTGTTCCCTGCCAGTGGAAGGTGAGGCATCCATAGCCTGCTTATACTGTAAGGGGGAAGGCTTGCAGCTCTGCATTTTCAGCAGCATGGATCACAGAATCACAGAATGGTTTGGGTTGAAAAGGACTTTAGAAATCTCCTAGTTCCAACAACCCTGCCATGGACAGGAAAACCTTCCACCACACCAGGTGGTACCAACACTTGAACAATACTTGAACACTCCCAGGGATAGGCATCCACAGCTTCTCTGGACAGCCTGTTCCAGTGTCTCACCACCCTCAGTGTATGAGCAGTCTGTGTCTATCTCACCATGTTGTGTCTCTTAATATTATTATGCCATGGTTGCTGATGTGTGTCCCCACCTCTGTGTGCGTGCATTTTTGACTCATTTCTGTGTTATCTCAGTGCACCCACCTGAGAGCTACCACTGTGTTTAGCTGCACCTTTATTGGAAGTTGGACTGCTCTGATTTCTTTCTTGGTTATTCTGGACACAAAAATCCCATTCATAGATGTAAAAGGTTTACAGAAAGCTGACAAAGCCTGGTGTGTGCATTGTGGGCAATATGTGGTAGCCCTAGACTTAGCTGCATCTGGTGGAGAAGGGTGTCTAATGAAAAGTCTGAGCTGATTTCCACTGGAGGGCATTCAATCCTGTGCTGCCTGCCCATTTTGAAGGAAGCCCTAGGGCTAGAGCATAGAAGGTCTTCAGTATCTATTGTCTCCATCCATCTGGGGAAATGTCAGTGTTCACCAGGGCAGGACTCATCCCTGGAGGGATTCAGGAGGGCTCCTCACAGAGGAAGTTTGTTTGCTAGTGCTTTGCTTCCCACTGACTTGCTTTTATGTTCCCATCTCTAGGGGAAGATGACAAAAGCAGGTTCAAACGGTCAGTGACTACTGGAGGATTCTTTGTTCCCACCAAGATACGGACAGGAGGCACAGGCAGCTCCTATGAGCTCAGCAAGGAGAATGAGTGGGAGCGAGAAGGATCTGCCATGGGAGCCAAAGGAAGTTCAGAGCTGGGTGGGGAGAAAGGTCTTCCCCGGACACCACTGGTGAAGTCACCCCCTGAGCAGCTGAAGGTTTTCCGGGTAGCAGAGGATGCTGAAAATGAGCAGACTTCAGCTAAAGGAGTGCTCATGTTCTACACCTCTGAAACAGCCAAGTCAGGCTTCCCAAGCAGCCTCTTTCCACTGGAGGCCTCTCCTCATCACCAGAGGAAGGCCCTGAACATCTCAGAGCCATTTGCTGTCTCTGTCCCTCTGAGGGTATCTGCAGTCATCAGCACCAACAGTACACCCTGCCGTGTGCCCGCCAAGGAGAAGCATTCCCTTTCCAGTCTAGAGGAGCTGTCTTCTCTGGTGGAGAGCACGAGCCCCTCTGCTCTGGAGGCAGGGTTCCACACAAGGACAGAGCAGGCAGCAGAGTGCATGGAGAAACAGCCAGGGCCAACTCTGCCAGTGGCAGCATCCAGAGGTAAACTGGCAGGGTTTGGATCCTCAGTTGGGCTGCTGAAAGTGCCCTGCAGCTTTGTGGTGTGGAGGTTTCTCCAGCTTGAGTTTGTGGCCAGAAAGAAATCAACCTATAGCAGGGTGTGTGTTGACTTGATAGCAGGTCAGGATGGTGCTTGTTGCAGTAAGGAGCCTGGGAGGTGGGTGACCTCCCAGAAACACCTGGCAGTGCCTGGAGGGAGCTCTCTAGCTCTGTTAGTTGGTGTTGGCTCTTGACAGCACTGCTTTGTCCCAGGGCACAAGTTTTCAGTCCCAAGTAGTTACATTCATTTGTGTTTCTGATCCAGGGTCTCTTCCTGAGGAGTTGGTGGCAGCCGGCAAATCCAAGTCCTTAGAAATGCCACAGCCAGCAGCAGAAAATCAGGAGACCTGTGGGCAAAGCAGCTGCACAAGCAGCACCAGCAGCCCCCAGCAGTCCTCAGAGCAGAGTCCCACCTTGGAACAAACACCAGCTTCAGAGTTCCATAAGGGACCACTGCCAGCAGGCAAAGCAGAGCAAGGACAGCTCAAGATGAAGGATGTCTCCTCAGAAGGCAGCTGTGACCAACAGGAGATTGAGATGGCTAAGACAGAAGAAGGATCACACCTAAGAGATGTGGTAAGGAAGAAGGCATGAGAAAAGTGGGGGACCATGCCGTGGTAGTGACTGGGAGGTTGTTTAAGGTTTCATTGTGTATCTGTAGTTGTTAAAACTCAGTCTATAACTTAGGCAAAGCAGCACCAATAATTGACCACTAACTCATGTATTTCACTTCTGTGAAATCACCATGTGGTGATTTACCTTTATGTAACTACCTGCTGTCGCCTTTTGGTCATCTTTTCCTGTTACTGTACAATTTCAGTCTGTACCATCTGTCTGCTCTGAGATTCTCCAGATGTGAGACTGTCTGGATGTCTGAACATTTTGACTCGTGGTCTCTGAACTCCCCTTCTATTTTTGCTGTTCCATTTGTCCTGGGCAGCCTGAACAGTCCTTTTTATCCCCACTCCTACCCACCATTTAAATTTTTTTAATTCTTACTATTTTTTGCCTCCTCTGTATCTCTAGCAAAGCCTTTCCACCAAGTTTCTTACAGCGATACTCATCTCTGGACAGCTATTTAAAGATCTGTTGGCATATCTCCTTGAATAGATTATTCATTTGAGTGTGTGTGCAGTTTGGGAATGCATATTCTATGGCCAAGTGAGCCTGAATGGGAGTTGCTGAGAAATGGGCTGGAACATTCCAGCTACTCATTCAGCTCACTATTTCAGTATGTCCAGGCCTCCTTTTGGCTGCACTTCAGACCTTCTCCTCCATAAACTCGCTTGTTTATACATGTATTTTCTTCCTTGAACTGGTAGCAATCTGTGTGTCTGTGTCTCTGTACCCGTGAGCAGGCCCATCCAGGAGCCTGGATTCTAGGAGGGCTGTTTGGGAAAAATGGAAGGTAAGTTGTGAGCCCCCAGGTGATGGCATTTCTTCTGTTTTTCAGACTGAGGAGGACCCTGCGAATGCCGTTCTCGAACCGCTGTGGCCAGAGATACAGCAGGAACTGAAAATTATTGAACCTGAAGAGGAGCTCTTGCTCTTGCCAGCAGCTGTCCTGAAGGCAAGCCCAATTTCTGAATCCTCTTCTTCAGTACAAACAAATAGTCTTTCCTCTGGCCCAGGGCAGAGTCCAACACTCACTGAGCAGAAATCTGAAAGAAGAGCATCACAGATAACTCAGGTGCCTTTATTTGGTGCCAGTGGTGAGGAGCAACAAGACAGCCCTCCCAGCTGCCTGTCTGATGCAGTTGTACAGCAGAGTGCTGCTTCAGCCCTACCTAAAATGGGCACTCTTCCAACGGGCTCAGTCTCTCCAAAGAACCGTCAGTCAATGGTGGAGAGCGGGAGTGAATGTCTCACTCCTCCCCTGGACTGGAAGCTTCACAGTCAATCAGAATTTAGTGAGACTGCCATTAGTGATGGATTATCTTGTTCCAAAGGAGCATGTCCAGAATCAGGGAAAGAAAAAGATAGCACTTACCAGCTCCAGAGGGAAAAGGACGGTCTTACCGGAGTCCAGACTCAGAGGGAAAAGCATGAGATAATGACTACTGATGAAAGGGACACATTCTCCTCCAAGGCACTGAGTGGATCTGGAATCCAGGAGGTGAAGGAAGGCAATGCTGTTAGCAGAACCCAGGATGCTGCTGACCAGGATGATGAGGACACCTGGACAGATAATGTGCAGAGCTTAGAACTCGTGGAGCCTTGGGAGGATCACCAGTGGGTTACAAGCCCTCTCCATTCCCCCACCTTTAAGGATATTCAGGAGAAGATGACCCAGGAGATTCACCCACAGAGCCAGAGAGCAGAGACAGGCCTTTCTCTTAGACCACGTTTCAGTCGCAGCCTCTCCCTGGACAGTAAAGACACAGTGCTGAGTCTGTGGACTACCCCATTCTCTTTCATAGATGCCACTGACCAGCAGCAGCCATGTGGTGACATTCTGCATTCAGTGACTTGTGAGCTGTCCAAAACACAACTCATGTCCCCCTCTACTTTGGGCAAAGCTATGCAAGATGAGAATGGTGCAAGTCCTCCAGAAGAACCTTCAAAACCTGAGTACCCCCTTATCAGGGAGAAAGCACCAGGTGAGAAAGCAGGACCCTCCAGAGTCCCTCTTTCGGAGACAGAGGGAAAGAAAGTGCATGCAAGCAAAGAAAACTGTTGGAGCCCAAAGCTTGAGTTGTCTTTGCCATATCAAAATAGTCCAGGCAGTTCTTCACAGACTAAGAACACAAAGGAGGAGTTATCCATCTCTCAGGACACTGCCCTGGGAGGAGAGACTGTCACCAAAGCATTGTGTTCTGCCACTGAGTCACAGATGAGTAATAAAGGTGAAGAAACACCTCGAAAAGTCAAGACCAGGCCTTCATCCCTCAACTTGGATTCACTCCTCTCAGTCCCAGATTTCTTCATGTTTGAGAGCCTATCCATGCCATCTGCCCCTGGGAACCTCCTGTATGGGCAGAAGGAAGTAAAAAGCAGTGATTCTGTCCCATCCCTGCCGACACACTGCCCTGCTGCCAGTCGGGGTGTTTCTTGGGGGTCTCGTTTCAATGCCCCTGTGGATCTAGACTTGGATTACCTGGCAGTGGCCCATGCCAGCACTGGCCGTCGAAACTCTGCCCCCGTCAGCGTGTCAGCAGTCAGGACCTCCTTCATGATTAAGATGTGCCAGGCTAGAGCGGTGCCTGTGATACCACCCAAGATTCAGTACACCCAGATCCCCCAGCCCCTGCAGGCTCAGAACGCTGCTCCAGCCACTGAGAAGAAGGAAGCAGAAGCCAAGCAGGCCATCAGGCAAGCTCCACGGGCGGCATGGAGCCACCTGGAGGCCCCCAAGAGCCCGCTGACAGAGAAGAAAGCCAAAGCAGAGAAAGAAAACAGTGACCCTGCTCAAAAGGACTCATGTCCCTGGCATGGCAGCCTGGGCTCTCCACTG
Organism: Bombycilla garrulus; assembly: GCA_013400315.1. Classification (NCBI taxonomy): domain Eukaryota; kingdom Metazoa; phylum Chordata; class Aves; order Passeriformes; family Bombycillidae; genus Bombycilla; species Bombycilla garrulus. The sequence goes on along the minus strand of VXBU01017681.1, from coordinate 383,395 downwards.
GAGCCGTCTCAGTCCAGTCATCACGCTGCTCTGGATGCCCCTGTTCTGCGCCGAAAGCGCACCTCTGGCGGGGAGACAGCTGGAGATAACCCACAGTCTTCAAAGATAGAGAGGCCATCAGGGTTCTCCAAACCCTCCTACAGATCTAGACCTGGGAGGCCCCAGAGTCTGATTCTCTTTAGTCCCCCTTTCCCCATCATGGACCACCCCTCCTCATCAGCAGACTCCAGGGTGTTGTTGTCACCCATCAGGAGCCCCACTCAGACCACATCTCTGAGCCCCATTTGTGGCGATCTGTCCGACCCTGCGTGGACAACGCCCGAGGGGGTGACGCTGAGGAACAAAATGACCATCCCCAAGAATGGCCAGAGACTGGAGACCTCCACCAGCTGCTTCTACCAGCCCCAGAGGCGCTCTGTGATTCTGGATGGACGAAGTGGGAGGCAGATTGAGTAGCAGCTGTTCCTCCTATTCCCTTTCTGTGATGGTTGGAAGGGGAGTGTCCAAGACCAACTCTGTTGCGGTTTTGCTGTTGTTAAAACTGTTCTGTGCAAGATGGACCTGAATCCTTTATTGTTTCCTGCAAAGCTTTTGCTATGGAAGGCCATAGTATCTTTGTCGTGCTTTTCATTCCCCTTGTCTCTCCTGCCTAGTCTCAGTCTTTTTTATGGCAAGCCAGTCCCAGGGAACTTGCATTTCTCACACCTGTTTTCTAACAAGCCCTGTGAAAGTCTCATCCTCCTTATGGAAGAAAGGAAAAATAAATCTCCGTTTAATTAGAAAATAGAGAGGAAACATTGTTACAAATCACTGCAGCTCAGGGTGCAGGGGCACAACATCTGTTGATGAGGTAAGTCCAGATGTTTAGGAACTCCTACCATTGTTTCCCAAACACCAACGAAGGGCTTTCTGATTTACACAGTGTAAATAAACAGTGCAGGAGGCTGGGGATAGCTGAAGAGGAAGGTGAAGCTGGCATGAGCAAATCACAGAGAGTGTGAGACACCCAAAGTTGTTCCAGTGATAAACATACAACCTGAAGATACTGCCTCCAGCTCTGTCCTGGCATCAGAGGCATGCTCTTTCCAGCATGTGCAAGGGCTGGAATGAAAGCAGCTAGACAAGAAATGCCTAGTTGTTCTTTCAGTCTTCCAGGTCTTGCTCAGTTTTTTGTGTGCTCATTCACTCCTTCCTTGTGCAGACAAGATCTGTGTGGCTGAGGAATGGGCGTGCAGCTGGCTGCCCAGACGTAGAGACCCCTCAGGCTGACAGCAGCGAAACCAAGGCAGGGTCATAACAAAGGCCAGTATCAACTATTTTCATCATTGCTTAGAGCCAGACGACACCTCTGCAGCTTTCTCCAGCTGAGCTCCACACTGCCAACAGCAGACAAAAGCAAGAGGATCTTCTTATCTCCATGTCCTTGGGCTGTTGCCCTCTTGCACCCTGACTGACATATCTTTGACCCTTGGATCTTTCATTGCCACTGTGTGGCATGTCCCCAGGTGCTTCTTCATTTAAATTTTGTCTCCTATTATTTTACATCGTTTCTTTGAGACCATGGCTGGTTACCATCTCCCTGGACCTCAGTGCTTTCAGATTGATTAAGAGTATGGTAAAGAGGATGATTTGTGGGACTGCAGAACAGATCATGAACAAGTCCTGAGAGGGGAATTTGAAGTGAATTAAACTCTCTCCTGAAGGGAATATTAATGTTACAGGCAAATACATGTTCAGATACGCAACAGCTGCCATGGGAATAGAATTAAAGCTTCCTTTATAAAGCCTCTAACTCTGCATTCACCACAGGCTCATCTGTTGCCTGATCTATGACTGTGGGTGGTGGCCAAGTCAGGTACAGCCTGTTAAGTGTCTCTGGTGACTACAGAAGAGACAGGAGCACAGGTGTTGCTGCCAGCACTGAGAATTGTCCCTGTAATGTGCTTGCAGGGGCCATCATTCCTGGAGATGGCTGTCTGCAGGCCCTCAGATGGGTGTGATGGGCTATAGTTTAAGCACTAAACTGTTAGGAAGTGCTATAGCCACCACAATGAGTGTCAGCCAGAATTTCCCAAAAGATGTGTGTTTAGGGCTTTGTTTTGTGAAGTACTGGCAATTTCCAATGGTTAGTAAACTCAACCCACGAGCTCCTAGTCTGTGTCACTTTATTAATGCTCTTGTGGCTGCAGGGCCCTGGGTCCCCCCGTACAGCACTTTCTCTGAACTCTTTAATTGCTAAAGGAGAGATATGCCAGAGTATTTTTGAGAAGTTATGGGCCCACAAATGGAAGGCCCATATCTTCAGCAGAATTTTCTCCTTCCATTTCCAAAGGGAATGTGTAAAAACAGGAGGGCTTTTTCTTGTCACCAGCTGCAGTCTTTGATCCTCCCCACAGCACTTTTCATTTGTGTACAGTGCCACATGGGAACAGAGCAGAGAACTAAGTTTGTGCTGTCAGTTTATTAAACCAGATGAGAGCCTGGAGTTCTTGTTTGGATCCGTGTTCCTTCACAGGCAGCAGCCTATGCTTTACCTGGGCAAGCTGTGGACAGCAGTCCCAGAATTTGCAGCTTCATGATGATTGTATTATTCTACTCCCAGATCATAATATGCCTGTGCAGCCTCTTATTAAAATGAGGGAATTGCCAGTCCTTCATGCTCATAGTTAGCACAGCTCCACAGTGCATTTACATGGCACTGCCTCATGAAAAAGCTTTTAATCACCATGGCTAGGTTAATGACGAAGGGAAGGTGTGATACGAGGTATTGTGGTAAAGTTTTAGAGGAAGTAAAAGATGTGGAAATGATGCCCAGGTTTTTTTGGCATCAACAAAATGGTTTGCTTTGGACAAGGACTTATAGTCTCTCAGTTCCTAGAAGTGTTGACTGCCAAGGCAGCTGGAAGGGAGCTAGAGAAGCTCACAGAGTAATGCATCAGAAGGAAAAGAAAATGTGATGAAACCTTGACACATTAAAACCAAATTTTTCCCTTCCTTATTCTCATATAAGCTGATCTATGAACAAGAAATGAGGTCTGGCAATTTGTATATAATACACTGTCTCAACTTTTAATAGCATTCCAGTAAGTAATAGAGCTTTTGGCATAAATGGTGGAACTCCTGCAAGAGAAAATTATTACAAATCTTTACTTGGTATTAAAGATGAGCCTCAACTAAAATCTGTATCCAGACTATACTTTTTAAGGGTGTTTTCAGAATTTGAACTCAGACCTGGGTTAGATTTTAATTAAACAGAGATGCTACAATGATATAGCATCTATTTTGTAGCTTGATCCCATTTCTTATCTACAATTTCATCTCTACCCTTCAGCTGATGTATCCAGAGCATTTAAAATAAAGCCTCAGGTCCTGTAGAGATGAAAGCACGTTCTTAGTTGTAAGGTGCCCTGTTGCACAGGTAATTGTTCTCAGCTCCAGACTCAGAGTCTTTCAGAGTCTGTAAAGTTTGGTGGTGGATCCATGCTGACAGTGGTACCTGCAGTCATCTGGAAGGACCAGAGCTTGGGAGTTGGACAGGGGCAGAAGACAGATGCCACCTTCCATTGAATGGTGCTGACTGGGCAGCAGGACCTTCCTGAGATCCAGCTCTACTAAGCTATCCTCGATGTCAGTTTCAGGGTCAGAACTGATCTCTTTAAGAAAGGATTTTCATCTTTCTTGTGTTTTTTCTCCTTGGTGTTGGGTTTTATTGTTTTGGTTTGTTTGTTTGCTTGTGGGTTTTGTTTCTGTTTTGCCTTTGTTTATCTGTGAAGCATTATGAAGAGGGATAGATTGGATTTATGGGAGATGAGTCTGGCCCAGAAGAGCTAAGCTGGTTTTTCTTGGTATTATTGAAAGGACCTTCCTAAATAGACTGGCTCATCATCTGCAGCTTCATAAGCATCACTTCAGGGACCCTGGAGTACACTTCAATTCTCCTGAGACTGTGAAAAGTAAAGGCTGTTCCCCAGTTTGCAGATGGCCCCAGTATCAGACATGGCAAAATATCACCAGTATGTGTTGCTTGTGGGCTTTTACAACTGGAAGACAAGTGAGTAAATTTCACTTATTCTTCCCATGTAGTCAGAGGGTTGGTGCAGCTTCTCTTAAACATAGCTCAGAGTGAAATGGCTGAGCTGGCAAAGGTGGGAATCCCTGATGGAAAGGAGGCACATGGATAATGTTAGCTTGTGTGGGAGCTGCCTCACTGGCAGGAGAGTAAACAGAAATGAGGGTTATATTTTACCTTGTAAACCCCAGTCCTCTGGGCTGTCCATCTCATGCTGTCACTGTAGAAAGACTGAAGAATTTATTTTTTCACATTTAGGGCTTCAGAGGAACTTAAGTCTGTATTAGAGAGCATCCATGAAGCCTGCAACATTTTCTCACATCCAGTGTCCAAATGGTGCAATCAAAATATTTTTTCCTTCTTTATAGATTCTGAAACACCTGTAATGGTGAATATTTTAAAATTTTATATATATATACATATATATATATATAAAAGATCATTCTATGTAAATGTATTAAAAAAAAAGAAAATGTAATTAACATGAAGGAATTGCCTAAATAGTATTTTACACATCTGTGAAACTTGGGCTGACGCATGGAACTGTTTTCTGCTGCTACATTTGCAGCACTGAGAGTGTGAAATCAAATGGCTTTTTGCCCACACAGTAGCTAATTAGTTCTGGTTAACCTGTGGTGGGCAGAAGGCCTGAACCTGCCTTCCTGAGAAGGATCTTTTCCTGGGAAAGGAGAGACAAGATCAGGGGAGACCAGAGTTCAAGGGCTGATTTAGCTTTCCACCACAAGCTTCTCCACAGGCCTTGGAAATTCAAACAGTCTACCGAAGCATATACTACCTTTCAGCCATGCCCAAGTTTTGCAGTTGTCCTTTTTGCTTCTCTCCATCTCTAGAAAAAAAAAGTAATAAAAATCTCTAGGGGGTGGGGGAGAAGCTGCAGCTGATCCCTATTTTGTTTAACCTTTGCTTGCTCCTAACTGATGTAAAGGCCTGGTGATAACTAATTCTGCTCCAAGCAAGGAATGGAAAACTTCCCTTTGAGATCAACTGGAGATGGAGTAGGACTTTAACAGCCCCAGAAAGAAAGAATGGCAGAAGGCAAGAACTTTCTGAGGGCTCCATACAGCAGTGAAACCCACCCTGTTAGTCCAGACCTTGGATCTTGTGCTTGCAGGCACTAGCTCTCTTTGAAATATTATTTGCTGCCAGGTCAAGAGAAGGGCTGGAAGCTGGACACTATGAAGAGGACTGTCTCCATCCCACTGCTCCTGGTTTTGTGATTATTTTTCCTGCTAGCTCTGATGAATTGCAGTTTTGTTAAGCTTTTTTCTCTGTGTGGACTTGCCTGCCTCTGTGTGTGTTTGTTTAAAAAAAAAAAGAAAGAAAAACAACAGCCACAAAAGAAAGATGTTTTACCAGGTCTCAGCCATGAGATTAAACTGGAGTTTTTATAAAAACAAATCTGTGCCCTAGTGATGTTTTGGAACACTTTTTTTTTCTGGATTTGTTTTATGAATACAGTGCAAATGCTTTTGTCATCCTCTGACATGGAGTTTGAGCTCCTCATTTGTTTTGTGAGTGGCCAGGACACTAATCTGTGTTTGTGTGGGCTTTGGTGGTGGGGACTGAAGGTTAGGGCCTGACCACACACTTTTCTGATTGGAGGTTATGGGAACTGCAGTTGCTCTGCAGCTCTGAAAATGAAGTGAGGGCTTGGAGATTTCTGCAGAATTACTGTTATCTGAAATGCTTTAAAATTTTCAAGGGTAAAATAATCTTTTTTTACCATTGCTAGTTCTACGAGGCTGAAGTTCCAGTGATGTGCAACCTTGTCCTCCTATTTAGCATATCTCTTGCAGAATTCTGCCTTGCCTGTGATAATGCAGAGCAACTCAGGGTACAGTATGAAAAAACTTTGTGATCCCAGTGCTTGTACAGCAGAAGCCAAGCTGGGACAGAAGTTATTATGAAGGCCTATGGTGCATCAAGTATGCACTTCTGATTTGTAAGGGACAAGTAAGAACTTAAACAAGTTATGAATTTAGATCCTTGGCTCTCATTGAGCCAATCTCTGAGCTGTAGCATGGAAGTGAATATTATTATTATGTGTCCCTTATTCCATCCTGGGATCAAAGAGGGACAAAAGAACTAGAAAGAGGGGTATTCTTATGCTTGTAGCCTCAGTGGACATATCTGCAGTGCAGCTTTCTCACTGTTCTCCCTAAAAGGCAGATGAATCATCAGGTTAAATGAAATATTTTTTTTCCTACTCAGCAGCTGAACTCGGGGCTTGACTCCCTTTCCTACCTCCTTCATGACTTCAGTTTCCCTTTAGGAAAGTGCCTGGGTTATGCTTCCTGCTTACCATGGCAACTGGCATACAAATTGAGAGAGAAAACCATGTTTGTTGAACTCTGGAATTTTTGTTAGCCAGAGCCAATGATTAGTGCTGTGTGAGATTATTAGCGCAGTATTTTCCTATTCTTTGTGCCACAGAATCTCACAGTGACTTGGCCCTAAGGCAAGGGGAGAACCTCAGACTGCCCCACAGCATTCCCATGGTTGTGAAAATTAGGCCAAAGGGACACTGCAGACCTGCTCATGCTCCAGTTGGCACTGTGCCCTAAATCAGGGTGCTTAAACACATGGAAGTGCTTGAACACTGTTTCTTTTGCCTGCCTGACTCAGGGCAATGTCATATGTATGTTGTATTGGAAACCACAACTACAACATTTTGGATACTTTCAGCTAAGCCAAAACCAGATTAAACAAGTTCCCAACATGGCTGTTAACCAGGAACCAGCCTTACCCAGCACCAAGGAACATCTGACACCGCTGTCTCATGCATCCTCACTGCAACACAGGACTCCAGCAGCTCTGAGCAGCAGGACATCCCACCAGTATTCCACTGGATGGGGCTAAAAGTCAGCTGGCAGCAAAGGGGAGGCAGGCAGTGCAGGGAAGGGAGACTGGCACGAGGCACCAGCACCAACAAGAAGAACAGAATTGTAACAGCCAAGACAGAGAAAGGCAGTGAGATTTCTGAGTTCATATTCCATCTGAGCAGGATAAACTTTTCAAAGAACGTTGCCTCACCACAAGGGTAAAGGATGAACAGTTTCAGAGTTAAGGATTAGAAATTAATGGGATCTGCAACACTCAAGTCTGCCTGAGTCCTGATGTCCTCAGAAGTTAGACACAGTGTGAGTGTTAAAACTCTAATGTTTGCCTCATTCCATAATTAAACAGGGTAGGTATTTTTGTATGTCTTATTAGCAAACTGCAGTGTGAGATGAGCTACATTTTGCAAACCTAGGCAACTCCTAGGAATTATGTTTGCAATTTGAGTCCAGATCCATCTTAAAATGGGACCTGTTTTCTTCCATAGCACATCTGCTGCAGAGGGTACATTTCTCTGTCATTTAAATCCCTTATCTGAAAAGACCAGGAATTATTTGAATTCAGTGAGAGGAAATGACTTAAAAACCCCCTTTGTAGCTGCTTAAGAAAGAACCACAAGACACACAAACATGGGAACAACCAGAACTGGAGAAAGGAGAATAGCACACATAATGATTATTCAACAGAGGAAGTTTCTAGATAAGTAAAACCCAAAAAGAAAACAAACAAACAAACAAACAAAAAAAAACCCCCAAACAAACAAACAAAAAAAAAACCCAAAACCAAAACCCCCCAAAAAACCCCCAAAAAACCCACCAAAACAACACCCAGCAGCCATAAGATTGAGTTGAACTAGTCTGAAGAATATCAGGTAACATTTTCTTTCCCTCTTTCTTCACAGGGATCAGGAAGAATAAATCAGAAAAACAGTGCTCACAAACTGCTTTACTTTTTTTTTCCCCACTGTGAGATCATTTACTTTAAACATCAAGTGCAAAAGGACTAGGCTGGTTATTTACAGGGATTTTTTGAAGTGACTTGGCTTTAGAGTCTCCAGCCTCTGTGCCAGCCACAGTACTTCACTAAAGGTGAGCATTGCCTTGGGAAAAATAGAGAAGTCCTGCATTGGCTCACATTAGTAACAGCCCTGGTAGCCAGAGCAGCTCACTGCTCATCACTTGTCTCTCTTGCAGCGTTTGTCTCAATTGGTGATCGTGTAAGAACTGCACATGACCTTGCCTGTGATGTAATCTCACCTCTCGAGCAAGTCAGAAACACCCTCACCTTTTTTCCTGTTGAGAATAAGTCCTCAGCAGTCATAATCCACTCTTCCCAAAGCAGGATCTCCTATAGATGCCTGAGATTACAGAGAGAGCTCTTGTAGGAGGTTCCCAGCATACCATACCTGTCAGGGGATTTCCCCAGTTGCCAAGGAGGGCAGGGCTGCCAAGGGTTGGGAGCAGGAGGATTCATTTATGAGCTAGTTTTAGGTCATTGGTCCCAATAAGCGTTTCTTTGGCGTGAGTCCCTGTTGAAAGGAATGTGAAAAACTAAGATGCCAGGGAAGTGAGCAGGAAAGGGAATAAATCACTCGAGTCAGAAGATGCTGAACACCACTGTCAGCCTGGTTCCTAGTTTTCCCAGTAAGGTGGGTAGTTGGATACATGTATGGCACACAATGGCCATTGTATGTTGTACATGAAACCAGCAAGGTAAAGAAAAACAGGGCCTGAAAGGATCTGTCCAAAGAGGTCTCATGCAGAAGAAGTGAGGGGAAAGGAGGAAAGGTTGGAAAACTTATTGGAAAAATGGAGTTGAGGCACAAAATGCACAAAGGAAGCCCTATATTGCCCCATTGCCTGAAGGAACAGACACCTTTGATACCGCCAGCAACAAATATTCAGCAGTGAGAAAAACACCGGTTACATTTCTGTGTGCATGGGAGGGCAGCAGCTGAGGATGTGGGATTCTTTTTAGATTAGAGGACACACCACTCCATCAGCTATGAAGAGAGAATGCTTCTCAGCGAGACTCTTGATTTCTCAGAGCTGGGAGTATTGCAATAGGTTATTAATCTAAAAATACATTTGGTAACTCCATGGGAGAATTGAAATGCTTTATTGCCAAGAGAGAACTGTGAATAATTCATACCTACAGAGAATAAATACACAGAGCAAATCTGCAAACAAACCAAATGACTTTTACCAGCAACATTTTTTTTTCTTCATCCTGTCTTAGCAGGATGCCTTAGTCCAGCAGTTCTCATGCACACATGCATATATTGTTCTGAAGACCACATACATCTATGTCTTCAGGAAGCAATCCAAGCAGCTGAGAATGACCAGGATTTGCTCCACAAGTCTCAGCTGACATATGACATATGTTCACCACCATTCCTGTCACAGACTCCATCTCTTCCTCACCCTTTCCCTGGCATCCCAGGTGATTTCAGAGGCTGGAATCAACCTTCAGAAGCACTGTGTTTTTTTTCTGATTTTTCAGCAGGATTTTTCATGACCCTGATCAACATCATTCTGTCATCAGTCCAATCCTCTCCTTCCCCCTTAATTCAGGCAGATAAAACTGAGTTTGTTTGGCACTTCTGCACAGATCCACCATTGCCTGGATCACTTGGTCACAGCTTTTATTTTTTTAGTACCCAAATCATAAAGTGCAATGTGAGGGAAGGACTTAAACAGAAAGCAAATTTGAAGAACCCATACTTAATTGACTTGAGTTGGCACTTATGTAATAGGTCAATGGTATCATTTGCAACTGGTTGGAGCAGTTAATACTGCAATAGTCTATTTAAAGTATTCTTAGTTTATCTTCTCCTTCAAAATCCTGCAGCATTTTCCTCTATATTAAATGCAGTGCTGTAATCATACCCCATTTATATAGAGTAGAAAGATCTGAAGCAAAAGACCAGAGGAGGAAAATAGTATTTGATATTACCTGCTTCTGTGGTCCTATAGTTTTCTCCAGGCAGAATGTCCAGTGACAACCATATTTGGAAGGCCTCTAGAAAGTCCCACAGCCAGTTGTTTGACCATTTACAAAGCTGCTTGATTTTCATAAAAAGCTCAAGCAAGAGGCCCTTATGCAGAAGGGCAGCTATCCCTGATGGCTGCCACAACCAAGGGTTATTGGAGGCATTTGGCCAAGCAAAGGCAGAGCCCCTGTGCCTGCCGTGTCCTTCCTGCTTCACTTCTCTCCTCTCTGCTGTTGCAGTTGGCAGGAATTTGCAGTTTCTGGCAAGTAGCAGAGCGACTGTCTTTGCTATTGCTCCCTAATTTTGGCAGATGCTAATTCTCTTTAGATTTATTTACATGTAGTTATTACTGTAGCTTTCAGCAGCATAAACATCAAAACACACAACCCTACCACCAAACCTCCCCCTCACCCCCTCAAAAATAAAACTCTACTGACATACACGGTCTGCATGGTCAACCCATGACTCAAATCTCACAAAAAAGTGCTGAAGACTAATTTCCGTATGGAATTTCTCAGAGTTCAGAGTCTCCAAGACAGTCACCAGACCACTGAATCAGGGGAGTTGGCTGATCTGTGAGGACTGTCAGTTCTGGAGGCAGAGCCATACAGAAAACTCCGTCTGTGTTGCAGGGATCCATTTCTTCCTCAAGCTCTTCACACTTATATCTGCTTCCTCCTCTCCCCCAGCACTCTGGCAAGGAACTGGTTGGCTGCTGAATTTCTGTAGCATGTTGCATCTCAGTGCTTTAGCATCTCTGTTACAGGATGTTAAAGCCTCTTATTGTCTTGCTCCACATGTCCCAGACACAGACCTTTATTATTAACCCTTCCCAAAGACTCAGTCTTGAACAAGAGAAAAAAAATCACTTCCACTTTTTTTTAATTAGTATTTTGGTGAATATACAAAAACAAAGAATCAAGGCAGATAGCAAGCATCAGAACCCAAACCAGTACATCTTTCACCTTAAAACACTCTACAGAGGAGGACATTTTTCACAATATATTTAACTACTGAAGTGTTCAGTAGGAAAGACACCAGCTTAGTCTGGGCCAAAGTGAACAGCCTTTACTGAACTGAGAAAGAACTGCAAACTGAAGCAAGGACTGGGCTTAGTTCAGTTAGGTCCTTGCTTGCATTTTTTTCACAAAAGTTACTGACTGCCATTATTTGTCTTTTGTCCTACCTGATCCAGGGATGTGGAAGAGGAATCACATGGGGTGTGACCATTTACACACAGGTAGCTGAAGCAAGAAGCACAGTAAACTGGAAGCATGGGACAGACACGTTTGCAAAGACAACTGCAGCACAGAGCCCCTTATGGTCTGTACAAATTCTAGCCCATAGAAGTATGAAATCCTGTGTGAAGTACATAACAGCTTTTTGAAGTAGTTACTTGTTAGCAAGTGGAGTTTTTTTCCTGGACTGGCACTCCTGAAGGTAGGAGCACATGCAGTAGTTTCATCAGTGACAGGAGGTAGGCTTGCATATAGGCAGCATATTGCTGAGGAGTGAGCTAGCCTTTTATTGGGTTTGACTAGCAACAGACTTTTTATCTGTGACATTTTTTTATTGCTAACACACTTAAATGCTCAGAGAATCTGCCTTATTCTAAGGCAAGGGTAACAGAGAACAGCAAGAGAAGTTGAAGAGTAAAATATAATAGGTCTGCAGTCTTCTCCCTTGCAGCATCCATCCTTTATTGGTCACAGGAGGTTACAGTTTTGCTCACATAGTCCTTGCTGGAGCATTATAATTTAAATTCAAATTAATTTAAGGGAGACTTTTTTCTGGAGCAAGTGTATACACACATTTTCTTTTCTGATATCATCAGGGAACAAGTCCAATCACTTTTTTTCTCATCTTATGCTCCAGGATTTCTTGCACAGTGAAAGAAGGATAGTGCCTCAGCCAGGAGGCATTAAGGCTGCAGAACAAAGGGGAAAGCAGGGACAAAAATATTCTTTCCTGCAGTCATCAGTTCTTTGCATCAAGGTTTTGGAGGAGCAAAAGTATATATGGGAGAGGTAGTGGGAAAACTTCAAATCCTCCATGGCCTGAGGAGAATGGAGTGGGAGACAACCAAATTCAGTTTCACACGGCTCTTCAGGACACCAAGCCTTCAGTATTCAATTCCACTCCAGTAGAACATTGTGCCAAGGAGAACACAGAACTGAAATGACAACACTGTTAAGTTCCTCTGCCCCCCCTTTCCTGCTCTCCCCCAGCCCCATTTAGTCCTACTGGTAGAAGACAGCAACAGAAATTCTTGAAAAGCAAGGCTTGTTCAGGCAGAGGAAGCTTAAAGTTTTTTACCTGCGAAGAAACTACACAGTAAAGAAAGAAATACGTGCAGCCATAACTCTTTGACTGTATCACTTATCTCACTTGGGATTATCGGTCATGAAGCTGACGAGCTCTGAATACTGAATATACTCATACAAAATCTTTGAACTACACAATTAATTATTTATCGTGGTGATCCAATATCCTTCACTAAGAAGCATCTGCAAGCTGTGTTTGCTGTGTTGTATTGCTGAGATGGCAGCAGGTAACAGCAATCCATGGCAGACTGGAAGGCCATCTAGTTCCTCACCTCTGGAAGCCAGAATGGAGGGGAACCTGTAAATGTAGCTCTTAGTGGAGCAGGCTACAGGCAGATTTGTGATGAATGAATGACGATAATCTATGGACATTTCAAATGCGTCAATCCTGTCATCCACCTCCACCCAACTGGGTGTGGAATAGCAAGAGAACAGAAGAGGAAATAAAGGCAAATATTAAGTACTTACAATCCAGCAGAGGATGGCAAAGCCAAACCAGGCAACACCCCAGGCTTGTACGTTCACTGGCCCAGAAATAGCATTGTAACAACCCTGAAAGACAACCAGGAATGACTCAACACCAGTGCTGAGCCTGCACCACAAGGCGACAGACTTATCCGCCCCTGAGAGAGACTGAGGTGGCATGGTGGCATGCTCCTCTCCTACTGCAATTTGGGTAGCTCAGAGCATCTGAAAAAAACAGGCCAGAGCTACACTGCTTATTGACATCTTGCAGATAACCTACCTGTTTCTGGCTCCAAATACAAAGTAGACCCATCTCAAGCACTTCAAGGACAACTTGCTGTGCCATCTACTTGCCAAGTACACTTAGATAACCAAACACAGTTGACACAGAATTGACCTCCAGAATCAAGAAGCATCAAGAAAATTTGTAAGCTTGAATGCCTTCTAGAAATGCAAGCTAGTGCAAAAGCTGCTCCTCATGACCCAGCGACCTAGTGTATAGGACACACTGGTCTACTGAAAAGTTCTTACATGAGAAGGAGAAAATTTGATTTGCTCACTCATGTTGTATACACTCATCTTTGAGCTAAGTTTAATTTAGCTACTGTCCATCTACATGTTAGAGCTGTCACTTCTTACCAGTGGCTTGGGAGATTTCTCTCTCCATCAGCCTTTATCCTAAAAAAAAAAATAAATCCTGTCCTGTGTTCAGCAACATGGCCAAGACTACAGGCAATTCTTCTCCCCCAGAAAGCTTTTGAACACCTGTAGCTTACAGTGGAGGAGAAAGGCTCTTTCCCTTCCAGCAAAGCACTTTTGACTGACATATGCTAAGTGGAAAAAGCAGAGATGATCTTACATCGTTGTTATAGTAGCCAGGCACTCCAAGTTTGCAGCCATCGAGGTTGACGGGCAGCCCCTGTGCATCCAGGACGCAGCATGCCCGTGGCCAGGGGTAGTCGGCGTCGCTGTGCGTGAGGCGGAAGGCAGACGTGTACTCCTGCCAGTCGGAGGGGCCCAGCACCCCACAGCAGTGGTTCTGTAGGGACAGAGAAGGGAAGGGTCTCTGTGGGGCCAGGGCACAGCCCTGCACGTCAGGACACCAGTTAGGCATTAATCACAGATTTATGGGAGAGGTTGTTGAAGTGCCTGCCTTTGACAGTCTGATGTCTGATAAATGAGCTAAAGGAGGAGTGTGTCAGAACTTTCTTCAAGGTTCAAAGCAGATGCCATCCTCTTTATTATCCAGCAGCCTCAAGGAGGACTTGAAATTCCAGGCTTTCAGAGCATTTAGTAATTAGTGACTTTTCAGTGTTATTACCTGAAGCATGAGTTCATCCCATGCCTTTGTGAGCTCATTATCACTGTTATTGGCTGGCTCTGATTTCATATATCTCTCCAGCATTTGCTTCAGGAAGAACTCTGGAGTGAGCTACAGAAGAAAAAAAAAAACAAAAAAACAACAGAGAAAAATGCAGAAACTATGTAAATAAGTGGTCACGTGAAGCAAATACAGGGTTATTTGGGGAGGGTTTGTTTTCTTATTTCAGTGTCCTGCTGGAGAACAGAAATGTTGCTTCTCCTCTGGTTTTATATACGAGAATAAGGAGCAGGATTTAAGGAGCAGGAGCAACAAAGATTAAGATCTCAAGCAGGCACTACTAGATGTCGATCAAAAGAGCTGTGCAGAAGCTATGGATTGCATTTGGTATGTTGGAACTAAAGCACCACAAATAATTTCCCACCCCACAGTATCTCAAATAATCTATGTAATCTTTCCCTCACCAGTAACACTGCCTGGGGCAATGCTGAAGATTTGTCTTCTCTGTGTATGACAGATTAATCAGTCTGTAGCTGAAAGACTAAACATTGTATTGATGATTCAACTAACCCACACTATTATTTCCTTAGCCACAAGGTTGTAAACATTTTGAAATGTTAAAAATAACAAAACTATGCTAGAAAGAATGTTTTTTCTCTTTTATTAGAATAATCATGTTGTAGTTTTTCCTTGTGGAGTTGTCCTCTGCTCAGCAGTAGTCCTGTGAGTTTACACTGTATTATCACATTTACTGTGCTGAACAGGATGACTGTGTGCTCTAGAACTTGGGTTTCCCAGTTCAGTTAAAAGAATACAAGAGGTAAGAAATACTCACTGAGTCTCGGTGAGTTGCTGCTGTGATGCAAGAAGCCATTTCAAATGCAAATGTGATCAGCATCAGAATGATGTACTGTGGGAGAAAGAGAGCAGAATTAGTTCTTTGAGAAAAAGTTCAGCATTTTTTTCAAGATTAAGCCGGAAATCCTGCTTGATGCAAAAGTGGCCAGGCTATCATACTCCCTCTCACGCAGCCTGAATGTTCTTGTAGCCCTTCCCTGTGCTTGTTTCAATTTGCAATATCCTTTCTTGAAAGTGAATGACTGAAATTGTTCTCCATCTCACAGACAAGATTTCCTCAGAACCTCATGGCATTAAGACTACCTTGCCTCCATGGAAAATGCTTTGTCCTTTTCTTTGTTGCATCTCATTGACAACCTATGTTTGTGTCATGTCCTTTCACTTCCACTTACCAGCTATAAGCTTTTCATCAGGAAGCTGCTCACTCCTAGCAGAAGAAATTGTACTTTGGAGAAAGGGAAGGTGCAGCTTAGGGCATCATTCAGATCCCCCTGATTTTTCATCATCAGATTTCCTGAACACTCCTACATTGTGAACAAAGATCCTTCATGAAAACAGATTCCAAGAGTCTCTCATAGTCTCTTTCATTCTTTCTTTTCCCTTTCCAGCATAATCCCTTTCACATGTCCTATATTTTCTTTGGAGTTTTCATATATCTGTTCCTCTTCCCACATTTTATATTGTTCTTCTCTGATTTAAAGCATTTTTCCTAGTTACCCCAGCTTTTTTCCCTTGTACCCTTTCATATATCCTAAACCAGAGGCTTGGGTTTAAGCCAAGACACCAAAATTCAGAATTACAGGAATTCTGTTTCCTCAGCTGTTTGCTGGCGTATTCCCTGGCCCAAGAGTTCAGATCTCTGAGTGCCTCTTGTCTAAAACAGACACCCTGCAACCCCACAGTAATCCATGAGAGCTCATTTCAGAGTTTTCGTCTCTACCCTTCATTAATGCAAGCACCAATTAAGTTTTACTACTGCCAAACTAAATGACTAAGTAAGACATTTTACAGAGATTTGTCCACATCTTAACATTGTCCTTGGCTTATCCAAAGCTCTGTCCCCACCCCTATAATTTCTGCCTGCCTGCTGATGTCTCATGTTTTTGATTGCACCCATATTTGGTATCCTGACACTTACTAATGCTTTGTACAGAAGTCATTACTTATCAGCTCCCAAACAGAATAGTTTATGACAGCTGAAAAGCAGTAAGGGGTGGGGAGAAACAAGGATCTAAACCACATCCCATCTATCTGTGACTGCACAAGCACTCCTGCATTGCTTCAGGGCAAGGTCAGGGTCAAGCCAGTCAAACCTCCACCGTGGCTATCTCCATTAATTCCCTCAGCCTGGTTTGGGAGCTTCTTGTGCATGAATCTTCACAGGAGTCGCCTTCTGGGACACCACAGCCAATATCAAGAAGAACCTTTGGCTCCTTATCAATATGAAAGCTGTCTTTGCTCATTGGTTGATTCCCAAGGTGACCAGGGACACTGAGACAGCATTTGTTCAGTTTGGAAGCAGTAGGAAGGCAAATTTTGCTACACTTACCACCAGCAGCAAGGTCCTGCTGGCCTTAACGACTCCAACGATACCAAGGATAGA
Source organism: Bombycilla garrulus (assembly GCA_013400315.1). Lineage (NCBI taxonomy): Eukaryota > Metazoa > Chordata > Aves > Passeriformes > Bombycillidae > Bombycilla > Bombycilla garrulus. The sequence goes on along the minus strand of VXBU01017681.1, from coordinate 366,904 downwards.
CAGAGCAAAGAGTGCAAGGCCGACAAAGATGCCAATCCAGGCGGCAGCGTGGATGTCACTGTTTTCTGTGGCTTTCAGGAGAGGGTAGAGCCCATGGGGGTTAGACACAAAGTAGATGCACTCTGCTGTCAGGGCAATGCCGCACATCTGGGAAGCACAAGAAACTCATTAATTCAAGGTTCCCCAAAGAAATAGCAAAGACAGAAACAGGTGCGACTCCTTTTCTTTCATTCAACTTCCTGCCAAGTGGGAGCTACCCAACTCCTCCTCTGCCCAGCTCTATAGTCTCTTGTATTGGAACTTCACAGAAGAATTGCAGACAAATCTCACCCAGCATTGATCTGAGAGGTCAGGCCTAGGACTTGAGGATGTTAAGAAAGAATGAACAGAACCATTCCATCACTATATGGAGGGAGGTGGAAAATCATTGGTCTGCTCCTGCTGACAGTTCTAAGGCTTTTCCCCCAGCACCCATCTCGGTATGGTGGATCTGCCCCTGCTGTCCCTTTCCTACCCAACTAATCATCCAGGACAGCTCTCCTTATCCTCTTCTTTCACTCTGTTTATGTGTGGACTTCACACGTGAAAAGCAAGAACTGCTGTTTGAAGTGTCATACTGGAAGGAAGCCTCCACCCATACTTGTTCCACTTCACTTACCCCAATGACCACATTCCCAAAGACTAACAGACCCTGCAAGATGTGTACGCAATCATCGCTTTTTGCCATCTTTAATTTTTCATGCAACCTAGAAAAAAAACAAATACAGTCTTCAATTAAATCACTGGTACAATATGCTTCACTCAGAAACACAAATTATCCATGAGGAGAAGGATAGACAGAACTTGCCATCCTGTCTGTACACCTCCCATCCTTTGCTTTATAGTAGCTTCAGAGGAGGCATCCCCAGGTGTTAATCTGCTAACTCAAACTCTCCCTGATACTTGAACTACAGAAGACTAGGACCACTTTGGGGGCAGCTGGTGTCTTCAGCTCCCTTTTGGGTAGGATTTTCATCATCAGAACAGCACTCACAACAACCTCAGCTCATGGTGTGTCATTTCTACCTGGCCAGAAACACCAGCTACATCTGGATGGAGAGCAGCATCCTCACCTCACCCCTATTCCAAAGGAGCCAGCGTCACTCCAGGGCATGCTATCCTGGGCCATTTTGACCAGCAGCACCATGGGACTGAACTGGTAACCACAGTGCTCTGGTTGTATCCCACACACTCCTACAGCACAGGGGCTTTGCTATAAGAGTAGCTCTGTCTCCCACCCGTGCTGGGAATGGGAGCTGAGTCCCGCAAGTCAGATGTGAGGGAGAAAGGGAAGGAGGGAGGGGGCTGCTCAGGTTGCAGCTGGCTCATGGGAGCCGGGCCAAGTGGCATTCCTACCGAATTCCTGAGAGTGCTATATCCTGCAGCCTAGAGTAAGGTGCCCTGCATCAGATTCATCCCCTTCCAGACAGAGCAGCATAAAGGCATCAGTCAGAGGTATGAGACCTCTTGGAGAAAGAAGCTCGGACATCAGAGCCCACCAAGTTTTTCTTTCAAAGGGATGGAGCATGGAGAGGGTAAGGGGAAAAAACCCAACCCTGAGACAACTGTATTTACCAGGTGGTTAAGAAAATATAAACCAGGAAAGAAAGGCTGCAGTGAGCCCAGCTGGAGCAGACAACAGGAAAAACTGCTTGGACATCCTCATCTGCCAGAGTACCTGCACCTGTGCCTCTCTTTTGCTGGGGCCACTGACTTGACAATTTTTCAAAGAAGCTGTTGGGAAATATGAGCAGACAAAGCTGTCAATGAAGGGAAGCTTACTGAGGAATAGAGCACTGTGAGACCTCTCTAACAATGCCACCTCCTGACTCCTCAGCAGCTGCCCTTTTTTGGGATATGCAGGACTTCCAACACGTGACAGGTGAAACCCAGGCATTTCCTACCACTCTTTCTGCAGTGGTTTGAGGGTTAGGCATGCAGACATCTCCAGTGCTCTCACCATTACATGGGCAGAGTGCCTAAGTATTTTTGTACGATAGCATGTGTAGGAATTTTTAATAATTTGTGACCATTATTTTTAAGCTGAGAAGAATCCCAGCTGGGTGTTTGGAGGCCAAACCCAGTATACATGAAATGTATGGCTCTGTATTTGAAAATGACAGGCTCATGAGGTCAACCTGGATCTCTGTCCCTGCCAAACCTCCTGACCAGCCAGGGTGTCCAGGGGCTGTCTTTCAGGTCAAATCTGAGTCTCAGCAATGTTCAGCCATGTATTCTACAACACAACATTGCAGAGTCTGCCAAACCTAAGAAGAGTCCTGGTCCTTCACTCATCTGAAAGCTGGAGAGACCACTGCCTGTCTCACGGATCTCTGTGCTACAAACTCTGGAGATGATGTTAAAAAACCCTTTAGTTATTGCCATCTAAGGGACATCGGAAGCCAGGCAGCAGTCCAAAAAGCAAGAAACTCTTTCCTGCTTGAACACAGGCACTTGAACTCTGACTGCTACATGGAAAGGCAGCTTTGCTCCAGTTGCAGTGGATAAGGCAAGGTTGAGTGTGTTACCCTATTCAGTGTAACAACAGTGCTCACACCGTGTATGTGGGCTGTCCTTCCAGCCCAAGCTCTTACCTTTCCACACGCTGGCTTTTTCTCCTCCTTGGCAGGTAGAACCTGGCTCACTCCTGTCTCCCCTTGGGCAGGTTTTATTGCAGAACATTAACTGGAGAAAGCAAACCCTTTCTCTTGGGGTGAGCCTACCTCCAGTATGGTTGTGAGGAAAGCTGGACACAGTCACCACCACAGGTATGAGCTGGGAAATGGCAAGTTTCAAGACAATCTGAGGTTCTTCACTACTTTACCTAAGTTCAATGGGATTGCATTGCAGGGGGAAGCAGAGAGACCAGGAGGAGGAAAAGGGAAGGAAAAAAGGATTTACTCTAGACCCAAAAAATTCCACTGTTGCCATATTTCCATGAATTACCCCTCTGCCTCCAAGTGATTGGTGCCAAAAGAGTTCAGTTTTTGGTGTCCACTTTATTAACCTGTGCCACATAGGTCAACCCCTTGTCTGACCTCCTCTCCCTTGCAGATGGCCCAGTATCACCATCAGCGGTGAGAGACCAGGCAGGTGCTCCAAGGCCATGACAACAGCTGGGCAGCTGGAGAGCCAATCCTCCAACATGTCCCAGAGGAGAAGCTGTGGGAGACTGGGAGCTTTCCACCTGCTCCTCATGCCTCAGAGGTGAGCTGTGTTTAGCAAGAGTGGATCGCACAGCACTTGGCACAGGTACATGGCTACAGAGGCATGAGGTAAAGTTAGCTGGTGTAACGGAGGCAGGCTGTGCACAGATGTGACTCACAGGCACCCCCAGGTGTGACAGTGGTGGGCAGCCCTCCTCCCAGCCCCCAGAGACACAGCTGCCAGCAGCCTCTGCCCATGGACACAAATGCATTTGGAGGTAAAGGAGCCTTCTTGGGCTTGTTTAAATTAGTTTTATGATCCAAATGTCGTTTTCTGGGGCTTCAGGGAAACCCCTGAGGAAACTGGAGCTTCAGCTGCAACCATTACCCAAAAGTTCCACATAAGAAGGCAGCCAGGTCCTGGAATTTCAACCTTGAACCTGGTGTTCCTCGGCACATCCTAGAAACCTTGTAATTTAGGTGTGACCTATCTAGGTCTGAGGTATTCAATTATCTCTACCACAGACTTTGCTCTATCCTCTAAGCAGCTTTGGAAAGGTGTCTGTTTCTCTCGTTGTATCAAAAATCCATGTCCCTCCTGAGGCACATACTTCTTACTCTTCCTGACATTCGAGTCACAACCAGTAGGACTGGTTGTAACTTCTCCCTTCTCCTCTCCCCTCACACCCCTAAAACACCCCTTTACACTCATGGGGGTCTGGCTGAGCCTGCCAGAGCCCAGGAGAAGTGGTAGCCTTGCCTCCCCCTTGATGCCTTAAGTTGTAGCTTTCATATTTTTCTGATTCTGCACTGCCTTAGTGTGTAACTCTGAACTTCATATAAAGTGTTAGCAAGTTCTCCTCACAGTTTAGTTAGACAAAACAATCCTTTTCCAGCCCAAGAAACAAACAGTTACAGCTCCAGGCCCCAAAAGTGCAAACAACAGAGAATTGAGGAGAACAAATGGGGAGGATAGCACTTCATAACCTGAAGTAATTGGACAATTAACCCCAATATGTAAATGGACCAAAACTTAAAAAAGTGTGAAAACTCATGACCAGTCGTCCATCTTGTGTCCATCTTGGGCAGAGCCTTGGCTGGGCTCTTGCACTGCCCAAGGTGTATCCTTGGAAGGCCCTTTAATAAATACCTACTTTATTCCTTTAACACTGTCTAGCCTCTGCTCCAGGTAGCCTCTCTAGGCACCACTCTGGTGCCCCACAAGCTGCAGACAACCAATTATTTCCATGCCCTTGAAGCTTTCTTGACCTCCCCTCACTTCCTTTACTCTCAGTATCTCTGAGACCCTCAGCGTAACTGTGGGAGACGAAAAGCAAGCTCCTTTCTCCAGAGGCTGGCTTCTGCCTTTGTATTTTAGATAATAACCTCATGCAGGCTTTGAAAGAATGCTCTTCTGGCAACAATTCCTGGATACAAATGGTATTTGAGATCTGTTGTGCACCCCTCACATTGCACTGGTCAATCTTTTGAAGCCTCCACACCCTGTTCCTATAGGCTGGGACAGGATTTCAGTGGTCTTACAGAGGAATTCCCTCTTCCTAGCCTAGCTCTACCCCATCTCTAGCCAAAAAAGCCAATGGATAAGAATTCATTTGGCATTGCCCAACACAGAACCAGGTGGCATTTAGATTGCCTTGTGTTTTATGCTAGTTGTCAAGCACTGTGCTGAAGAGACATCCCAAAACATCCCTGTGAGCATAATTTGCTTTTACACCCTGCTCCTGGAGGTTCCTCAGCATCATGGTGGGGCTTGCAGGGGCTTCACATCACCCCTTGCTACCTCTCTTTCCCTCAGCGTCCCTGCTCAGCACGTTGCATTCTCATGCCCTGGTGCAAGGAGGCAGAGAAAAAGGATGCATTTGTTTTATGACTCACAGGCTCTGCCCACCTTGGCTAAAGGGCTCTGCACCACTTGAGCGCAGCTGAGCAAACCCGGCCGCTCAGCAGCAGGATCCTGGTCCCTGCCTGGGCACCACCCCTCCTGTCCAAGCCCAGCTGCAGAGCATGTCTCTACAGGCAGGAGCAAGATGCCTGGGCTAGCCCTGGGGTGCTGATGGAGGGAAGTCATCCAGGTGGAACCACTGCCGGAGGTGCTGTGCCAAGGCCAGTGCCAGTGCCACGGGAAGCCTCTGTGAGACACAGACCTGCCCACACCCAGACCTCCTGTGGACCTCAATGCATCAAGCAATAAACTTACTTTGGGTTTTTAAAATTAGTTATAATGGAAAATTTAGCCCCTAAGGGCCTTAAAAAGAAGGTATTTTCCAAGTGCCTGGGACACCTTGAGAATTACACAGTTTTTAAGAGGATGTAATTTAATATGTTAACGATGAATGGCTTGAGCTCCACCGTAAGAAGCTGAATGTTTTACAAATGTCAGTTCATCATTTGTTTACTTATTTTAAAGCAAACATCTCCAGTGGACACAAACCCATGCACTCCTCCTGCCCTGCTGGACTTTCCCCAATGCTCCACCTCCCCTTAAATGCAGCCAACTTCTGAAAGAAAACTCCTCGTGTGCTAGGAGTCAGAAATGGAAGACTCAGAAATGGAAGAGGCAGACAGTTATTTTGTGCTACTATGGGAGAAAAATATAGCAAAAACGTAGCTCAGCATCAGGCAGGGGTCACAGACTAATTAAGTTTCCTTTCAAAGAAATTGCTATGAAACGAAGCCTATGTGAACAGTGGTGTGGCTGGTAAATCATCATCAAGCATAATTTCCTCAGAAGTAGAGCTGGGAGGTAGGTTTTTCCTCTCTCCTTTATTAGTTCAGCACAGCCAAAATAAAAGGGTTTTTTTAAACTTTCCTGTTTCCAAGTGAGGGGAAACTACAAGATTCATCTTCCTCTACAACAATTTTTCCCTTTCTTTTTTTTTAACACTCAGATTTACAACAGATTTAATTTTTTCCATTCCTTCCTCCCCAGTCTTTAGGAGAAATAATATCAAACAAGTTAAGAGAGCCATAGAGGAGACACAGCCTCAGGTAAGAAAAGTTAAAGACTTAATAATTTCCTGCAGTTAATGTTATCCAGGTACCAGGCTCCCAAACACAGTCCAGGGACTAAAATAAAAAATATTAAACATAAGAGCTGTCTTTTCTCCTAATAGACACTTATGGCTCATATGCCTCTTTAAGAGGAAGACCATGACCGAAGTGAGGCACTCACCTCTCTCTTCTCGTGATGCTTCCCAGCAGAAATCCCAACCACCTGCAAAGCTGAAAAGGCCCCTTTCTCCCACCTCTGCTGTTCTTTAAAGAGCCCAGGTTGCTTGAGGAACGTGCTGTGTGATTGGTAGGGTGCCCATCACATGAGGAAAACTTTTTTTTCTAGCCAAACCTGTTCCCCAGTCCTCCTGGGACTGGAGGGTGTCTCTGTGATTCTTAGATCATATCGGAATGCCGTTGTGCTGAAAACACAAAGCTTTAAAGAATTTCTATTATTATACTCTCAAAAGGGTGGATGAGTGAGTCACTCATACGAGGTACTTGAACTTTAAAGAGGATGGGCAAATTGGAAGGACGTAAATATAAAAGGATTGCTGGATCACTATTTGAATGTAAGTATAAGAAGAATGTACTGAATAGAAAAAGAAAGTAAATTAATTTTAATATTTTAATTTAATTATGTAGCATGGGAAAGATCCAGTGGTTTGGGTTGGATCCATTTTTGTTTTATTCAGCTTGGGATTATTTTTGGAAACAGAAGTATAAGTGTTGGCTACTCTGCAAGACACTGTGGATGACATGAAAAATGGGAAGAATATTCCATTTCCTTGGGCACTCTGGATTTTTCACATAGTCATTCCTATTAAGATGGAGCAAAGTCAAGCACAGATACATATATTAATTGGCCTGTGATGGACTGAGAACGGCTAAGGCTGAAGAACACAACAGAAAAAAAAAGTCTCTCACCTTCCTCTCCATCCCTCATTCCAGCACAAGTTTGCCAAAAGTCATGATTCATGTTACTGGTGCCTTGAACATGTTGCTGGGAAAAGCACATAAGGTTGTACTTGTTGTTCTTCATCTGCTGATACAAAAAACAGCCAAATAAATAATGGGCTTGGGAAGGCTAATGGGAGTTCCACAATGTTAGAGCCCTTCACAAGGTAAAAACAGACATGAAAATAGCATGTATATGACCTATTGGTGGCCATCCTGGCAAATACTGTGTGTGAAATTGGCGAGGAATAGTTCTAAAGTCTTATGGATCCATTGGTGCTTGTAGACAACTGAAGAGAGATCCTGCTGTTCCATGAGATCTGTGTGAGATTTAACCCTGAAGAAAGGACAGTACTTTTGGCATTTCCAGTTCCATGAGGTATCACAGCCATAAGCAAAAGGAGACCCAGCCATTGCAGCCAGCCTGACCTAGTAGAAATGGACAAGAAAGTAGTCCCTTGGGTCCTCAGGAATACAGATACAGATTTGTCCAGACTTAAATGATTCAGACATCCTTGCCCACTAATTTTGCTCTCTACAACCCATGCATTCTATTTTGGTGAAGTTGCCACTCCATATTTTTGCAGTGCCGGTGGGACCAGGTGTTTCACACCAGCTGGTATCCTGGGTTCTAGGAAGGCAGGCTCTCATCATCATTGTTGGACATTGAGAGCATCTGGCAGGGGAAAAAGCAGTGCATCCATCTCCTGAGCATCACAGCCAGGCTGATCTTGGGGCAGTGATTAGACAAAAGCCTGCCATGGTAAAACACCCCATCACATCTCAGCTGGGAGGAGAAAAGAGGCTGCAGCTGTGGAAATACTGTCTTGGGAAAACAAGATGAGGAAAGAGAGGAGAGGGAAGAGGAAGCTGGCAGTGAAGTTCATAGTCTTGCCAATCACCAGCACTAAAAGTGGCTGCTGGGAGAGAACCCTGGTGCAGCTGAGCTCTTGCAGCACTGTAGCCCTGTCCAGGACATTGCAAAAAGCTGTTAGAGTGAATCCTTTTTCGGGCTGGAAGAGTGGGTTAGGCTGGACTGGGTGGTGGTCACCCTTCAGCTGCCATCACCATTTGGCTCTCACAGTTTTTTAGAATCTGGGTAAGAATAATTCTTATGCTCACTGAAGAGAAATTTGATATAGCAATACAGAGGCTCGGGATGGGGGTTTTGTTTGTTTATCGGCACTTCTTTTGGTGTGTGCCAGCAAGGTCAGACTATGAGTTTACATAAATGCCTGTGCAGAGCAGAGTGTCAGACAGAGACCTCGTCTGGAGAAGGAGCACAGTGGGGCTGACAAGCCAGTGCTGGGAAGTCCCCGTTCTCACAGGGATACCTCCAGTGGGGTGCCTGCAGCTGATTTAGCCTCCTCTGTAGGACTGTGTCTGTGCTGGCCTACTTCAGACGGACCAACACTTCTACACAGCTAGACCCATACATTTGTGCAAGCTTTTGCACTTGTGAAAGCTCCAGACTGCTGAGTGCGCACACCCTGCACAGAACCATACGTATTTACATGCACAGGTACAAACCCATACACGTGTGTGCTTTGTGTCTCCAGCCACAGGCCCACATGTGTTCACACCTCCGCTGTGAGTAAGTTAAAGGCAAAGTGGGACTTGGGAGTGAAGACATGCTGCCATTTGGGGTTTCCTCTGCAGGGACAGTCACATGCTGAGGGCACAGACCAGACTGCTTTCAGTTGGAGGTGGAAAATGAAATTTCTCAGGAGATCTATCACTTGTTATTGCAACGTGCTCAGTGGGTGACAGGGCAAAGTTAGAACATGCCTGTCACAAAGTATGCTGTGTTATTTCAAAATTGGCATGGAAGGCATGCTGGAGGATGCCCAAAGTTGCTGAAAAGGGCACATTAGGTGTTGTGGTTAGTTCCAGTGTGTTGGTTCCACTCTTCACCTCTAAGAATACTTTCCCACCTCCCTGAATCCTTTGAATTTCTTCTCTTCATAAAATGGAAATGATTTAAGGCTGAGATAATATGAGAGGGAGGAATTAGGGAGGGAGTGAGCACACAGAGAGGAAAAGGAGCTTATGGTCAAAGTAGCAGACTCCCAGGAGTTGTCTCTATGACCCCCTCATGTCAGTGTCATCACAGAATCACTGCCATCCCTGAGCAGGAGGCTCCTGACTGCATTTGCGGTTGCACCATAAGTTCAAAGCTCACACTTGAGGGACTGGGCTTAGGAGATCCCTCGTCCCTACCAGTGTGGCTTCAGTGGTGGTCAAGTCTGTGCTCCCACACACAGGTTCACCTTGACACACACTGTCTCAGGGAGGGGACTTCATTAATGATTGTCCCTCCAGTATATGGGGACAAGTTCATGGCAGCTCTGTTGGGAGTAAAGCCAAGCATCCCTGTTGTAGCATGCTGCAGAGGGGCTGCCCATGAGTGGAGGGGCTGCCGCCTTTCCTGGTAGAGTCCTGACCTCATCAGCTGGGTCAGCAACCTCCTCCTTGAGGGCACTGCTCCCAGCACCCCCAGCCCCAATTCCTGCCACCCAGCTTTGCTTCTGTGTTCCCGGGAAGGCTGCAAACACCTGTTTCTCAGTCTGTAGTTTGACCTTCCTTCCCTGGGCCAGATTTGGGTTTAGGCTTGTGTCTGCCACCCAAGCCCTCCACATGCCATGGCCAGGAGCCAGCTCCTCCCTGGAGTAGAAGGGAATTCCTAATGGCTGCCTCCTCTCCCATCTCAATGCATCAGCACAGGGGGTGAGGATGCAGGCGGTGGGGGACAGATGTCCACTGTGCCTCTCGGGTTTGCAGCTGGCCTGGCCTCCTGCCAGCCCTACCTCCCGGCTCCCCAGTTGAGCCGTGTCTTTTGCTACAGCTGCGTCCCTCTTTTGGCAACATTTTTGCCCTTTTTTGCCACTTCTATGCCTCACAACCTCAAGAGAGAGGAATAACTGTGGGGGGCAGAGAATAAATAAGTGAACACCACCTAGTGAGATCAGGGGAGAGCAACTCTTGTCTCTGAAATTGTTTACCAAACAGTGCTGAGTGTGGGGAGACAAATGGCATACCATGAGCAGCAACCATGGGCTAATTATAGTGGGTCAGGATAAACCACCGGGCCACTGGGCTGGCCACCCCAGCTAAACCTGCAAACATACCGGCCGAAAAGCAGAACTGTATATATAGATTTAGCGGAATGCAGTCAGTAACTTCTGTCTGAAACCTCAGCTACCTTGGTGAAGAGCATTACAGAGAACACACATACAAGCACCTTTGTGATGCTGGTAATCCTGGGGTTGTGCATTTAGCGATGAATGTGGCACTGCACTCTTCATTCCTAAGAAGAGTGCTTATAGGACACACTCTCAAAGACTGAGGTCTTTTAATATTTTGGGTTAGGACAGGGATGTTATCTTTCCAATTTTGTAGGGTAGCTTTATTCATGAGATTATAACCATGTCTGTATTTTGGTGTCATTAAAACTTGCAATTTTGGGTGGCTGAGTAAAGCCCAAGCTACTGGAATCATGAGATTGCATGAAAATCTGTACTTTCAGAGTTTCAGAAGAGAATGTTTCTTCTGACATGTGAGCAAGCAGAAAGGACAAACAGCTTGGAGAAAGCTGCCCTGTCTGGTAAAGAACTGAGGTCAGGCGGGGAACTGCTTCCCCAGGGAGTTTTGGGCTAGTGCTCATAGTGATATTTGCTTGTGTGGGTAAAGGCAGTAAGAAATTAAATCTTGGCACCCCGCTGCTAACAATTAGACCAGCTGCTTTTGCTCCCTTCCTCAGTAGTCTCAACCCAAAAGCCTAGAGAAGTAGCGGATTCTTGTAAAGATGAATCTCTATTGGCTGCTACTGTTTATAAAGGAGAACCTCAGGTTGCCTTCCTATACTCAGTGAGAGAGATTTGGGTTCTAAATCTCACCCTAAGGATGTCTCTTACTCTGCTGACTATGAAGGAAATTTGTAGGAGAACCTCAACACATGCCCAAGGCCAATTTCTGCAAAGGAAAATCCAGACTGAGGTATCTGCATCTTAGAGCTGCTGATCTCACCCAGGCCTGTCAGCAACCCACAGGTTAGATTTTTGTACTCACAAGAACCAGAAGATAAAATAATCACAGAGGACCATGGGAGAATGCAGAGGTCAAGCTCTGCCCTGACTCCCCTCCCAACAGCAGGAGTTTCTCCTGGCACAGAAGGGGAGCCAAGCCCAAGAGTGATGCTCCACAGCCAACACCCTTGATGGCATAAAGGGGCCAGTAAATGGGACATGGTGTTCTCTTGAATCTCATCTTCAGATGAGGGCAGGCCAGCTCACTCTGAAGAGGAGCCTGGGCACAGGCAACCATAGAATCACAGAATCATAGAATGATTTGGATTGGAAGGGATCTTAAAGATCATCTAGTTGTGATTCTCCTGCCCTGGGCAGGAATGCCACTCACTAGACCAGGTTGCTCAGAGCTGCATCCAGCCTGGCCTTGAACACTTCCAGGGATGGGGCATCCACAATTTCTCTGGGTAATCAGTTCCAGTCCTTCACCACCCTCTGAGCAAAGAATTTTTTTCTAACATGTAATCTAAACCTGCCCTCTTTCAGTTTAAAGCTATTCCCCTTTGTCCTATCACTACCGGCTCATATAAAAAGTCCATCCCCCTCCTTTATAAAAGCCCCTTTTAGGTACTGGAAGACTAAAATCAGGTTTCCCCTAAACCTTCTCTTCTCCAAGCTGAACAATCTCACCTCTTGCAGCCTGTCTTCATAGGAGAGGAGCTTACAGAGAAGGCTCACAGGAGGATAGAAATATTGTGCCTTGGCAAATAATTTCCTGGGATTTGCAGAGATTTTTGGCATGAGAAAAGACTTGGGAAGGCACACATTTTCTGCTTGTCTTTTAGACAGCTTCCTTAAAAGACTGTCCAGTGAAGATCTGCTAGTATCTCTATATTGCTCTTGGTTATGAAACCTGGCCTCTGAAAGGCTGCATATGTCGACGTCAATACAGCAATTAGGATGCAGTCCCAGCTCCCAGACGGCCTTGGCACTATGATGGTCCTTTACTACTCTTGGTTCAGTTGAGTTTCCCCTAACGGCCTGGGAACAAGCTGTTCTGTCTGGTTCTAGTGACTGCATTGTTCTTGCTGACAGTTAAAAAAAACTCTCCTCCAAAATCTGCTCGGTCGGTCATGAGCCACAACATGCTTCAGAGAAGAGGTTTTGTTTGGGTACCTTCACTGCTTGTTTGCAAGGGGCCAAAGAAATCTGTTCACATTGATTCCAGCCTATTATTGAAGGGTGTTTGAGGATACCTCATTCCTCCCAAACCCACTCTTGCCTCCTCTGCATTAGCTGCATCCAATGCAGGAGGCCACAAAGGGCTGGCAGTGGAGCACTGCCATCTATATACGGTTGCCTGTCAGTATCCAGTTTCCAACACTTGCTGCAAGCATCTGTCTCACTTATCTCAGCATTTCCACCATCCACCTTGCCAGAGGGCTGGAGCACCCAGCAGAAGGAGGGAGGACAGTCAAAGCTGCATCATAAGAGTCTTGGCAGCGGAAGGAACAGGGAATAGCAGAGGGGTGTTGGCTGGCGCAACACCGCAATGGAAATAAATAGCACCCACCTTGGGAGAGTTTATAGTGCTCCTGGGGTGACAGCCTCTGCCTTGGCAAGGGTGTGGTTGATGTCTCACACCGACTCATTGCTTTAACAGAAGTGTAGGCACTGTCCAAAATTCTTCCTCTGAAACTCTTTCAAGGTTACAGTACCTAACTGGAAACTTCCCTGAGAAATTTGAGACTCAGACCCTGCTGTGCACCTGGGGTCTGACCCAGTCAAGCCTGTACCGAGCTGTACTTGGGTTTCAGTTTCAGGTGGACGACAGATGAGCTTGTGCTTTAGGCCATCTAGCCCTTCTACACAGAACTTTTTGTCCCTGCTTGTAGGTGCTCCACGGCTGGATGTAAACTCATGCCCTGAATAGCCTTTAGCAAAGGCTCAGCCGGTCTGTACTGCCCTCTCATGGGCACACATAGGAAAGATTACGTTTTAGTCTGTTTTTTTAGTTCAAGGTGCTTTTTAACCTGCTACTCCAGTGATGTTTTTCTGCATGTGATTTCTGAAAAGCCAGGAAGGTTTAGAACAACTACTAAGAGTTCTATAGAAGCTAACTAGGAAAGATTATCTATAATTTTGCTGGACTCTGCTCAGCTTCTACCTTTCTAAAGGGCTTTGCTCTTCATTTACAAAGATTTAAACATCTAACAGGGCAAAAAGTAGGGAGCTGGCACTAAATTTCTCCCATATGCACTCCTATCTGCCAAGGAAAACATATATTGGCATCATGGCACCACACCATGGTCAAGGAATTTCTCAACATAACTCTGTTATGTTACCAAGGATTCGGACAATAGTGCCAAAATCTGGGGTCTCCAATGGGCAGTGCTTGCTTTCAATAGTGTTGGGTTCCAGCAAACTGGCAATGCTATTCTTTGCTGAATCTCCTTGTAAGGGGGCAGGATACTACACTAGATCCAAGGGTATGCTAAAACAATAGTGGGATAGAGCAGGCATCGATCTGCTCTTCAGAAGACTGTAGTGTTCATAATGTTTATGTAAATTTGAGTCACTGTTAAAAACCTTTGAGTCTCTGACCATTTGCCTGCATGCAATACAGCCTTCCCCCTAATGTCTACTCACCTGTCTGTGGGGGGTTGGGGTGTTAGTTTTTTCTTTTTCTTCTTTTTTCATCCTCTTTAGTTATGGAATTTTTTGTCCCATTTGTTGCGGGGGAACCTGATGGCCGATGCTTAAGTGTATTTGCAAGACAAAGGCTTGCCGGGCCAGGAAGGGAGACTAGAGAAGACACAGTTCAGTGCCGGGTTTTGCTTGGAAGAGGACAGGCCGGGTTCTTTTGCCTGCTGCTGCTGCTTCTGCTTGCCCCGCTGGGACCCATCTGATCCATCCCTGCACCAGGACTCCTGCGTTCCACCTTGGAGTTTCTTCCGTTCTCCTCAGANGGTCCTGAGGGAGGGTTCTGCCTTCCCTAGCAGATACCTGTCTTCAACCCGAGACACTGTCCCAACTCCAAAAGCTCCTCAAGCTGGAAACTGTTTTTCTTCAAAGGCTAGCATGACATGCATTTTTTCCATTAACGAACAACCGTGCTATTACACATGCCTTTATTCACCCGTTTCCTGTTTTATGCTAGAAGTTAAGCTGAGGAACAGGAAAGAGGAAGGACAGAGGTCACCTCTTTTCCTTACAAACTCCTTTACCCTAACATGGATCCTGCCTCCCAGTTAATAATAATTTTTAAGGTTGGACCACGATTCTAAATAAGGCATTTGCCTTAAAAGCCTGTAATTTTATACTGAAGTTTCCATGGTGAGTGTGAATTGAGAGTTGCACTCCCTTAGTTACAATGCTTCCCTTTTTATTTTGAGAACTGCACTAGGTAGCTGTGCACCTTCCTGAGTCTGGCTCTGTGCAGCCCTGTGTTCCTCCACCTCCTGCCTCTTCAATGACAATGAAAAAGAGGGTCATTTTGGTCTCAAAGTAAAGTAACAATGTCAAAAAGAAAATGAGACCATCTCACTGTTGTTTCTTTCCTTGAATTATTTCACTGCAGTTTATGAGATGACACCAACAGTTTCTCCTCTTTTCTGCCCTGGAAGATAAGTTTACTCCAGGCTCCTGGATAAATAAGCCACATAGATGTCCTTCCTAGTGCTTGAGAACAATAAGGTCTGTGACAAAGGAAGGTGAGCTATTCCCATCTGTGAGAGGAGTTGCGTGGGAAATTGAGGTGATACCCTTGAGGGAGACGAGCCACTCCTTTCATTCATACCAGGAATTTCTAAAACAGACCAACTACAGGGGTGTGCACAGTCAGTTTCCAGTGTTGAATTCTATATACAGAAATCTCTTGCATCTGCTTTGCCTAAATTCATCTGTTCTGCAATGACATTCCAGCCCACTGCCCGTCTCCATGAGATGATGAATGACTATTCATCCTATCCATGTCTCTTCAACAACTCAAAGTTCTTCTTTTCACTACTGTATGTCAAACTGGCTGTGAGCTTTTGATGATGCTGCTACATCACTGTTGTCCATAAGGACAGTCACTAAAATAAAAGGAATGCAGCCATGGATAATAATACCTGACCTTAACGAAATGTTTCATGCATTTTCTCCTGCATTTCATCTGGATGAAAGAATGGTCAAGAGAAGCTTTCCCTGGAATACAACCTGGAGGCATGTGAGACAAACTTTGATCAATTTGCCTCAGTATATTCCCTTTCCAAGCACTTCTACATTCTCCAGTCTTCAGCCGGAGCTCTCTTTAGCTAAGCTCTTTGTTGGACTTTACCCAGAGGTTATTTTCTTCCATTTCAGACATGAAAGCAGTTGCTGCTGCCCACTATGAGTTCCATACGATTGTGAAACTTTGAAATCAATGGCATTTAACTAGCTTAAAGTTGGTGTTATGTAGCAGTGATTCATATCCAGTGAGTCACAATGGAATGTCTCATGCTGTAAGCAGCTGCCCATTGAAGGGAGATCTTGCCTGTGCCCTCCACCTAAGAACCAGAGCAGAGGCTGTGTGCAGTTTTCAAAGGATTTTTAATCAGCTGTTACAACATTTTTTTTTCTGAGTGGTTAGAAGTACTACATAGGGAACTTCAGTATTGCTTGTGGCAGCTGAGTCTTAGCAAGTTCCATACAGAGATGGCAGAAAAAGAAACCGATGTTTTGGTCCAAGAGACCTATTTTACAGAGATGACACTTTCCTCTTGATTGGCTTCTCTGCATTCTGCCTCTGGAGGAGCACAAGGTTCACAACAGAAACAGTCTGGGCACCATAAGATGATGCCATTTGACAGATGAGCTGGGTGTTGCACCCCTGTGCCTGGCCATGGATGAACAAAAAAATATCTTCCTCGAAAATAATGAGTTTTTTCAGTAACCAGCTCATACTGCAGAGGAATCATCCTTGGGAACTACAAACTACCTCCAACTTCCACACCTTCCACTTCATGACTTATCCATTAGAAGTACATAGAAATACACAGGTGTGGTAAAAAAACCCAAACCACCCTTTCTAAAAGAATGCACTTCAGTGCACAGCCATTTCCCCTGTGGAGAGGAGAAAGAGCAAACAACAGATGTTAGTCACGTTGCTTAGCACTCTGGAGGGCATTCAAATGTGCTGTGACTAGTGTGCTATAAGGACTTATATGGAATAGTTTCGGTTACACATGAGGAACTGCTAATTCCTTCTGAGCACTCAAGGCAAGAAATTTAATGACAGTTTAATGTCATATTGATAAATGTCCACTTACAAAGAAGAAATAAGGATCCAATGGTTTTGGAAAGAAATTGTGGAAAAGGGACAGTCACTCTGGAATTAAGACTACAGTAAAAGTTTCCACTTTAAATCTAAGTTTTCTTCTTCTCTTCAGCACAGAAAAGCCTTTTTATACACAAACAGCAGTGCCTTAATGTGAAGTAGATTTTTTCCTACAGCTAGAGTGTCTTATTCAGAATAATTTTGAAGCAGATAAAAAATACAGCTGTGTGACACTACCTTAAACACCATAATCTGCAAACATTCTGGAGGACGCTTTTTTTCTTTTCATAAAATTAAGTTTGATCATCTGAGAGGCTTGAGGTGAAGGAAGTGGTATTTCTCCTTAGCTCATGATAAGTTCCACAAGATTTCTGGTCAAAGTCCTTGCTTAGAGATGATACACTCCACCCTCCCCAGTCTGTGAACGCTGAAGGTTTGTCCTTGGCCCACCGCCTTCCCCAGTCTCACGCCATCTACACATGCCAACTCCAGGCCCACAGAGCTTGTCCTGGGCACAGATCCATTCATTTCTAGAAAACTGTTCCTCAAAGGAGAAAGACCTCTCCTTAGCAGAAAGAAAACAATAGAAAACACTGTATCTATATCTCTTTTCTGAGAAACAGACAAGACAGATGCTCTCTCTTATGTGTACTGGGGAGGACTTCTTGCTGTCGCACAGCAACTTTGTTAACGTGACATGAAGTGGTTAGGCCATCAAAGGAAAATTGTGGCCCTGAGATTACTGAGGAACACTGGGTACAGCCTGTCTTGCAAAACTTCTGTCACCTGTAAGAAGACTGCTTTCCAACTCATTTCAACCTGCCTGAGAGAGGGATTAAGGATCTTCCCTTGCATAACGCCCTTAATGCTGACACGAAGTTGAAGGCACCTCTTGAAAGTCTGAGAACATAATACAGGTCAAAAGCTTTTCATAAGTAAAAGAGAACAACAAAATGCAATACCCAAATGACAGAGGCAGGAAATACACAGTGAAGGCTGTACCCCAAGGAACCCTAGTCCTGTTCTACAACAAAATTCAAAGACATGTCAGCTTCTCCATCTCCTGGAACAATGTGCTGACAAATAACCAGAGAGATGAGAAGGCTTGTATCTTCCATACATTTCCTGTTCCCCAGAGATACATTAGGACAGGGCACATATACATTGCTTTTCAACCTGATATATTTTTGGTCAAGAATTTGTAAGCAGATCAATCTCATATTCTCAGTGTCAAATTTTTCCAGTTCCTGGAGGTATGTAGGGATTTCAAAAGCATCTCACTGCTGCATGGGGATCTAGATGCCTAAGTCTACATTAAAACTCTTATAAAAGCAATGAAGATTAAATCTGAATCTTGAGCCATCTTTAGGCTCACAATAACCTTGAAAAACTCCCTGCCCTATGAATGACAGGGGTGCTTACCTGCCTTCAATATTTAAACACGAGTTAACTGATCCTTTTTGAGAAACTCAGCTAGAAACTCATCTCACACATGGAATTGGTATGCCAAATACTTGCCTTCTGTTATTCCCAGACCTTTGGCGCCCAAGCTATACTGTGTAGAATCACACAACCCAATCATCATCCATTATTTTTTTAAAAATAGATAGATTGAAGTTTTTATGGTGCTCTCTTCATAGCCATAGAGACAGTCGTTTGGGAATACACTGCCATTCATCAGGAAATTAGAACACTTGCCTAAAAAAGAGAAAAGCCTGTAGTGACATAAAAAACCTTTCTGGCATCTACTGCACATAGACTATCTATTAAGCCAAAATAACAGTATGCTCTGTTGCACATCTTCAGTAATTGTCAGGCAAGAGACAAGAAGAAGAAAGAAAATTTTTTTTACAGGGTAGAAGCAGACACTTGGATAGTATGAAAACAAAGATTGTAAGTGTTTCAAAAATCAAACACAGTTCAAATGATGTGTTTGCGACATGTACCTTGACTCTTAATTCTCTGGGCTACCGGTGCTTGGTTTTGGTTTGTTTGGTTTTATTCACCTCCCACATTCCTGAGTGACAAGGTGTTCTGAAAGCATAAAAGGTGTGTGCAACTGTTGCTTAACTGTTCAGGTTATACATGGTACTTACAATGATACAGGCAGGACAACCCCAAAAAGCAGAGTGATTGGTATCCAGCAGCATTGTCCAGCAGTGATGATTAAGTGATGAGACAGCTGTATCCAGGGTATGGAAGAGGCAGAGAGACAGCTTCTTGCATTAGAGGAGCTCTGGGGGCAGTGGGAAAGTCCAGACACAAACTATATAAGTATTAGACAGGCATTGGTGCTGCTGCATAACTGGACACAGTAAGCCACCAAGGCAGCAAGAAAAAAGAAGGCTGTGGGTTGTCCAGGGCTGCTTTTTACCTATTTGCTTTTGTCCTTGCATTGTCTGAGCAGTGAGGTTTTTCTTCACAGAAAGGAAGAGTCTGGAGTGGCTTAAATATGAGATTTATGAATTTATATGCATAGAAGTTCAGCAGACCTGCCTCTTCAAGGTGTGCCATACGTGCATGCAGATCCATGCACACTTTGATCTCAGTCTGTGATTCCAACCCAAAATTCGGTAGCAGGATTTAAACCCAAGGGGAAGCATAAGCATACAAAACAGAGAAACCAGGCAAGAGACAGACAAGCAGATCTTTTCCAAGTTATTGCAAATGACTACATGGTGCTGTGAAGGCAATACCACAACAGCAAGGTCAACGGGGGCCAAAAGGAGTGCACAGGCCCTCTTCTAGAAACACCTACACATCTTTGTTCTATTCCAATAGTTTCTCCGGTTCTGCTTGCCTGGCGTTTATCATAGACTGCACCTGGGCAAAAGGAAAAGGAAAAGAGCCATTTGGGAGCTTATTTGCTTTCACACTGATGCCCAGAACTGACCTTGCCATTCCTCTGGAGGTTTTGTGCCTAGTACACCACGAACCCAGCAGCAAACCTCAAAGATGGTGCCTCTCCTGACTGCCCAGAAGGCAATGAAGGAAGACACTTTTCCTCTGTCTGTTTTCTTTCTTCTAACTTCCTCCTTCTCCCAAGAAGGAACCCACACTTCCAACTCACTCCCAAACTATTTTCTCACTTCACTGACTTTGAATTACCTGTGTTTTAGTACCCTGCAGGATCAGCAGAGACAGCTTGAACAGGGGGGTGTGGGCAGAAAAAGTGCTCCCTCCCAGTTTGGGATAGAGGCAGCTAGAGATCTTTGTCATTAAGCTTCCCTCACCTCTCAGGTAATTCCAGGGCACACTCACCCCATTCTTACCCTACCCTCCCATATTTTTTCTCCCTTTCAGAGCACACATGATCTCTTGCACCCCAGGCACTCTGCTGCTGTCTGTACTTTTCCTCCCCCCCAAGACAGCAGACAAACAGTCAGAGAAATAGTCCTGGGATGACCATGATTCTGGTGTGGTCAGCAAAGCTGTCCCTGTCCCCACAGAGCCCCAGCAAGGCACCCTACCTCCTGCAATATGAACTGCAAGGGGTCATCAGGCTTTTGGATCAGCAGTTTTTCTGTGATATCCTGAGACAGAGAAAGACAGAAGGAAAGAATAATTGACCATTGGGTAGACGGGTGCCTGCACTTCCTGTTCTAATAATATCTGAATTTTAAAAAGCAAGAATCTCTTCAAACACCAAAGATGATCAAGGGTCCTTTTCTACTGCTTATTCTTAAGTCTATACTTAAGAAAGGACAGGACAAGGAGGGGTCTGGGGAAGGGATAAAATTTGGTTCACGCTAGCTTTAGGCCAAGCTTCCCACATAAGCCTCTGCAAGGAGATGAGAAATATGTATTTCACCTGAAATATCTGTAGAATTTTATGTTCCTCCACATAATTAATGGCGACTTGATAGGGGTCTCCAAAAGCCTCTGTATCCTCCGATGATTCAAATGTAATCTCTGCTGCTGACAACACAGTCTCAACGGTGTTACTGCCATCCTGTGTGGATTCAGAGGTGTGCATCTTGACTTTGAAACCTGAAAATTCACCCACAGGTGATCTGATCCCAGTTAAGCTTTCCCTGGATGCAGACTATACAGTGAGCAGAACGTGGTGATTTCTTGCCAGCCAGCTCTTCTGCAGAAACTGGAAATTCCACTACAGATGGCTGGGCTGCAGATGCTGGTGCTTCCACGCCAGGTAAGTCATCCAGAGATGGTGGGGATTCAACTATAGGTGTGTGGTCCTCAAGTGGTTCAGCAGCTGGTGCAGATTCCTCCACTTCAGCTTCTGAATGATCATTGAACCCTTGCTACAATATTTAGCAGATAAGAACAAGAGTATTTTAAACATCTATCTCCACAGACTAGACACAGCACATTACTCCATCCTCTGCAAATGTGCTGCAGCCACACTTAAAGTGTGCACTAATAGGGTTTATTTCTGTTACTGGCCCCACCTACACCTTCTGAATGATCAAAAGAACCCCACTTAAGCTCTACTTAAGGCCCAGGCCTTCAGAACTGGTCTGAATTGTGCACCAGTAGTATCTGTGCCTGATCCTCACTTACTGACTAGTTTTCCTAGGGTGACTCTGAACATATATTCTAGGCAGGTTTGTCTCTACGGAAGTCCCTTGGATGGATCCCAGACCCGACTCATGACCTTTCCTTGCTTGTGACTGTTGGTGTGAGCCCAGTTATATGCACGCTGCCTACACTGTGGTTGCCCTCAGCTCCTGCCTCATTCCCTGCTTGGTGCAGCTCCAGGTTTGCTCCTTGACAGCAGCAGCTGAAATTTGCACACGCTTTACCCATCTGCCCCTCGAGCTGGCTGTAAGACTATGCTGTATCCATTGAGTGCCCCGCACTCCCATCCCTAGACCTGTAACTGAGTGTGGGCGGTCTTGCCCTGTTTCTTCCTCCCATCCCGAGTCCCGGCTGCTGCAATGCTGCCTGAAGCGGAGTGCTGGGGGAGGGCCGAGGGGGAGCAGGACCTGCGCTCAGCCCCTGGAAGTAGGAAGGAAGGAGGGTGCTGTTCCCGGGGACAACGGGCTGTTGACAACCGGATTCGCTTCTTGCACATGGGAGGCGGTGGGCGCTGGGAGGCCGGGCCGGGCCGCTCGGGGGCGGGGCGGTGCAGCCAGGGACGCGGGGAGAGCGGCTCCAGGCCGGGGCTCTCCACCTGTCCCCGGCCCTGCAGGGAAGGAGAGGGGGCGAGGCGGGGCGGTGCAGCCAGGGAAGCGGGGGAGCGGCTCCCGGCCGAGGCTCTCCCTCACCTGTCCCCGGCTTTGCTGGGAAGGGCAGGAGGCACTTCGCCCCCCGCCGGCGCCGGCTCTTTCTGCGCTCTCCGTAGGCGGGGCAGGAGGGCGGGTGTGCGCGCGGGAAGGCGCGGCGGTTGCCGGGGTAACCGCTGTCACGTGCCTCGGCGCGCGGTGCCGCCGGCCTTACGCGGGTGCTGAGGGCCGCGCGGCCATCTTGGGTGAGGGCGGAATTGCAGGGCGGGGGCGGAGGGAATCCCGGAGTTAAGCCGTGGGGAAAGACCTGCGAGATCAACGAGTCCAGGCGATGACGGAGCGCCACCATGGCAGCTGGACTATGGCAATGAGTGCCGTGTCCAGTCTTTGCTTTAACACGTCCAGGGACGGTGACTCCACCACCTCCCTGGGCAGCTCATTCCAGTGTCTAATCACGTTTTCTGTGAAGAAATTCTTTCTGATGCCCCACCTAAACCTCCCCTGGCGCAGTTTAAGACTGTGTCCTCTTACCCTATTGCTGGTTGCCTGGCAGAAGAGACCAACCCGTACCTGGTTACAATCTTTTTAGAGGTGGTTGTAGAGTGTTATAAGGTTACCCCTGAGCCTCCTTTCTTCCAGGCTGAGCATCCCCCAGCTGCTCCTTGAAGGACTTGTGCTCCAAACCCTTCACTAGTTCCATTGCCCTTCTCTGGACTCACTCCAGCCTCTGAATGGCTTGTGGTGAAGGGGCCCAGAAGTGAGCTCGATTTAGAAGAGACTGAGTACAGGGGGACAATCACTGCCCTGGTCCTGCTGCTCACACGATTCCTGATACAGGCCGGGATGTCACTGGTGGTGGTGCCTGGTGTGGGCCCTGGTCCTGACTCTGGCTCTGGTCTTGGTTCTAGTTCTGGTCTTGGTCCTGGAAAAGGACATGTCAAATAGCTTTTACAGGGAAGCAGGGAAGCAAGAGGTAGGGTAATTGAGTGCTGATAAAAATATTTCCATATACATTGATGTGAGAGGTACTTTCTCCTGTCCTCAGATTTACAGAGATCCAGACAGTTGGTGTTCTGCGTGATGAACCTTGTCAGAAAAACAAAATAAACAGACTGCCAGTTTTCCCCGAAGAGGAGATGATAGGATAAAGATAAAAGCTGTGCTGGGTTACCACAGTAACCAGCTTCTGACATATTCTGGTTCATGCTCTATTCTGAGGAGAGCTGGAGCAGCTGAAACAACTGGCTGAAGCTGCCATTGGAGCTTATGGGGATGAGAAGGGGGGAGATACAGGACTTCAAAAGCTGTTCTAAACTTACAGATGTCACTTCCATTCAGAGCAGTTCACTTTGTATGTGTTTTTCAGTTTATGCCATTGGCCTTTTAAGGGAAATATCTGCCTCACTGCTCCAGTACATGGTTAATGACAGTGCTGTGCATATCTTCATCCACGCTGACCACTCAAGATCATCTTGCACTGGAGCACTGGCACTCCCTGGCACTTATGGGATGCCAGGTCCTTCCCTCTCTGATCCCTTCTTGCATCTCCCATTTCTCCGTGTGACAGTGATGGTTCCAGACAGCATGGGACTGACGGCTTTTTGTAACTGCTGTTACAGTTTAATCTGAGGGAGGCATCTTGATATCAGTTGTGTGTTAGGGTAGTTGTGTGCTGAACCATCCCAACACTGTGTTCTCCACAGCATGACTCCCTGCAGGACTTCTCCCATGGGTTTCTCCTCTCTATCCTCTGCTGGACGTGACTAAGCAGATCTCAGCTGCCTGCTGGCTTCAAATAGAGTCATGCTGTGGATAAATCTCAAGCCCCATGTGTTCCTTTCATCTGTGCCTCATTGATAAACAGCAAATCTCTCCGTTTCCAATCCCACTGCCTACTGCAGGGATCTGGCTGCTGGGTCTGGAAAGCTAGGATTTTGCACGGGGAAGTAAGATGAATGACTCTATTAAATAAACATCACTGCTCTGTTTATTCTTTCAAAACAACAGATTAAAAAAGCAGAAGATGCATTTTAAATGCATTAAAAATTCTGAGCAAAATAATGCCTTAAATACAATGCTCATGCAAGATAAATCACATGGCTTTTTTCTACACAGGCACATGAAAAGCAAAAACGTATTATTACATCATTATTTATATGGCACCATATGCTAAGTCTGGAACTTAAAGACTTTGAAATAAATAAGAAAACACCAGCTGCAGATTAGCAATACACTCCTTTATTGGAAGTCACTGTGTAACTGTGGCTATCATTCCTGCTGTTAAGTTAAAACTTAAATAAATTGTCAGAGAAATAAGATAGCCATTAGAGATTCAGTGTCTGTCTCCTGGGGATGCTTTTTCTAACAGCTGTAACAAAGACCTGCTGCTGGTTTTGTCCTATCTCTGTAGTAACTCACTGCATTTGTCCCCGCACTATCACACAGTTGCTCAGTAGAGATGGTTGAGCTGCTCACTATAAATAATGTTGGTTAACAATGCGGCCCCTTTTGGGTTAATAAATTACGCTCAAACCACTCTTGAGCCTCTTTGATTGGTTTCTTGCAAGTCTGCAGTGGAGAGCTGGAAGAAATCACTTTCCACAGTCCGTTTACTTTGAATATTTCTTCTTATTTTATTGAGCTGTAAATATACATATATAATAGCCAAATCCTGAAAATGCTTATCTCAAATTCTGGTCGCCTCATCTGCTACTTGAAAATCGTAATGAGATGCATGGGATGCAACATATCAGCAAATTTAAATGTCACTGCTTAAAGGAGTAGAGGGCCTGGGTCAGCACCATGCTGGGGGATTTGTCCCCCTCCTTTGTGTGGGATTTGCTGTCAGAAGCTGGGGTTTCCCATAGGCTGAGGTTGGTGGCTGGAGCAGGGAGCTCACCTGCCACATGATCCATGAGCTGCAGCAGCCCAGTCCATACCTACAGCCGGGACCTTGCGTTCTCTGCATGCTGCAGCCCCAAAACTCTCTGACCCGTGCTTCTGCACAGTTGCAGCCAGACGTAGTTAAAGCCTTTCAGAGCTCTGGTGAACAAAGAGCAGCTTTAGGTCACGGAGCAATGATCAAAAAAAAAATCCAGGCTGTGAGGCAGAGGCTTGGGGTCCTTGGAGAGATGTCTCTGCTCATCTGCGTCCTGACTGGTGACTCTGTGAGGGTCATGAGGCCGCCCTGCATTGGTTCCTTACCTCAGTGGTGGGTTAATTGTTCTGCCCTCGACTCAGAGGGTTTTTGAGGAAAACACTGGGAGGAGAGCAGATGTTAGTTCAAGAGAATGGAGAAAGGCAGCTTCTGCATGAGGTAGAGGAATGGGGTGCAAGGGGAAGAGAGGCGGCTGCGGCTACTGATTTGCTGCTCCTGTACAAGCAACCTTTGATGTGAGTGTGCTTCTGGCAGCGATATTGAAGAGGAGACTGTACCCAGGTGTCCGTCCTTGTACAGGTGGCTCTGAGTGTCTGTGTGCTGGCAAATACAGCTCTTCGCCCAGCACTTCCTGCAGCTCGGGCTCTGCCCGCATTTCCCAGCAGAGAGCAGCAGAGCCTCGTAGCTGCTCGCAGGGCCTGGGAGTGCGGCAGCCTCCGAGACCTTCTGGCAGCGCTTGCCTCCGCAAAGCACAGCAGTAAACCTTGCCCGAGCTCAAAGGCATGTCAGGCCTGTCAAGAGCATTGGTGTGGGCAAACAGAAAATGCATGCTCTCAATATCGAAAATTCGGGGCTTTCCTGAAAGCCAAGATGTTCACAGAAATCAGCGAGATCTTTCTTGAAGGGCTGTTCTCTGAATTGTCTTTGTGCTCAAAGTTTGCTGAAAAGGGAGTGCCTCAAGTATGGCTTCAGAAAGTGGGGGCAACAGGATGAGCAAACCTCTTTCATAGATGACCGGGACAGATAAGATAACCCCTCGAGGTTTCCTTCAGTCCAGTGTTTGTCAGTGCAGGAAGGAGACATCTTATTAGCTTCTGTGTTTGGAAATATTTGGTTTTAACCTGTTTAGCCTACCTTAGATTTAACCCTTTCTGTTAAAAATAAAGTTTCAGCTGACTCTTGTTCCCTCATTTGTAATGTTACCAGGAATGTTACTGGAGATAAAGATGAATGAAAAAAAGTGGGATAAAGTTTCTTTGCCAAGGTGTCCAAACTAATTAATCTATGCCAAGCTTAGATAACATTCTCAAGGAAAAGAAGACTTTGTTCCCTGTTTAGAAATTTACCTGCTATTCCTGCGGCATTTAAATAAGTCAAATTTGGGATTGTGTTAGAAGCTGCTCAGCAGTATTAACTGAGACAGGTTTTGTCATTCCTTAATTGCCCCATTCTAGTTCCTGAATCTATTATAATTTTATATGTTCTCTTGGAAAATAATCACAGACCTTCTGGGCGGCCCAGTCCTTGTCAGGCAGAAGGCTTAAGCTTGGTCTCACCATCACATGGCATGAGAGGGAAGGAATGCTGTGTTCTACCTGAAATACACAGTGAACCTTCATCCAATCCTGTCTGCCTCAGCTGTGAAACACCTGAAGGGTCCAGACATGCAGTTCAGCTGGGGGACTGGTGCCTGTGGAGGATGCTGGGCATAAAGACAGCACCTGGGCACTGGGAAGACTGGTTTACCTTTTTGCTACATCCTGTGAGCACTGCCTCATTGCTGCGCTCCCCTCTGCAGTGAACCCATCCCTGGCATTGGAGCAGGGAGGCGGGCATGATATGGAGCAGGATTTTGGAAAGCAAATGTATCAGTGACAGCAAGACCCTGGATAACCCTGTCAGTAGGTCCCTCCTGAAGGGGCTGTAATCCACAGATGGTTGTGAGGGGCTTTCTGCATTCCTCAAAGCCTTGTGGCCCGAGTCTCCTCTTATCCTCTCTTCCCCACACCCCCTTATTTGGCCTGTATGCTGAGCTAATTTAAAATATGATGCAGACCATCTGAGCCCTGGGGTCACTCAGCTGGCCTCTACAGCCTCCCACCACTTGCCATAGGTAGGATCTGTCCTTCTTTATTGACGCAAATGATACTTTGTCTCTGAATTGTAGCTGTACATGGGAAAGGTGCAATTAGCTGCTGCAAGGAGCCAGGCCTGTCTGCCTTCCCTTGTTTAACAGAGGCTTAATTAAAGACCCCCTGATGCTAGAAAGGCACATTAATTATTCATCTGAAAACATTTACATAGAGTCCCCCGTTTCCCTTCTTCAATAAATTATCAGCTTCACATCTCCATAATTCATCAAAATGACTAAAAATACATTGTCTCAGCCTCCATCACCTCCCTTTTCACTTTGTCTGTTCCAACTGTGATGGGTTCAGTATCTTAATGTGAAGGTCTCCTACTGCTCTTAAGTAAAAAGGGAAGATGGAATACAAGGGGGAGAGGGAGAAGGAAAGATTTGTCCCTTGATGGTAGTCATGCAGATGACAGTTTTTCTTTCCCACAAAACTGGCATGATCCTGAGGCTTGAAGAAGCTTATTGATTATTTCTAATAAGGAAAAATCCACTGAGAAGGGGAGAAAATATATTTCCAGGGGCAGAAGAGGTCTGTGTTTAAATGATTTCTATGCTCACATGTAGACAGCCTGTGTGATCCTTAGCCCAGCAGATTATCTCCCTAGATCATATCTGTACCTCACCTGTAGACCAGGCCAGCAGTTCCCTCTCTGCCTGGTAGAGGGATGCTGCTTTACTAATTATAAGCTGTTCCAGTACAGGTGTGTGAAGGAGTTTAAAAGCAGATAAGCTTAGGCAGATGGAGAAGTTTTGCAGCAATTCACAGCTGAGGGAAAATTCACTGTGAATGGTTTTCTCCACCACTTTGTGACAAACTGAACCATCACATAAGAAAAAAGCAGTCCTCTGTGGGCTTGTTTACATGGGGAGTTAAGACAAATTAGTGTGAGGTGTGAGGTAATGTGCAGAAGTTGAAATGCACTTAAACTCTGTGTGGGGGCTTTGATACAGAAGGAAAATGGCCATGGTTCACTATGGTGACAATTAAACAAAAGCAAAGCAAAGGTCTCCTTATCTCCAAATATCCATGCAGGGCTTAACATGTTTTCACATGCACTCCTTTCACATCTTTGGTAATTTACCTTAACTTTCATGAATGTTCTAATCAGCAGGGATTGGAGAAGTGCATGCTTCACCTGGCTCTGAATAACTACTGTTCCTGGAAAACCTGGAGCAATGTCAGTGCCTACAGAAGTCAGACCAGATGTGCTGTCCTGGGAACTGGGGGACACAGATGCTGCAAACAGGTGATCTTCTAGGATGACAGGTGGAAAGGGGCAGGATGGATACTGGCAGCTTTCTTGGGATGTGATCAAAGAGAGAATTAGAGAATGAACCAGCAAAGGAGTGCTAATTTCAGAGGAGTTGGCCCACTTACCTTTAAAGGTTCAGTGTTTTCAGAGGGAAATAAAAAGATCTATTTTTGGCCCTGAGCACACACAGGAGCTAAATCTGAGACTAAAAATGGGGTAGAACTGATTACAAAGAAAGTGGTACACTTATCTGAAGCATTACTCTATTACTTCTGTGGGGTTTCTCTTTCTCTTGCCCTTGTTGCTGTTTTAGATGGGTTGTTTTGGCTCAGCAGTGAATAACATAGTGACAAAAACCTTGTCCGATCAGCCTTGGGTACTGCAATCTTAGATCTGAGAGACTAGGAGCCCTTCCCACATTCAATACATTGATTAAATTTACTAAGCTATAAATATCATCTGTTTCTTACCAATTAAATTATAGTTTGGATTACATTATTAAGGGATCTGAATTAACATTCTTCTGGACGTAAGAGAAGCAGGTTTTTGCAGGCAGTAGTTAAAAGCTCCTATACTTTTCTTCCAATTAAACAAATTGAATTAAAATTTTCTGCAATGAAGTTTTTTAGCACTCATATTGTCTGTGGAGACCCCTTAAAAATTGTCCAGGCCATGGCTTTCATCTAAATGTATAGAAGTATTAATCTTGAGATACCTCGCTCACAATCCAGCCTTTGCTGTTAAATTTGTATTGGCCTTAACATGCTTTGAAGTAATAATCAGTGCTGTGTCTCCAGGGGGATAGGACAATATGTAATTGGCTTAAACAGAAGGAAGATCTCGTTAGACATTAAGAAGCCTTTACTAATAGTACAGTAATTAACACAGGAATAAATGGCTTGAGGCCTTCTGCCTGTAGAGAAGTTCTGATGAACACACTGAATCTTGTCTTCTCCCACAAGGAAAGCAGAGATCATTCTTTGCAGTTTCTTTCAACTTTGTTTTCTATGATTCTGCATATGTCCACAAAATTTTCTTGCCAAAAGTGGCAATAGCAGCATTTTCATTGCCACCGCATTGTTGTTGAAAATGCTGCCCCATCGGTGCCCCAGTGGAAGAACAAGCTGAAATAACAGAATGCCAATGAGAACATCCTTTCTTTCCAAGCTGGCAGGAGCAGGCTGTTCTGGAAGGTGATGTACATCTCCCATAACCCAAGCTCCAGCTTCCTTGGTTGAGCCAAATTGTCTTCCCTGCTTGTCAAATGGGAGAAGTGTTAACACTGTAATTAGAAACATTAAAGCAATCAAAATGAGCATACAGGCATAATTAAGGCACTATTGGTTTATGTCCCCTGCAGGCATTCTTTTAGAATAAATGACTTTTTGGTTTAATTTAAGCCTCTTCTGAAACATCACTAAAACAAAGGGGTAAAGGAGTTTCTATACATATATTCACCAGT
The DNA here is from genome assembly GCA_013400315.1 of Bombycilla garrulus. Taxonomy (NCBI): domain Eukaryota; kingdom Metazoa; phylum Chordata; class Aves; order Passeriformes; family Bombycillidae; genus Bombycilla; species Bombycilla garrulus. The sequence continues at coordinate 337,504 of VXBU01017681.1, read as the reverse complement.
AAAACTACTTAGTTTTCAGTCTCATAACCTAGTTTATACTGGTAAAATTTCCCTGCACTGACAAAATATAAAGGGTATTGCTGAATAAAGAGCTTAGCTTGAAAAGAATACGTTGGGTCTGGACAACAAGAATCAAAGAGGAGCAAGAGAGACTTCACTGGCTCTGGATCAAGCCTTTCATAAAAGAGGAATTAGCTGTGCTGGGCCAGGGTTGGACATGATGTTATGAAAGTGCCATTTTTTCCTGAGAAGGAAAGGTACACAGCATAATTAACAAGGCTGGAAGAGATTTTTTCCAGCCCGGGTGGGTGAAAAAAAAGGAGAGATGAAGATCAGGAACATTGAGTGAGTATGGAGGAGTAGTAACTCTTTGCCCCTCTGTAAGTCTAGAGTGGTGTTGCACTATGAAAGAGATTGAGCCATGCTCACAGTGCTCACTGGGTTAGCCTTGGAGAAGTAGATGTTCAGGTCTGACTTGCTGAGGCTGAACTGTCTGCAGAAAGTAGCCACAGCCTGTCTAATTGAGTAAAATGAGCGCAGTACCATGTGTGCATGAATATGTGCTTTGGGTGCTGACAAAGAAGCATGGTTGCCACCCATTAAAAAAGCTCTTGGTTCTTCATTCTGCCATAGGAATACTTTTTCTTGTGAGTCTGGTAGTTGTATTGGCTAATTCAGCCCGAGAAACAGGGCTCAGGGTTACCCAGGGGTCAAGGCAGAGTTGCTTGCACGCAATGGCTTAGGGTAAAAGGGGAATATACACATCCAAATGTGTGAATATTTTCTGTCCTGGCTGCCTTCAGCTCACAGGAAGGTTGAGCGACTGGAGAACTGGCATGTGGGCTTTACTTGAGGTTGATTTTAACCTTCCCACTTGTGGGAGGTCGCAGTGTCTACTGAGTATTCTAAAGGTCTGGGAAGAATATTCAAATTTTACTATCTCTGCAGGGATTTGATCCTACAATATGTTCTCAGAAATGTCTTCCTTGTGTCCATCCTTCCCTGGTTTTAGTGAACATTGGGTCTTTGATTTTTGCCCTGATGACATCCTATGCAAACTCTCAGTCTGTCTGCTGTAGGTGAGAAATGTAACAGAGCCAGCTAATGGTGGTGCAGATGGAAGGACATGGCCACTTTCTTTGAGGACATGCCCTTCCTGACACGGTTAACAAGGCCTGTGTTATCACTGTGAGATCACTGTCCCACTCATGGCTATTCCAGACTCAGCTGTTTGCCCATGAGCCAGAAGAGTGACAGCTCCACAGCTGGCATCTCCCACCACCAGGTCCTGGACTTGGCTGCTGTGAGCTGCAGGCTAAACTCATCAAGTGTTCCTTCATGCAGGTAATGACATGCAACAGGTACTGCAGGGTACTGCTGCAGCTTCCTGGTCCTACTGGTGCCCTCACAGGTACCAAGTACGATCTATCAGGATCTGAATGCTCCTGTGATGGACAGCTGAGAAGAGATAGCCACAAAGGTAAATAACATACTCTGAGTCTGAGTTTCATTATCATTCTTAATGCTAAAAACGAGCCGTGGTATGACTCAATGGGTGTACCCTTCCTCCCCAAAACTGACTAAGCAAGAGTTTCAGGGATGGAAGGGAAGTGTTTTGTGGTTCGTATTTCACCATGCACATGAAGACTAGAATTGTGGAAATGACATTTTTCTTTGCTCACTCTAGCTCTAGCTAAGATCTCTGCAGTCATAGAATGACTGGAGAGAGTAACTCCCTTATCCCAAAGCCTTGCCCTGTTAGTGATGCTGCTGCTTCCTCTGCTTGCTTGGCTTAGGTTGCCTGGGTTAGGATTGCTGAAGTTCCTGGATAGGGAAAGAAGTACAGGAGAACCTTTACGCTGGAGAATCTCCTGCAGCACTTCTGCAGAGGGGCACAAATGCCACTCCTGTACCTCGCATTTTTTTATCTGTCTCCAGTGAGTGTTGCTACAGCTGACACGCCATCTGTACAGAGCAGACTGACAGCCCTTTCCCTTGCCCTATGCCCTCTGCAGAGGCAAGGGGCTGGCAACTGGCTGCGACAGACGTGCATAAGGACAAGGTGAATGTCACAGGCAGCACCAAGAAAATCCATCTGAAACCTTGCTCCATATGGGGAAGTACAGTTCCAGCTGTTCAGCCTTTGGAGTAAGCTGGCTCTGAAGCTGCTGCTACCCTGGCTGTAATGCTGGCAAGCACAGCCCCATCAGAGCTGGTGAATAGGGGGAAAGCAGCAGGGGTAGCAGCATCACACTGGTACAAGGAATCTTGTGATGCTATTGCTCCCCATGATTATACTGTTAACAGCCAAGCAGGGTGGAGTTTAATGAGCAAAGGTAGATGAGAAAAGGAAAACAACTGAGACAAATGATGTTTAAGTGTGATGGCTCATTAAACAAAAGCTCTCTGCTATGTTTCTTTCCTTGGTAGCAACAAAAGGGACAACGGCCATAAGTAAAAGGCAACCCACTGACAACAGGAAGGATTTATAGAAAGTAACACACTTAATTTAGCTGCTCCAGCATGAATGAGCGGAGATATTTTGCATCAAGTAACTCAAGTTGAAGGGTTTTGCAATATCTTTGTATGAGACAAAGTGCTCTTTTCTGCCCAAACCCTAGGAGCTTCTTGCTATTTGAATATCAAGTGCAAGTCCTGCTTTTCTTCACATCTGAATTCCTGTTGTCTTTAGCAGATGTTTTACAATGCAGAAGGCAGTGCAGTGTGGGCTGAGGGCCTCATACTAATGTGGCAACCATCTTGTCTGGCTTGGCTTTACAATGCTTGCCTGTGGGGCCTTGATCCTGACCAGATACTGTAGCTTTTACTGAACTGTAGGCCTTCACAGATTTTGAGAAGTTATGCCAATCAATTCTTCTTCAAAATACAGCAACAGCTTCACTAGTGTTCTTCCTGACAGATGGAAAACCACTTCCCAAAGCCTCTGTGTGGTAAAGGATCCACACCTCCTCAACTATTCCATTGTTTCATTGTCATTATCCACAGTGTCGGTATATTGCCCTCTCCAGTCGGGATGTGGAGGACAGACTATTTCCTCCTTCTTTGCCAAAGCCTTACTATCGATTGTGTAGTAGATTGCCTTTCAGCTTTCCAACAACATGTGAGAAAAGATCTCCATGATGTTCATCTGTCTTACAAGGCAAATGGCTACTCTGCATTTATATAAATCATGGAACTGTGTGTGATTTTCTGCCTGAAGAAAAAGATGCAGTCTATCTTATTGAAGTTCCTGTTGCGTTATTTATGAGACTGGTGAAGGCAATAGTCTTCAGGCATGAAATACCCAATCCCCCAGGAGCTCCCACCTTTAAGCTCTTGAGCTGAGATCTTAGCCCTGCAATCCAACAAGAGTGGAGATGGGTCCCTGGACTTCTTTGCCAGTTCAAAATGTGTCAGGAATGAAAAAGACTGAGTACATGATCACTTCTTATATTAGGATATCTTGGATAGCAAGAGAATGATATCTTTACTGGTGTTGTTTTCTGCATGGGCAAATCAGCCTAATCAGAGATTACATTGTCCAGAGATTACATTTAGTCGTTTGGATGCTGTAGAAAGTATGCTGCTAGGTCTCTCCATAACTAAAAAAAAAAAAAACCCAAAACCAACTTTGGAGCAGATGCAAAGAGATTAGATTGAAACCCGTTATTCACTGGCCTTTTTGAAGGTCATGTGCCAAGGAACTAACACAGATCCTAGTATTCCTGTTGAAATGGTGGTGCACAGCAGCAGTGGTTTTGTTGGTTGTGTTCTGCACATGACTGCGCTGACATCGTAAACCACAGTAAAACAGGTAACTGTTTTGTCTGATGTAACAGAAGGTCTTCTGTCTCCCAAATGTCATTTGGTCCAAGAGGGATTGAACTGATTTAAAAGCAGTTTTCATCAACACGCCGTCTATTCCAAGTGAGGAGCTTGCACCATTGGAACTACTTATTCACAAATCTTGTGGGAAGGCAGCCAGCAAAATGCAGTGTCCATACAGAAAATGCTTATTGGTCAAGAGATGGCAACTCTGTGGAAGGGAGAAATGCTGCTGAGACAATTTATCTACAGTGAGGAGTTTAAACATTCAGTACTCACTTCCATACCACTGCATCTCCTACTTCGTGGATGTCAAAATGTTGCAGTTGAGCAACATCTCATTTTGTGCATAGAAATCAATGGTCTGATTGATTGCCCTCAGACTGGTTTTTGTTTAAAATTGCTGAAATCCCATTACCTGGATGACACAAGTCAGAGAAATTAAAGTCTCACTGATTAAGATGTTATAAAGCAATCTGAGTCTGCAAAAGAATAACGCACATATTTGATATCAGGGCACATTGTGTTTGCAATTGACACTTTGAAGGCGGATACCTAATGCTAGAGCAAGTTACAAGAAAAGCAGAACACAACAATAAGGCAAGGCCAACTGGATATATAGTGACTAAGATGAAGCACATTTCACCTTAGAATCTGGCAGTGAGTGAATTTCCAAAACTCCTTACTGACAGCAAGATTCACTTCCAACTTTATAGCTTAAGTGTGGGCACATGGAAAGCTCTGACACTGCAGAGATCAGCAGAGATCCAGTCAATGCAGGTGGTACATTGGAGAGTTGTGCTGCTCTTGTTAGACACAGTAGACACAGGTGATGGGTTGAATGGCTCTCCAGAGTCTGGCAGCCTGCATTGACTCCTTTTCTGTTGACTGTAAGCAGACATTTGCCCCCAAGTTCACCCGCAGGTACCCACAGTCCAGACAGCCACATCTCATACTGGCTGCGAGTACACACAGTTCTCACTCCTGAGCTGCAAACCTCACCTTGGTGTGCACCGTGTCAGTCAATAAAAAAAGCAAGCAGCTGGAAAAGGTGGTTGCCAAAGAATAATATCTCAAATTTCCTGCAAATAATATCAGTTTAGTGTTTAAGACCTTCCACCTTTTTTCACACCATAAGGATGTAGAAAGTATTTGGAAACTGAGTCTTGAACTGGAATGTCTTCTGAAGGGTGTTTTCACAAAACATTAAATCCCATAGGTTAAGAATGTATAAATATATATATGTAAATGTCTTGATCTGAAACATTTTTCCCACCTTGTCTATCTTATAATTGACTTCTCCTGGGTTTGCTGTGATGGATTTCCTAGAGTTTTCTTAGTTCTTTCCAGGTGGCCTCTCTCCAGTTTCACGTCTGCTGATGACCACATTTTCTTCCTGTGTCTATCGAAGGCAATGACCACTATATCTGCTCCAAAACAGCTCCCTGTGGACTGATCCAGAGAGCTTCTCATGAGAAAGAGCAATTTGATGTTCATATACATTATGCTGGCATGTAAACCCACCAAGGATGACCAGAAGAAATGGGACCTGACTGTCTTCATAAATTTCCTCAAGTGCCTGGCGGGTATCAGAACATGCTCTTGCCAATGACCTCTGAGATTGCAGTATAAAATTAACCTAAAGCATCTAAAAAGCAACTGAAGGGGAAGGATGTATTTTATGTCAAAAAGTCCTCGGAATTAGTTGCCTGAAGTGTTTGGGAAAGCTGACAAAGTATAATAGCATGGAGACTATTTTCTTGCTTCTCAGCAAAGACAGCATTAATCGTCTGGGCTTAATATAGCCTTCCACATGCCAACTGGGTGCAAAATTATGGCTGGTATTAGAAAACCACTTACCATGTGGACAGGCTTAAAGTGCAATAAGCTGTGGGGTGCAGATGCAGATGGAGTATGCCTAAGGACAAACAGTGACCTTGAGAATTGTATGCCATGTCTGTGGAGTTATAGTGCCTCTTCATTATGAGCCCTGACAGACATGGAGCTGTTCATCAGTGGTGGGGCAAGGAAGGACTTAGATTTGGAGCCAGGCTTGAATTTTGTAGTCCAGGTATATCTAGAGATGTCTGAGCATGAGAGATTTACCGGAATGGGTTGTATATGCTGTTCTAATATCTGTATTCATAATGTATAGACCAATATACATCAAGAATGTGTCAGAGAGAAAATCCACAGCTTTGGATGTTTGCAGGAACAGCATGTATAGAAAAAACTCATCCTTTTCTGTACCCAGCTTGCCTTGATTGGTGTATCTTCTGCCAAGTAGTTATCTTTATTTTGATAGAAGAGGAGCAGAAATATGGCTGAATATCTCATCTGAGACTTTGTCTTAGCACTTGAAGAACACAGAGTATATCAAATAAGGTCAAACCCTTTAACACACTGCATTGTAACATCTGTACAACACAGCTTAGAGATTGTTGTTCTGGTATTACTACCTAGTAAAGTGGGCTCAATGGTGCAGTGCTTATATAACATTCTCTATTGTGTGCATGAATTTTGTCTCAATCCTGTTTTTCTCCCAGTAGATTTTCTCGAAAGTTATTAATAAACAATTTTAACTAATAAGTTTCAGGTCTTACAATGCATTCTTCATTGTTCTATCTGTAGTTGGCCTCCTTGGTTATGCAGCAACCTCTCTTGGTGGCCTGATGAGAAGATTAATTTTAAGAGCATGATAATAAATATACTGCCATCCAAGTCTTTGGGACGAATGTAAATCTTTGCTAAAATTAGAAGACATTCAGTGCACTATTTCCGCAGTTATCCAGACACTGACAGACAACATCATCACGCAGAGTGAGTCGAGCACAAGGCTGATTCATGGATCAGGATTTTTGGTAATCAACCAACACTAGTATTTAGGTAATTATGTCTGTATAGCATGTTATGACATCTCTATCTTATGTGTAGTGCCAGTTACAGCTTCTTTTTATAACTAAAATATACCTTTCCTGCCTGAAAACATTGTGATAATTGCAGGAATGTCTCTTATTACTGAGCCACCTACCATTTGATGAAAATGACAGAGCTCAGCTTGTGTGAATTAATGCTGAAAGCACAGAGAAGTCTAGCTATGGCTCCTCATCTGACTACTGGAAGCATGAAAGATGTGGCAGCAGGGCTGGAACTGAAAGAAGCAACTAAAAAGTAGGGGAAGTGAAAACATCCCAACATTTCCAAGTGCCAAGTGTCATCTTCTCTTGTTATAGGCCATGATGACTGCCATTAAGACCCATCAGGCTGAGGGGCTGATCCATGTCTCACCTTCCAGCTGGAAAAGGGGTGCCAGGGAAATGGCAGCATATTGTGCCACTGCTTTGCTATTGCACCTGTCCAGAGGTAGGAGCATTCTTTACTGCTGCACACGCTCTGATGCAAACCCCTCTCCTGCTCACGGCCAGCAAGGGAGAGTTGACTTCACCAAAATCAGCTGCTGTGCACTTATTGTCTTGTGTTGTTGGTACCAGATGTATTGGTTTTTAGTTATGCTGGGGACCCATTTTCCTTCCCAGCCTGAAACTGGGAAGCATAGCTCTGCTCCTCGCTGCTAGGCCACCATTTGGGCTGTGAATGGAAGGTCAGCCCTGTCTCCAGACCATAGACACACACTGATCTCTGACCCTCTCACTGGCAATCTTCCAACAAACTCTGCCCCGTGCTCAGATTTGGAGAGAAGAAGCCTTAATGGCATGCCAGACCTGTGATGCAAGCTTTGCAAAATCTGCTGGGGTCTATCTGAATGACTAAATAACAAGGTGCTTGCTCTGAGCTGGAGTCCTGTAGCTGTGCTGGTTGCATCTGAATATTGGCAGTTCAAGGCTGCTTACTGTGCTTCTTCCACTGGATGATATCTCACCATTCCTGCTTCCTTCTCCCTTTTCCTTTCCATTCCCATGGCAGGAAAGACTCCTTGGCTTTTAGGTGGGGATAGGTCACAGCAGATGTGTGTTCTCCTTTGAGACTTGCTCACTGTTTGGCTTAATTAATCCTGACACATTACAGTTGCTGTTACGGAAGAAACGTCAAGAGAAATTAGACCAGCTGGTAGCATGAAAACTGGGGAAGCGTGGTGCCTCACTTTCCTGGATAAATTTGATTTGTTTTCCTGGCAGGGGCTGTGGGGGACCGGATGGCTGTGAGCAGGAGAGGCTGACCTGTGTAACCTACTCTTACCACAGTTGCCTCGGACTGAGATCCAGCAAACGAACAGCAAGGACCTGTTCCCCAAACAAGACAAGCAGGGGATCTAACCAGCAGCAAATGGCATGGCTGGGCTTTCATGAGAACTAGGACAGCCCTGGGATTTGGCTTGGCTTAGGGTCTTGGTTACCTGAAGTGTAAGGCTGTGAGGAGCTCAGGGTTTTGTTGAGCTCCTCAGGGAAGAGACAAACACTACTGAGTTGCTTCTTTAACTTTTTTTCTATCTACGAGCACCTTTAGCAGCTGTTTCTCACCATTTCCTTCACCTTTATATCTATTTACTTGAATGTTTTCATATACCAATCAATTTCGTGGGGTTTATCAGCAGCTTTCATGCTTTTTTTTATTCCTTAAAGCAAGCAACCCTCATATTTTGATGTTTCATTAGACCATCACATCTGAGCTCTTTCCTTTCTGCAGTGATCTGATTTAGTAAAATGAGAAGCCAGTCTAATAACACACAGTACAGCTGCACAATGTGGATGCATTGTGAGTGTATATTTCCCCCATATGAACATCTCCTCTGTGCTCCCTTGTGGCACATCAGTTTGAAAGTCTGCAGATGCCACAAACCTGGAATAGAATAGCACTTGCAGAGAACTGGCTTTAACACTTAAATATGGCCCAAAGTTCAGGAGCACTTTTTATGCTGTCTTGGGGGTTCATGCAAGTAAAAGTTCATCTCTGCTTGATGATTGGTAAAAAATCTCTTTGTTCTACCATACAGGCACTTACTTGCCAAGGGCATGTTACTCATATTTAAATATTAAGAACAAGACCTTGCCATGGCATGGTTTCTCTAGCTTGAGAAGCTTAGAAGTAAGTTTGGCTTCCGGCAGGATAAAAGAGATATTTTTCTCCTGTTTTGAACACATAGATTGCACATCCTGTTGCAGTGTTGAAGATCTCTCTCCTGATTTCTGCACTGAGCGGACTCAGTGCAGGACTGCTCCTCTGAGACTCCTCTGGGGAGTGGTTGATGAGCTGTGCTTCACCAAGAAGCAGAGAAGAGATCAGGGACTCAGAGAGGAGAGCAGAGAGGAGGAAAAAGAATCATGGTTTTATGAGGGCCACGCCACTCCTTAAGGGACAAAGGCCTGCCTGCAGCAGTTTTGGTAGCTGTGATAGCAATGTCAGGTTCTTTGCACTGCACCAGCAAGTCCCAAGCTCAAGGGTTGGTTTAGGCATAGGGTTACCCATAGCAGGAGGTCATAGGAGGCAGCAAGACAGTCACAGTCTCTTGCCCACTAAACCTATTTGTGCAAAAGAAAGCTGGGCTATTGTTGGCCAGTGACAGCCCCTCTGATCTGCAGCAATTGGTGCATCATGGTTGCTGTGTATCCACCAGAGCTCAGCTGACCCCTGAGAGAACAGTGCCATGGTCTTGTGCATTGTGTCCCTCATCTCCATCCTATTCCATGCTCCTTGAAAAGTCACAGCATTGCTTATTGTCTCTCTCTCTCATGGTCAGGGAAAAGAGGGATGTTCTGTTACACTGTGGAAGACGGTTTTTGGAAACAAGCCCTTCTCTCTCACTTTGGGCTTGATCTGAAGCTTACTGCAGGTGTAAGAGGGCAAAGGGAATGGGATTTGGGGGCTACGAGAAGCATGGCTCAGATATCCATGCCTGACCCCACATCCATTCATTTTCCCTTTGCTATACTACCTTCAGGAGGTCCTAGTCTAGAGTCCTAGAGATTGCCAGACTGAGTGTCACCAGGCTGCACAAAATGCTTTCTGTCTGTTGTAACAGCAGGTCTGCCTGCCCTCTGGGTGGTGAGCTTCCAGTGAATTTATAGGAGACCAGAACCCAGTAGGCATCACTGCCCCATGGGCATCTATTGCCTTTTTGGGAGAGCTTGAGTAGCTGTAAACATGGGAAACAGCCCCACAGCTCTATGTGGAGAGGAGTGTGTGTTTGCATGGTGCTGATCATGTTGCATGAATGGGAATGCACTTCTGCCTGGGTCTCTGCTACATATCAGGCTACTGCCTGAGCTGGGGCCATCTCATGCTGAGAGAGGTGCACACGTGAGGGCTGCTCTGGTATTTTTTTCCACAAATCATGTGTATTTCACTGACGAAAACTGTCCACAACTTAGAAAGGGATGGCCAGTTTAAGTCATTTTAACACAAGAACACAAGGGCCCCGTGGTGCTGAAAGGATGGCTGTCCCAACTCACTGGCACTGCTGCCCTGTTGGAAGTTGCCAGCCCTGCACAATGTGCTGGGGAAGCTGTTCAAGTTTCCCTTCCTCATCCAAGTTGTGCACAATCCTCAAGCTTAGCTCACATCAACCATTCTGACAACTTCAAGTAATGTGTTGATTCCATAGCTTGGATTTGGGAGGTTCCTGTGGACTGGTCTCCCAGCAGTGCTGTGCAAGCTCCATACCTGCAGAGGCATTAAGAGGACACTGAGGTACATCTGCTCTTCCATTGGCATGGCTGAACCTGAGGGAAGGCACTTCTTCATTGCCTGAGGCCTTTCTCCCTCAGTCTTACCCTGATTTAGTTAAAGCATCACAATCCTCTCCCTGAGCTCTCTCATGTTAGTATAAAAGTGTTTTACATCTGATTTTTAATTCATCATTTCCTTACAGACTTAACTTGGATCATCATAAGCTTTTCTCAATCCTGTAGAGTACAAGTGAAGTCAGGAGGGGCTTCAACTAAATGCATATTACACCAGCACAATTTTATGGGTATGCAAGCTCTGATCAACATGACTGACGACAACGTGAATATTCCCAGCCATTAAAGTCAAAATAAATACATTGTGGGCGACCTAATAGATTCAGTCAATGCAGTAGCAGAAACTGCTGTCTTAGTCCATGAACAAAGAAAGACAAAGTTCATTCAAAGAAATAAAAATTGTTTATTCACTCTGCATTATTCACCCAACCACAGCTTCTCAGGGAAACCAAGCTGTTAAGGTCTGTAATGGGAGAAAGAAAAGCAAAAAGTGCAAGAGAAATAGAAACAAAGTATTTTTTTCATGTTTTAGCTACTAGGACTAAACTATTGAACATGTTTGCTCAGGATGGAAAGAGAGACCCCCCCGACCCTTACCTGTTGGACTGCAGATAGTAGGAATGGAAGGACTGGCACCTGGCTGTGTCTGGAGGGAAGACTTGTATGGTTCTGCTATCCTCATACTTACGTTCTTGAATAAACCAGTAGAAGTTAACTATCATTAGTGTCTCAACAAATTACAAAAAGGTTTGGGGACCTGCTCCTTTGGGCACTTTAGTAAACCTGGACCTTATTAGACATCTTTTAGAAAGTCAGAGAAGTCTTTGCACATTTACTTCAATGTTATTAATTTACAAGGGCTACTCAATTAAGAAAGTCCACTAACTTGTAAAACTTTACTTATTTACACTGCTTCTTGGAGAAGGATTTTCTCAGAGCATGATGATGATAAGCTTAGGCATTACAAATCCTCTTGCTGCTTTTGTCAACAGGCAGCCTGAGAGCATTAATCAGAGAGATGCATGGTTCCCAGCAGTGGCTTCGCTCCAGCTCCCTGCCGCTTCCCTACTGCGGGGTATGGCCCTGCAGGGCACCAGCTTCCCTCCAAGTTTGGGGGAGCTCTGCACACCAGCATTAACTTTTACTGGGCCTGGGGACCCCATTTGAAAGGCAGCAGGATATTGGGATGCTTCTCATGACTGCTTTTTAGGCAGCAGGCAAGACAAGGCTGTGTTTGCCTTGGAAGCAAAGCACTCTCCCCAAAGTGTGCATTTTGGCTCAAGGCAGTTTTCTTGCACCATGCGTATCTCCAGTGCATGAAGCTTCATCAGGGCAAGATGTGGGGTACACTTGGGCTTCAGAGCATGCTCCAAATCACTTTTCAGACAAGTGAAAAATTGCAGTTCAACTTACTGCTGCAGAGAATGGAAATGGGAGTGCAGAGTGAGGAGGACTGGGAGTATTGTGACCTCCAAACCCTCCAGATCAGCTTTAGGGAATGTCCCAAATGCTCCTTGTTTGTCTAGAAGCCTCTAAGTCATTTCAGGCCAAGTCAGTCATGCAGCTCTGTGCTAGTCACACAGCAAATGTGGTAGGTAAATGCTGCTGTTACTCCTGGGAGGTGCTTGTATACATTAATGGTAGGGAACTTAGCAAGATTTCTGCCCTGCCCCAGCCCAGGGTGTTATTTTTCCCTCTGTCACTGCTGCAAGTGAGATTTATCATTCCCAATAGTTATTGAGATTTTGCTCTGGGCACTTGGCGAATCACCATCTCCCGGATGTGCAGACACTGTGGGTGCATGAATTGTGAAGTTTGAACCCACCTGGCAGACTGGGGACAAGTCCTTCCTCTCTGATGGACTCACTGAGATGGTGCTGGGGAGGGTGAATCAGTTGACTAACTGCTATGGGCAAGAAAGCCACTGTCACAGGCAGTGAGAAAGAAGGGTAGCATCCATCTGCCTGAAGAGGCAGATATTAAGCACATGGAGAGTTTGACACAGGCTGTGTAGCAGTGAATTATTGCACATTTTGACCCTTTGTCCAGTGTCTGCCTCTCTGGCTACTTTGACATCTTTCTGTGTTATTCAGGCATTATGCTGTGTATTGATATTTGCCTTTGAAAGCTGCAGGGAGAGAATCACCCACTGCTTTCCTACATGGAGAATGCCAATAATGAAATTGAATGCAGTGGGTTCTTCCTTCACTAGGAGCTGCATGGCTTCACAAGCATGTCACAAGCATGTTGGTAGCCTTTGCTGCCCTGAAGGGATTTCTTTCTTGAAGCAAATTAATTTCCCCTCTGAGTCAACATGAAAGCAAAGTTTTTCAGATCTGACTATTCTACAGGTGCTTGTGCAAAGTCTAATGAATGCGTTAATGTGCAATGCAAGGATGTTGCTAGGAAACTTGTGAGAGCTAAATGAGGAAATGCTGTTAATAGAGGCAAGTGGCAGGGCCTCAAAGTTTTCCTTTGCAGTCCTGCTTATGGTTATTATTATATAAACAGGGCCAACTGTGGCACTGTGTTGGGTCATCCTCTGGTGACAGCAGGTCTGCTTAAAAAGCAGAAAAAGTAAACTAAAAAAAAAGCTTGACTCTTATGGGTTTTGATGTTCTTCCATCCCAGATAAGCTTTACTACACTATCTGCTTCTGTAAAGGTTGGGCACTTCTCTCTCTCGATGCCTCTCTCTCGATGTGCTGATGAGGACTTTGCTCTGCCTTGTTTCATGGTGTCTATTTGACACTCACTGGTGACTGACCTGAACCAGCCTGTGCAGACCTGTCTAAACCCCAAGCTGAGGCAGTGCTTTCCCAGTCAGCCTGAAAAGTTTTGCGAGCTCTAGAGCACTGAGGGAGGTGGTTTTTGCCTCTACCTTTGTCTCCAGTGAGCCTCTTGGAGTTTAATTCAGCTCAAAGATGATATTGCATAAGAGATTTTATTCCCCTCTTGGTGGTTTTAAAATGCCCATAGAGCTCAATGGATACAAAGTTAGCAGTCAATGCTCATACCTTAGGTTTGGAAGAGACCTACAAACTTTTGGCTCACGTTGCCTGTGGGCACACTTAAATGATCTTCCCAAGTTAACCCTCCTTGCCTTTCCCTCTTGATGGCACATTGTTTCTGTAAAAAGTGTTGCTCTTCATGCCATTACTAACCCTAAGAAGGAGTCTATTTAGCTTCTTCCAAAGGTTAGGGAGTGCTGAGCTTGTTCTCTTTTGGAGAAACATTAAACTGTATGTTGTGTACTTTCCAAATGCTGAGGAAGTTAGGGCTGGCAATCCCTGGCTTCCTCCCAGCTGAAGCTGTGACATTCTGCTGCTGTAGCTTTTCTTCCAGCTTCTTCAGTATAGAATAATTCTCTTCATGTCATCACTTGTTGCACTAATTTTTATCTTTTTTTTTTAGAAACAGCTAGGGAATAAACCCAAACCAACTAAAGAAAGTAACAAAACTCCAGCAGCAAAGGTTTTTTTTGTATGCAACTGTTTCTTCTCTCTTTGCTGTGGTGTGATGTGTGGATGGGAGCAAGTTGCATGCCAGGTAAGCTTTGTTTTGGAATGAATTGACAAAGGAGTTGTCCCTAATACATCCTGAAGTACAAGTTGTTTATGTGGCTTATCCTGAAGAAGCCCTGATAACCTTTCAGCCCACTGCATGCCAACTTCTGGGAAAAAAACAACCCTGGAATAATGTAGTGAATTGAAAATGATGTTTGGAAGAATTCTTCCTCCTTGGCTCCCTGGTGTTCAGATGCAGAGATTTTTTCTCTTTTTTTTTAAGATAATCTGATTTTTTTTTTTCATCTCTTAGCCGATCTGATAAAAATTAATTCCTTTCCCTAGAAACGTTGTTCCAGCTACAGCCTAAAAAGTTCACAGCTACAACAATACTACTACTGTGAACAAAGTTGCCCCCCTTTCAATGAATCCAACTGCAGAATTCAAAGGGAATTAACTGCAGACATTTAAAAATTACTCAAATGCATTCCTACGCAGAGAAAGTCGTAGCATTAAAATCTCGAGTCTTTTCAGGACATGTGTCCCCTTTGTGCAGCTGGGAATTGCCCTTCCCTAATAGCATGAGGCTCCTATTTCTATCCCTTCACAACCACCAGGCATTAGAGATGAGAGGGTTTTTGTTGTACAGGGTTTTTATGCCTAGAAAAGCATCAGTTGCCCAAGGCTGAATCTGAATCTTGTCTGTCCTGAGTGGGGATAGTTTGGGGAGAAATGCCTTTGAAACCAATGAGTTATTTGTACCACTAGAATACATCTTGGTGAAGATGAATTAATGGGTAGAGTACATCTAGCTGGTGAAAGGTACATGATTAATTCAGTTTTGACAGGACTGTATAATTTACAGCCTGGATCACACCTTCAATTAGGCATATCACATTCTTTATTTCTACAACTGTAGAGCCCAGGAATACCAAACTTGAATGTCAGCCATAGTGTGCTTGTTGCTGCACACAAAGAGAAGTACAGAAATAAAGGTACAATGAATGTGAAAGAGAAAGTGCACACCTGAATAATGTTGAGACTATTTTGGGAGGCAATCCTGCTTGCTAGTAAAATATTGAACTGTTGAAGCTTTCATGTTTAATGGCTACCTGACCATTTCCATAAATGTCCCAGTTTCCGTCTTTGCAATCATTCCTTCATGGAGGCCAAGTTTGATTCCAAGGAGAAATAAGCTGAGAGGGAGGACAAACATTGCAAATGTGGATGTCTAGTGATGCTATAGATTATGTGGGGTTTGCATGGCAGGGTCAACAGAGATTTGCTCATGAGGGGTGTGTGGGTTCTTGCCTTCTGGTGAGCTGAAACTGTAAGACAGAAGTATAGGAGAGGAAGGGAATTTGCCTGCAAAGGAAAGGGTCTGTCCAGGCAGGAACAGGTTAATGTGCCTCATTGTATACATGACCCAATTAATGAGGAAAGCTAGGTAGGCTGAAGCTTCTTGTTCCTGTAAGGACAATAGCTGCCCTACCTGTGGGTCCATGTCTCACAATCAAATAGCCTAGGGAAAGCAGGCTCAAAATAGACTCTGGCCTCTTTGCACTGTGGGGGAAGACCCCCTGGCAGTGACTGTGAATTGAATGTCAGTCAAAACCCCACGTTGCTGTCATGGCACTGAAGATTTTGCTGTCCTACCTGTAGGGCTTGCAAGGCTGTTGTAGGAGCTCTGCTGTGCACCTCTCTCGCACCTTGGGGCTGCTGCTCACTGCAGAGCTTGTGCTCCCCTTTTAGTGATTTCAGAAGTATCGCTGCATAAATCAATATGCAGGAAACTAACTTAGCATCTCTGTCAGGTGTCTGTTTTCCTGTAGACTTCCTCAGTATTTCAGACTGGATTGGTAATGAGCAGAGAGCTATATTTGTATGGAAGTGAGATTCCAGCTCCTTAAGGATTCATTTATTGGGCTGCAGGCCAAGGAATGCTTTGGCCCTTGATTGCACGTTACTTGCTGCATTTACTTAATCAAATGGGGAAGCTTTTAAATTTTCAGTCCAACAACATGAATACATTATTGTACAGTCCTATGATTTCCTTGCTAGCAACATGTCAGTAATGAAAATGGGGCTAAGGAGGAAAGAATCAACAATGTAATTTGTCTTAGTTGCTCTGGGATCCAGGTATGGATAAGGACTGTGCTCTTGTCTCTTTCATAATATCAAGATCCATTTTATGAGTTGCCTTAGAAAAATCTGGTTTGTAGCTGTTTGATTTCCTAGAGAAAGCTAGCTGCTTTTTTTCTCTTTTGGGGGAGAGATTCATCCTTGGAGATGACACCTCCTGGAAATCATTATAGAAAATAGTATCCGTGGTAACTGGAGCTGATATTTCTGTACTCAGAAGAAATCTGCGCTGTCTTAAGCTGGGAGTTGATTGGATGGGGGAGGATAACTTCAGCAAAAAAGCTGCTTTGAACCACTAGAGAGAGGATCAGGAGGCCACGTGAGGTTCTCAAATGTAACTTTACACACCAGTAAATACAACCACACACAAGTGTAAGCCCAGTCCCAAATTCAGTAGTACCTGCATCATCTTTCAAATGCTGGTATATCCAGAAAAGTCTTTTGGACCATTCCTGTCCTACAGGCACTTTAAGTTGTTACACTATGTTTGTGCATATACTACTGTGAGAACACTTGGTTTGGATAGCATGCCCTGTTAGCAGAATGAGCTTGCTCTCATCTTCTGCTCATTAAATCGGATTGAGCTGAAGTACTGGTGCAGGGATGTAGAGGCCTTGATCCATTAGCACAAGAAAACAAGGAGAAGCTCAGGAAGCTGGGCTTCTTCAACCTGGAGGAGAGAGGGGATAGGGGAACACACACACCTGTCTTCCAGTATGTATGTGAAAGTCATAAAGAAAATGGAGGTAGACCCTTTTTACTGAGGATAATTAGTGGAGAAGCCTCAGAGTTTGTGTCCATTTGGAGTTTGTGTCCATTTAGATTTTGAAGAATTGACTGGTCAGAGCTCCAAGCAACCTAGTTTGAATTAACTGCAGACCCTACTGAAATTGTTAATTTGCTAATTACTTTTTTGAAGTGAGGGGTACGTTTTTTTAATTACTTCTGCTAAACTTAGTTGCCTCATTGACAACAATTTTCCTTCAAAGCTTTTAGGGAAAATCTCTCAAGTTTTTCTATATTTGAAAATCTCAAGTATAGAAGCTGAGCTGGAAGCTTTTGACAAAAAGATGCAACATGGAGAAAAGACAGTTTTGGTAGAATTTTGGTTGAAAAACTTGTTTCAGATCTATGCTTGCTTTCAAATGTGTCTAGGCGAAATGAACAACACTAGGGGCAGTAACTAGGACTCCTCGGAATTATTTCATATTCATATTCTAGTTGCACCCAAGGGCTCACTGGTAATGAAGCCCCCCATAGGTTGGTCCACATGCCTTTGAAGAACAGGCAGATGAAGAAAAAAGTGAATTTTTTATTAAGGGCTTAATTTAGCTAAATTGAGTTGAATCTGTGCTACCATACTGAAAACTCCAATTGGTTTCCTAAAAGTCTGATCCTCTGCAGTCCTCTAGCCGAGTTTGAAGTGCTGTGTGTTATCGCAGCAGAACATGCTCTCTCTGGCCAACCCGCTACTACTTTGTATCTTTTCGGGAGCCCTTGTTTTCAAAAAAAGACGAGCTCCCTGCTCCTCGTATTGATACAGTAGAGGGAAATGCAGGCATGGTGTGATAACAGAGGCCTTGAAAGAAGGGACAGAGGATGCAGTGCAGAGGAGAGGCATTGGGGTAATGACAAAAGGGGTGCAGGATACCAGTGTAAACATCAGCTCTACAAGCAGCTCACTAGTGATCAGATAAAGAAATAGAGGCATGAGAGCTGGACAAAACAAGTATTAAAAAAGGAAATAAAGGGGAAAAAAATAAGGAAAAAAATCAATATATGTAAAATTCTCCATGCATAGTAAATTTGGATGCAGCGTGGATTTGCAAGCCAAAGAAAGAGGAGTGAAATATATAATGTTGTAAAAAATGTATAAACTCTGCTCCATACTGATCTTAGATGGAGCAGGAAGAATATATCAGCATTATGTTCTTCTCTGCAAAGAGAAAGATGAGATGTTTGTCAGGAAACATGGAAAGTGATTTCAACTGTATTATTACTCAGAGTTTTTCCAGATATTTGTCTTTATTTTTTTGCTTCTTGTAATTAGGTTTAGGTAAATAATATTTCTTAATTAGGCTGTTATGATTTCAATTGCACTAATAGTGAATTCCTAGGTTTGCATATAGTACTTGTTTCTTTATTTTCTTTAAGCAAGGGTTTGAGTGCAACTAGGGCTCTCAGCAGAGTCACAGGATCATTTAGGTTGGACCTCCAAGATCATTGAGTCCAACCTGTGAGTGAACAACCTTGTCAACTAAACTGTGGTGCAAAATGCCACATCCAGTTATTCCTAAAACATCTCTGGAGTGGTGACTCCACCACTTCCCTGGGCAGCCCATTCCAATTCTTGACAACCCTTTCTGTGAAAGGGACATCTTCCTGATGTCCAAACTGAACCTCCCCTGGCACGGCTTAAGGCTGTGTCCTCTCCTGTCACTGGTTGCCTGAGAGAAGAGGCTGATCCCCATCTGGCTACAGCCTTCTTTCATGCAGTTGTAGAGAATGATAAGATCACCCCTGAGCCTCCTTTTCTCCAGATAAAACACCCCAGCTTCCTCAGCCACTTCTCATAGGACTTGCTCTCTAGACAGTTCCCCAGCTCTGTTGCCCATCTCTGAGCACTCTCCAGTGCCTCTTCTTGCAGTGAGGGGCCCAGAACTGGAACAGCACTTGAGGTGTGGCCTCACCAGCACTGAGCACAGAGGGACAGTCACGGCCATGGTCCTGTTAGCCACACTGTTTCTGACACAGGCCAGGATGCCACTGGCCCTCTTGGCCACTTGGGCACACGCTGGCTTGTGTGCAGCCACTGTTGACCAGCCCCCCCAGACCCTTTTCCGCTGGGCAGCTTTCTAGCCGTTCTTCCCCCAGCCTGTGACACTGCCTGGGGCCGTTGAGGACAATGTGCAGGACCTGGCTCTTGGCCTTGTGGGCAGGTGAGTGATAACCATGAAAAAAAAAAAAAGAAGAAAGAATGAATGAAAGACGGAATAACTTCCCTAGGCCTCCAGCATGAGACATTCTCCTGCTCTTCCAGCTTGGGATATTCTGTAAGACCAAGCTCCCCTTGTGATGTTTTCTGAGAAGCTGGCAAGTGAGAGATACCACAAACTGCTGCCAACCACGAGGCAATTAACACTAGGGGAAATTTTCCTCCAAGGCAGAAATCAAGCAGACTTTTAAGTTACTGCCTCCTCTAGTCCAGTCCTGAACTCAGCGATGCATTTTTATTTCCTTACTTCTAATGTGAGAGGGACGCTGTTATGTTTCCTGGAGACTTGATTTCTGCATGCAGCAGCTATGCTCAGTCTTGGCTGTACTGCTGCAACAGCTACAAAACCCAGAAACACTTTTTTCAGTGTGGCCTGCTCTGTCCCAGACTATTTTGCTAAAATAAGCAAAAAGAAAGGCAACTGGTGTAGTGTGTTTTGTACTGCTGAGCGAGGCACCTTGCTGAGACCGCTGGTCTCATTTCTCATACTGTAACAGTCTTTATTGAAAGCATTCATTGCCATTCACCTTTAGGAGTTTAATTTGCATAATCATTTTTTCTTGCAGGGCTTCAGAATTGGCTGATCTGGACTCTCCACTTCAAAATATCTTAACTGTGCTTTTCAATATGCACACAATGCTGCGAGCTAGAACAAAACGATCTTGTTGTGTTACCATAGAGACATCCAGGGTCTAGGAAGGGTTCCTGCTTGAAATCGGACTGTTAAAGGGACAAGGGCTGTTAAAATTTGATGAAAGGCTTAATCCTTGACCAGGCACTGGTATAAATCATTGCCACCAGGGTGAAATGAACTGGCAGTCCCAAAACAGTGCTTTGCAGACAACACTCTTCAGTCCAACTGGCCCAAAAGGGGTTGTCGTCTTGGTAGACTCAGACAAAAAAAAAAAAAAAAAAAAAAAA